>CM040242.1:104095349-104410295 GCA_022545495.1 Chrysanthemum lavandulifolium | reverse complement strand
ATATAAGTATAGTTTTAAAAAATACAATATCTACATCCCTCCCTCTTGGCCGACAAAGGGGTGGGTGTAATTGATTGGGTATGGTTTGTGTTTGTTAATACTTTCACTCAACCTCAAAAGTCTTGCACTCAAATAATTTCTCATACATTTCATTTTATCAAAGTGTTAGTAAATTTTTTTTCTCTTCTTGTTGGCTTCTCAAACCGGTCACTACATCAAGGTGCCAAGGGATCAAAAATCTTTGCAAGATCAAGTGTTATAACAATCTAGTATATACTCTATATAAGGTTTTGAAATAAAAACCAAGAGTATTTAGGCTAATCCTTGTTACTTTCACCTCATCATTTTCACTAGTAAGATTGTTTTTATCATTTTCATGTTTCCTTTTCATTTTCATATGTTTCTTTTCATTTTTGGAGATAGTATGCATGATATGTGATTTATACCAATTTTTCATGATTTATTGAGTTATATATAAACATATTGGTCATCCTATAAATATTCCCATGGTATTCTTTGGTCTTGATGGTGATTAGGAACCCATGACACCCTAAGAAGGTGTATGGTAGGATTAGATTAGTTTTGGAGTTGATTTGAAGGGATTAGAATAGGTTTTGTCCGAGAAAACTATTTTCGATAACTATATATTTATGTTCTGTCCTTATTTGAATTTCTGGAAAACCTACAGTTGGTACGAAACTTTGGCCTTGATATTTAGAAAATATACTTTAAAACGAATCCGTGGCGCTTGAACGGAATAAAGCGGACTTATAACGAAGAAGTTATGGATTTTTAAAGTTTGACGACGAAACGATATTTTTTTCGAAAATTCACTTTTCTTTTTTACTTTGTTCGGGTCAAAACGAGCCTTAAGCTTCACAAATTATTTCGACTTGTCAAAAATATATTAGTTTACTTGATACGAAGCTAAGGACATATTATACGAGAAAGCGGATTTGAAACGACAAAGATATGCACGTTTTATAAAGTTGCCGTAACTATTATTTTCAAAATCTATATTATTTTTACGATACAAGTATTTTAGTAGTCAGAACGTCCATGTTCGCATACTGTTTTTAACCATGATGTGAAACTTTTGGAACGAATTGTCTTCTAGTAAAATCAAGTTCATCGGCCATATTTTCAAAACAACAAACTGCTTGTCAAGCGGATTTATAGTGAATTAATTACGGATGTTCAAACTTGGCGAAACTCATTTTACGCACACAATTAGCAAAACCACCATCTTTAGCCCTTGATATCTTTATGATCGAGACCTTTTGAACGAAAACTCTGAATCGAAACTTTTAGATATCGATACAAACTTTCCAAAACCGTTGAGTTCGTTCTCTAACGATCGACGACACCGCTTTTACGACTAGTTTTCCAAAGCCATTTTGTTGATTTCATGATTTTTCCGACGACATTGTTTTGCGATTTAAAAGTGTTAATTTCACCAAAAATCATTATAAAACCATTGTAGGATGACATTTTGACGTAAAACATGTAAAGTCATTTTGAAGGGTCAAGACGTCAAAAGAGTATTTTTCGACGACGAGTAATATTTTCAAAACCCGTAAATGGTATAAATAACATCTGAAGTGCATGCATAACATTACATTGCAACTCATGACATATCATATCATTGATAATAGGTCCCGGTTGACGATTACATTATACCTCGATTGTACTCACTTTTGCCGTTATTCCGGTTTATCCAAGTGAGTTTTCATAGCCCCGTTTACATGCTTTCGATTATTTTCAAACCACGGGAGAATACATTGCACTACATTTTTGTACGATACCAAGTATGTTAAATTCATTACATTGCTTAAGTTACCGCATTTGCCAATTTGAAAGTCCCCATTACTTGAACATGAACCGTTAATCTTTGAGCGAGGATGAGTGGATAGATCTATCGAGGTGGCGCCCATCCGAGTTGGTGAATCCCAACCAGCAAACGGATGCATTTCATTTGATAACATTACGGAGTTGTCCGCAAACACTCTGCGGGAATACATTATTGAACAGTCTAGTTTCGGGTCATGGGCTTAGAGCAATTGTAACATTATTTTACGTGATTGGATTGTCATGCATGGTCTATACTTGTGTAGTCGTATAAAACATTTACATAAACCTATGATTTCTCACCAACATTATTGTTGACCGCTTTTAGCAATGTATTTTCGTAATCGAGGCATTCATCATGACATGGTTTAGGGACCTACATTTTGAGTCAAGCGTCGACTTACATTATGTACATTATGGCACTTTATTTAAAAACATCGTTTGGATTTGTATCATATTTGTATTTCCGCAAACTTTGTAAACCTTTTGGGACCGATGTTGTACTCGATTGTTTTATGAAATATCCAACGATGTGTTTTAAAACGACACTTTAGGTCGTTCAATATAACTGTGATGTGGTGCTATGACGGTCAATCCCAGAATTCCATTCCGCCGCAAACCGATGTAAATTGGGGTGTGACAGATTGGCATCGAGCTTCGTTATAGAGAACTAGGTTGCATCATTGACCCTAGACTATAACTACATTATCATAGCATCTCATCATTTCATCATAAGTGCATATTCACTTTACATGCGGTTTATACGTACATTTTTTGAGTTATTTACTTTCATATCATATCGATTGTCACATGGATGCCTTTAAATGCCCGTTCCATTATTCTTTCTTCATACTCTAATGTGGAGAATTCCTTGTCAGTCCCTATCACAATTTCCACATCAATCGACTCATCACCGATAACGTCGAATGCCGAGATGAACCTTTAAATAGGGCGAAGTCACGTTCACTCTTTTGTTTCACCACTAACATGTCGAGTTACACTTTATTCACACATTAAGTCACTAATCCATTATACATTTGAAGCACTTACAACACCTCATAACCCATCTTTTTGGAACCCGTCGATCATTTTGAATAATAACCTCAAAACTTATCATTCTTATCACATTTCTTTGGAGCGTTTATTATTAACACCGGATTTTGTTACGTCTCACATTTCCTCTTGTTTTGAAGAAGATATGGCACCGAAGAAAGCCACAGCTGAAATGACACAAGCGGCTATTCAAAAGTTGGTAAGGGATAGTGTAGCGAGGCATTAAGGATTGAAAGGGAAGCGGTGATCGCTGCCGCCGAGGCCGTGGGTCTTCTTTGAAGCCGCAAAGCTTCTTCTTCGCTGCTACAGGAGTTGCAGGAGGTTCGAGAGTTCAGTGGTACATACATGGACTTTAAGAGCGGTGACCCCTAAGCACGGAGGCACGAAGGAGCCATTGCTATGATCCGTTGGTTGGAAAGGATCGAGTCGTTATTTCTTCTATGCGATTGCCCGGATGACCGCAAGGTGAAATTTGCTACTAGTACACTCTTGGATGAGGCAATGTTATGGTGGAATCATTATGCGACCTATTGGTATGGAAAAGGCTTATAAGCTCTCATGGGATCAATTCAAGAGGTTGATGACTAAGTATTGTCACCAAGGAGGTGAAGAAATTGAAAATGGAACTTCTTGGGCTAATGACCGTTGGTTATGACATTGAGACCTACATCGAAGGTTTCAAGAGTTGATCTTGTATGTCCATATATGGTTCTGGACAATGAGAAACTACTAGAAAGTTTCATTGGAGGACTTCAAAATGCATTCAAGAGAGGTAACCTCTTTCGATTCGCAAACAATTGAAGAGACCATCAAGGTAACTCAAATACTCATGGCTCAAGTTGTGAAAAGGAAAACATTATCAACAATAACCACCACAACAATAACAACAAGCACACCATCAACAACAATAACAACCGCACCAACTACCACAATAACCAAAACAACAACTACAACGACGATAACCAAATCAACCACAACAAAAGAAAATGGGAAAGCGACCAAGGAGGTTATAACAACAACAACCAAAACCGCAACACTAACCATCAACAACAACAAAATAGAAGGCAAGAAGCGGGAATGGTTTATGTCATTGCACCAATGAGAGGTAGAGGTATCTTTGGAACACACCCACTATGTAATCGATGTAATTTTCATCACTCGGGTCCTTGCCCGCCAAGTGCCACAAATGCCAAACCCGGGACATCTAGCGTGGATTGTAAAGGTAAAGCCGTAGTCACATGCTTCGGATGTGGGGAACAAGGACACTATCGAGCCAATGTCCTCAAAACCAAGGTCAACAAGTTGAAGGTGCTCATGGAATGCATACATGTTAAGAGGAGGAGGAGTTTGTCAAGGTATCAACGACGGAAGGCGAAGAAGTTTAGAACTAACAACCTTATTTTTTTCCCTATGTACTATGTCGTATTAAGTTTATGTCTTTCATCGTATCCGAATCTTTATAACTTAAGATGTACTACTTTTGCTAAACCACTCGTTGTAAAATATTCTCATCTATCGTACTTTATTTTCTTTCCGATTTGTTATTACTTACGAGGATTTTAATTCCTTTTTACTTTAACTATCATTTTAACGACACTTCTCCATGTTTTCTCTCCCGATGTTCATCACAATTTTAACATCGTTGACTCAACACCAAACAACATATGAGTCGATTAGTCCAAGCATTGCATAGTTACTCCTAAATTATACATAGCACGATCACCTATGTCTAATTCGGGAAGAATCATGCGATGAAGGGAGTAGTAGGCTTATATGTGTAAACAATCCGTGTCGAGCCAAATTTTCAAAGTCCTCCTTCAAACCAATTTAGCCTAATCTCATGGCAGTTCTTGTTTGATGAGTTGTGAGATTAAGTGAAAATTGGTTGGTAAAAAGTCTTTGAGGGTTTTGCTCGGGAATGGGAAAGTTTGCCACATCAAACCCTAAACCCGATAGACTAACAACGATTGAATTGTGGGTGAATTCCTTTTTGATGGGCGAATGTGACAACCCGTACTTTGGTCATTTCTTGACACAATTCATGTCTCATTATTTCAACATTTATAGTAAACTTGGTTTACTTGTTTCAAATCGCGTAACCTTGAAGGTTTAGCGGCGAATTCATGATCATGACATCACGTACATTTCATATGGACTATGATTAGTCTACATTTCATTGACATCATGTGCATCTCATTAGTTCATTCACGACATTTCATTTCACATTCAACGCGTAATTTTTATATGTAATAATCTTTATCGCGTGAGTTATTATTTTGTATATTTAATTCATTATTTTCAAAATGATCCCGATGTATTTTAAACTCACATTTAGTTTATAAAACTATATTTTAGTTTTCCTAGTGTTTCAAATTTATTTGGTATATTAATCGTTAAAGTTAAATTATTACGACGTTTTTCTTAAAAATTATACGATAATTATTTTATCACCCAAATTTCACAAGGAAAGTATTTTACAAATTTTATTATCTCATTACATCTTACTTTGATCTATTAAACATTTCTTTTACTCAAAATCTACCATTTACATTACTTACATTTTCAACACATACTTGTACATTTCTTACACTTTTACTACACTTTCTTTACAAATAATACACAAAATATATATAAGTATAGTTTAAAAAAAAATACAATATTACATCCCTCCCCCCTTGGCCGACAAGGGGGAGGGTGTATTAATTGATTGGGTATGGTTTGTGTTTGTTAATACTTTCACTCAACCTCAAAAGTCTTGCACTCAAATAATTTCTCATACATTTCATTTTATCAAAGTGTTAGTAAATTTTATTTTCTCTCTTCTTGTTGGCTTCTCAAAACCGGTCACTACATCAAGGTGCCAAGGGATCAAAAATCTTTGCAAGATCAAGTGTTATAACAATCTAGTATATACTCTATATAAGGTTTTGAAATAAAAACCAAGAGTATTTAGGCTAATCCTTGTTACTTTCACCTCATCATTTTCACTAGTAAGATTGTTTTATCATTTTCATGTTTCCTTTTCATTTCATATGTTTCTTTTCATTTTGGAGATAGTATGCATGATATGTGATTTATACCAATTTTCATGATTTATTGAGTTATATATAAACATATTGGTCATCCTATAAATATTCCCATGGTATTCTTTGGTCTTGATGGTGATTAGGAACCCATGACACCCTAAGAAGGTGTATGGTAGGATTAGATTAGTTTTGGAGTTGATTTGAAGGGATTAGAATAGGTTTTGTCCGAGAAAAACTATTTTCGATAACTATATATTTATGTTCTGTCCTTATTTGAATTTCTGGAAAACCTACAGTTGGTGCGAAACTTTGGCCTTGATATTTAGAAAATATACTTTAAAACGAATCCGTGGCCGCTTGAACGGAATAAAACGGACTTATAACGAAGAAGTTATGGATTTTTAAAGTTTGACGATTTAAACGTATATTTTTCGTAAAATTCACTTTCTTTTTTTTTACTTTGTTCGGGTCAAAACGAGCCTTAAGCTTCACAAATTATTTCGACTTGTCAAAATATATTAGTTTACTTGATCTGAAGCTAAGGACATATTATCGTGAAAGCGGTTTGAAACGACAAAGATATGCACGTTTTTATAAAGTTGCCGTAACTATTATTTTCGAAAATCTATATTATTTTTACGATACAAGTATTTTAGTAGTTATAACGTCCATGTTCATGGCGCTTTTAACCATGATGTGAAACTTTTGGAGCAATTGTCTTCTAGTAAAATCAAGTTCATCGGCCATATTTTTCAAAACAACAAACTGTTTGTCAAGCGGATTTATAGTGAATTAATTACGGATGTTCAAACTTGGCGAAACTCATTTTCTCGCACACAATTAGCAAAACCACCATCTTTAGCCCTTGATATCTTTATGATCGAGACCTTTTGAGCGAAAACTCTGAATCGAAACTTTTAGATATCGATACAAACTTTCCAAAACCGTCGAGTTCGTTCTCTAACGATCGGCGACACCGCTTTTTACGACTAGTTTTCCAAAGCCATTTTGTTGATTTCATGATTTTTCCGGCGACATTGTTTTGCGACGAAAAGTGTTAATTTCACCAAAATCATTATAAAACCATTGTAGGATGACATTTTGACGTAAAAACATGTAAAGTCATTTTGAAGGGTCAAGGCGTCAAAGAGTATTTTTCGACGACGAGTAATATTTTCAAAACCCGTAAATGGTATAAATAACATCTGAAGTGCATGCATAACATTACATTGCAACTCATGACATATCATATCATTGATAATAGGTCCGGTTGACGCATTACATTATACCTCGATTGTACTCACTTTTGCCGTTATTCCGGTTTATCCAAGTGAGTTTTCATAGCCCGTTTACATGCTTTCGATTATTTTCAAACCCACGGGAGAATACATTGCACTACATTTTGTACGATACCAAGTATGTTAAATTCATTATATTGCTTAAGTTACCGCATTTGCCAATTTGAAAGTCCCCATTACTTGAACATGAACCGTTAATCTTTGAAGCGAGGATGAGTGGATAGATCTATCGAGGTGGCGCTCCATCCGAGTTGGTGAATCCCAACCGAGCAAACGGATGCATTTCATTTGATAACATTACGGAGTTGTCGGCAAACACTCTGCAGGGAATACATTATTGAGCAGTCTAGTTTCGGGGTCATGGGCTTAGAGCAATTGTAACATTATTTTTACGTGTTGGATTGTCATGCATGGTCTATACTTGTGTAGTCGTATAAAACATTTACATAAACCTATGATTTCTCACCAACATTATTGTTGACCGTTTTAGCAATGTATTTTCGTGTAATCGAGGCATTCATCATGACATGGTTTAGGGACCTACATTTTGAGTCATGGCGTCGACTTACATTATGTACATTATGGCACTTTATTTAAAAACATCGTTTGGATTTGTATCATATTTGTATTTCCGCAAACTTTGTAAACCTTTTGGGACCGATGTTGTACTCGATTGTTTTATGAAATATCCAACGATGTGTTTTAAAAGCGACACTTTAGGTCGTTCAATATAAGCGTGATGTGGTGCTATGACGGTCAATCCCGAATTCCATTCACTGCAAACCGTAAATTGGGGTGTGACATATGTACACATTCTTGGTATGATTTTGAGTAAGGACCACTAACAATGTATCACGTGCTCCTGTCCTTGCGTACTATGGAGATTGCCCAGGATACGAATAATGTGGGATTAATGATTTTACCTTGAATGTATGTTAGCGCTACTCGAGCTTTGTTTGTGATGGTCCGGATGTGTGTATTCGGTGTAATATGATTGAGATGGTTAATATATATGTTATCAATACTATGTTACATATCAAATTTTATCTTTATTGTTTATATCTTGTTTGATTGGTTAAAATTTAGAGTGAAAAATTGTTTTATGATATACAAAATAAAAAGCGAACAACGAAACAAAGCCTTTTATTTTTTTTTTTTTTTTAAGATGAAGATTGAAAGAGAGTATAACAAAACAACATACCCAATCTTGTGGAAATTTGGGTATGAGGGAGGCAAAATGTGAGCGGATCGCACCCTACCTCAGGATAAACTCGAGAGTAAGGAGACTGCTTTCAGGAAGACCTCCGGCAAGTGTGTGCAAAAAGAGTGAAGAACAAGTGTGAAAGAGAGCACTAACAAGGAAAAGAATGAAAGAGAGTACATTCAATAAGATAAAGAATAAGTTAAATTGTGTTTAACATGAAAGTAGAGTGACCTTGAAACCGGAACCACACATAACTGACTTGTAACCGATGACTAAACACCAGATAACCTATGAACCAAGACTAGACTACAAAGCACATCTCGGTTCCGGTTCATGTATTTTGTTTCTAACCGATTGAAACTAAGATTTGTAAAAACACAAAAAGTTTGTCGAGTTCTAGCTTTTGAAATATACACCCAAAATTAGCAAAGCCTATTCGAAGAGGCTATAAAGTTAGAGGAGAGTTATTTTACATAACAAACTTTTCTTACATACCAATGGACTCATCTCCACCATCCATCTAAAAAGAAATCAATGGGTGAGATTAAAAGCATTTTATTATTTCACATATTTTTATAATTTAAATATCTCTTAAACCGTTAATCGTTAAACAAAATAATTACACCATCGCGACAAGCATTTAATTATCTTTCTATAGGCGGGCACTTTGATATGCTTTGAAAAAGAAAAAAATCATTTTTCACGTTTTTCGTTTTCTTCAAACCGGAATTTGCATGAAATATCATATATGATTTAACACTAATTTGAAGATTACATGTGATATTAGTGTTAAATCACATATGATATATAATATCATATGTGATACTAGTGTTAAATCATATATGATAAATCACATATCATATAAATATCATATACGATTTAACACTAATATCATATGTGGTATTCAAATTAGTGGTAAATCATATATGATTTTTTCATGCAAATTTCGATGGCGTAAAAACAAAAAAAACTTAAAAAGTACGTGAAATACGAATTTTTTTTGTCGAAAGTATATCAAAGTGCCTATCTATGAAAGATAATTAAATGCTTCGTCATAATGGTATATTTTTTTCGCGGCGATTAACGGTTTGAAAGATATTTACATTTGAAAAAAAGGATGAAAGTGGTTTTCAAACTGTTGGGATTAATCTCATCGATTAGATCCAATAAAATGGATAGTGAAAATTGATCCCTTAGTATGTAAATAAATTTTGTAAATCTATAAAGTTAACGAGATGAATATAATATAGAAAAAAGAAATAGAAATAAAAAGTAGACTAAAATACACGTTGGTCCCTAAACTTGGCGGGACGCATCGCGATGGGACAAAACTCGGCCTTTTCATCGTCATAGGTCCAAACCTTGGACATTAAATGCCGATTCGTCCCTTGACCAATAATGTCGTTGTCAACGTTATGTTGGTGAGGAAAACCGTCTTTCACTGTGGCGTACTAAATAAGAACCGTTGTACGGTGTTTGTATCTAGTATATGTGTGTAATGAGGTTTGGTCGACATTTATCATCCATCCCTAAACTATCCTTCGAAACCGGTCTTCTACAAAATGATAATCGTTTCAAGATGGTACGTTGTTGGTGTGGTAAGCAAGCTATTATTCGCACTCCATGGACCTCCGCTTGACCAGGCGTCGATTCTTTGGTTGTCCTGTTGAAGTAAGTGCGTCTTAATTTTTTATGTGTTAGTTTGTAACAATGGTGGTTGTTTAATGACTTGTCATAATCACCAATAGAGTCTTCTTGTCGGTGGATAAGATGGTATGATCACGAAATACGTGCTCGTTCAAGAATGATCATACCGAGCCTTTTGGGGAGAAATGAGCTTGAGGCAAGATTACTAGTTGCTCGGTGATGTGTGGAAGTGGAAGATTTACCGGTGCTAAGTTGGATGTTGTTCATTGTTTATGCATTGGGATAACTTTTTTTACCTTTATGTAATAAGGCGAGATGGTTAATGTTACGTATATTGAATTGTAGTAACCTTGTTATGAAGTATTCATTTGGCTTGTTTCGATTTTCAATGCGTTATGGGTATGCGGATGGTTAGCAATTTGTTTGGGTTGACTTTTAAATGTCAACATTCTTATGAGGTTCATTTAGCTTTGGGTTACTTTTGATGCAAATTATTCACACATCAAGCTTAGTCAATCTAAAAATACACAATAATGACATGGTTCCATACTTAATGCAAACGGATATAATTCCAAGCGCATAAAATTGCATACTTTTCAAAGCATGAGAAGTTTAGACACACACACATATGTTTTAGAGTACATAACTTGTCCATAGGAAATAAACTAGATGAAACATTGTCTAGATAATTAGCATAATGTAATTGACCTATGGTGAGGCCATCATTCTTTCTAGTGCGACTTCGCGCTAGTCATTATATGTAGCGGTGGGTTGAGCGAAACCGCTTGAACATCACTTGACCGCGGTGAGAATCGATTGGGATTGATCATGTTCTTTGGGATTCACACCGGCTTGGTCATGCATCTTTGGGATCGTGATTGCTTCATCTTGATCTTCTTTGGGATTGTGGTGGGATGCATCATGTATGATGGGATCTTCGATTCTTTGGATCTTGATTTTCGATTGAACACCACTTCCTTGAAGCATACTAACTTGACTTTCAACAACAAGACCTGCACCTTGACTTCCTTATCTGCTGCTACCTTTTTACCTTTAGGATGTCTCTTTTTCCTGCTGACTTTAGTAGGCACCTTTTGACATTTCCCTTATTGGCGGTTCCACTACATTCACTCCACCATACCTAGGCATGTTACCAGGTTGTGTCCGGAATGCCACAAATACCACACTTAACACTCTTCCAAGCCCTTGACGACACCATCCTTCACAATCTATTCACTTTCGGGAGCTATCCTAACTCTTTTCTACCTCTCATGATGGCGGGTTTGTTTCGGTTCGGTGGAACAATTATTGTTGGCATAGTTGATTTTTCCCAATGTACACTCCTAGTTATAAATTTGGACATGGTGTTTGTAGGTAGCCTCCCAGTGAGAAGATAGTAACAAGGATGAGCCCATGTTTCTGACTCCTACTTGTTGGCCATTTAAAGCCATATTCAATTGGTAGCAACAACATGTTTACATAGTAAACTGTTATCTCCCACCTTTGCAAGTACAAGACTTGTACAACATTAACTACACATTGGTCACCCTATGGTCCACTAACACGAAACTTAGATCCCCATTCCATAAAACATTATACTTAACATCCTCTTTCTTAATACCTCTAGCATGTGTTGTGCGGTTGGTGTTAGTGGCCCATCACTCTTCTCAATCACCATAAGAACATGCATTATCCTCTTCATACAAGATTCTCGATGTATTCTAAGGTTGTAATAATTGGTTTGCTTAAACCTCATCTATTTTCTCATGAAACACTTGACACATGTTATTAAGTAACACATCGTAAGTAGCTCTCCTAAAGATTAAAAGTAATAAACATGTATTAATTATAAGCATTTATACTGCAAATACAAATACAAAGTAAATAAACAGATAGATCACTTACATGAAAAATGTGACATTGACCAATGGATCGGTGGTATCTTACTTAACCAATCATGGGCTGGTTGATTAAGTTTCTTGAGATCGACCATAGCTTTCAAACTGCATAACAATTGAGGCATTGCACATTTCCACAGATGGTCTTTGTAGGCCCTACCTTTCCATTGCGCTTTATTTTCTCATGAATGCTTCTAATCTGAATATGTGTTACGCACTTGGAAAAACTTGCTAAAGCTCTACTTATATCCTGCATAAAATCAAATATGTTTCTTATGCATTTCAAAGCAGAGACATAAATTCATCAATGAGTAAGAGAGTACCTTATTCATGTCAATAATAAAAGTGATGCTTGAAATTGGCCCAAGTGCTATATCATCGGATAAACAATGAAGAAACCAAGTCCATGATCCTATGTTTTCTCGAATCAACAAAAGCATAAGCGAAAGGGTATATACCATTGTTGCTATCAATTCCATAATTGTCATAAGTTGACCATTGAAAGGACCACAAATTGGAAAAGCACCAACCCAACAACGATCTCCCACAATCTTTAAATCCTTGCTTGATGCACCTAAACAAACATACACTCTCTTGAATTCTCTCGTTGGAAGAGACTCATCGGAGGTCGTTCCACATTCATCACCACTGTTGTATTAGGGTTTGTCTTCGCAACTCTAGAACATAATCTCTCAACATGGTAAATTGTAGCTTGAATTGACCCCGATGGTCTATTATTGCTAGGTTTTGGCCCTTAAAACCTTCTCGAGGGACACTTGAAGGTCGTATTGGTTGGTAAGTTGATTATGCATGCACTGACAGGAAGTTGTGGATTTGTTTCAACTTGTCTTTGTAATTTTCGTGAGATATAGCGAAGGTCAAAAGCTCGACTTCCTTGATTGCAAACAAGTGTGTTGCTCATTATATGTTCTAACCGACCGGATACTGCCTCACCATTCCTGCCGACAAAAAATAGCCATGGGCGAGTATTTGTGAAGGGTCCTTTTGGCGAAAGCAATGCATTTATACCCTTACGCTTAATGGACTTCTAGATGGGCTTATATCCGATCCAGGACCTTCACTGGGCACGAAAGTGGAACACAACCCCTACACGACCCTTATTCTTGTTTTGTCATTCTTCACAAAAACAACTCCTCCTAGTTTCTATTGAATGCTCTCTTACTAGGTTTTTACTTCCCTGCAGTACCAAACTCGACCAACATAGAAAAAGTGGTATAGGCGCCATTAGCAAAGTCTCCTGTTGAAACTAACATTGTCACCGCAAAATACATCATCAACCATCACGGTAAATCATTTACCAACCGCACTGTCATCACTTATATTCTTGGTTGTTCTGCTTCACCTAAATCATTACTCGACCTACTTGTACCATACCAAGTTGTGCATCATTCTCGACAAGTGTTCTCTTCATTTGGTTCAATTGAATCATCAACTTGCATTGCCTAAGTCACTAGTGTCACTCGCTTATAACAGAGTAACATCAACAACATGATCCTCTTCCATGTTATCTTGAGTCAATTGAAACAGAGTTACATCCACATCAGGCTCCTCAAACCTGTTATTAACATCAACTAGTGCTCTTCCTGCTTTGTCTAAATGCTTCTCCTGAGTCAATTGAAACAGATTAACCTCAAAATTTTCAGGCTCTTCAAAGCTGTTATTGACATCAACTAGTGTTGTTCCAACGTTGTCTAAGTGCTTCCCCTGACTCACTCGAAACAGATGAACCTCAACATTATCAGGCTCCTTTATAGCATTGTCCTCATCAATAACTACTAAAGCACGCTCACTGTTATGAATAGGTTGGCTAGCAAATGAAGCGATCTAAGGTGGAAAATCTTGGCTCAATGTTTGGCAAATTGCTAGATTCACCAATATCATTGGCGTCCACGAGCAATTGTGTAAGTTGGATAAAAGATCTAGGCGGTGTTCATTATCTATATCATCTAACGCTAACCGTCTACAATGAGATTGAATAGCCGTAGTAGCAACTTTTCTCCTATCTTCATCCATCTCCCAAAAGCGGTCTTAATTGATTGTGAGGACATTTGAAAGTTCTAATCTAGTCTTCCCTATTTCAACATAGACGTCTCATCGACTTATGCTCTATGACAACATCTTTCAACAAGTCTACATTAGCGAGTTCACGCAAAGAAAACAAACCAGTATAATGTACAACCGAGCTTAAGAAAGTAGAAATAATTGGTTTTCGGTCTCATAACCGATTTGGGTCATGAGAGCATCCATTTCATCAACGGATACCTCTTTTATTTCCACAAGATCAACAAGGCATTTCTTGCCTCCTTGATATATCCTACGGAAAGTATTTGAATGTACCTTCATAATGGAACATCATGCTAAGCGATCCGAGTTCACCCCGTTGTATAAAAATGTACAAAAACAATGTTAAGCTAAAGTTACCTAATCAATCGTACTAACATATGATTGTAATAGGCTCAACCAAAAAGACTTACAATATCTCGATTGCGACTTTTTCCTCCTTTTCACGATCATCATATAAAGGATATTCTTACTCGTGACAGAGTAAATCCAAGATGGTTGTTTGTTATTTTCTTACTTAGGGTGTGTTTGTTTTACAAAACGTCTTCGGCCTCGACATCGACCGTCGACGCGGTCGACCTTTTGTCTGCTTGTTTTTCTCTTGTGAATCGGGGCGGTAAGACCTCGAGCTCTTACTCAATAAGATGTGGTGATAACATCTAATTGCCTCTTAACCTTATGAACACCCTCACATCCCTTCACCCTATTAAGAAAAGAAAATTATATCTCGTTTTACGAGGGGGAATAAAAGTAAAAAGCAACAAAATAATGAAAATATGGGTATTTGTGATTTGTGTTTTTGTTAACATAATCGAACACATCAAAGATCAAGTGAGATCGAGATTTGTGTTTCATGGTTGAGAAAGAAAGTAGATAAAAAGGTTTTGGTGGCTGAAAAAATTGTGGAGAAGAGATGTGTGTATTTTAGGTTTAGGTTTTTGTTTGGTGGGCCTTGTTCTTAAATCGTTTTTTTGGCCTGAAATATCCATTTGGATATTACATTTGATTGTTAGTACTTTGGATTCACATATGAACGAGTTATAATTTTGTTATTTATATTATATATTTTAGTGTATTAAGAAATTTATTTAATGATTTGTTATTGTGTTAAATTTATGATTAAAATGTCTTGTTTCATGTATTTCATGTTTACACAAGCTATTTATTTATCGTATTGATACGGTTTAATATATATTTATAAAAAAATGGACAATTTAACCATTTAGACAATTATAGAAAAACAAACAACATTATTTCATTAAGATTCAGACTTTATAGCCACCTCTTACCAGTCAGATGTGGTAGTGATTCATCCAAAACTTGTCTTAATGAAACAAACACACCTTTAGATTATTTGATTTGATGATAGATATTGCATTAGGGTTTTCTGGGTAGGCTTCGAAAACAAGTTTGGGGATGAGCAATGAGTACACATCTTTGTTATACTGTACATAATGGCGGAAAATTGGACAAGACATCTACTACAGTAAATAAACTAAATTGACTATTGTACCCTCAACAATAACATGATTACGGGGTTTGTGGCGTATAATGGAACGTTGACAACGCCGTTATTGGTCGAGGACGAATCAAGATTTAATGGCAGGGTTTGGACCTATAAGCGATGAAAAGTAGCTATTTCCGTAAAACGTCGTCGCCAAGTTTTAGTACCAACCAGTGTATTTTAGTCTAAAAAGTAAATAGAGGGATCTTTTTGAAATATACGAGTATTTGTGAATTAAATAAGCAATCATGTTCAATTGTTCATATTGTTGTGTGTGTGTCCCCATCTCTATCACAAGAGCCACATACATACATTAATTAATCAAAACCAAATCGATCTAAACATCTACTCATTTCAAAGCCCACGATCCGATCCATCATCATCAATAACCTATCAGTAACTTGATCGCAAGTAAGACCACTCTTCTAATTCGATTCAATAAATCTATTCTATATATACGTATGTTAATTAGTATATCATACATCTCTATATGATCTAGATCCACGTAATTTCATGTTTATGATCTGTGGTTATTGTCTGTTGTCGTAATTTTATGTTTTCTCGTCATCATTGGATCGAGTAGGTTAAGGATTGATAGATACTATTTGATTTAACCATAATTTTTTGGATCTTAATCTGTTCATTATTATAATTAACTGATCATCATATTAGTTTATCGTTGGGCATTGATTTTGTATCATGTTAGAAAATTTATAAATTTTGTTGATTACAGGTGAAAATGGGTGTTGAGAAGAACAATGGCAGCGCCGAGGAAGGAACTCTTGAAATCGGAATGGGTAAGAATTTTCTTATCTTTATTCATTTCAATGGGATGGATATGGTCGCGTTAAAATTTCCATGCTTATCCAAAACTCCAGTCCCCCCCTCTTATGCAAAGTTCCAATGGTCACTACGGAGTTGATTTCAGTATGTAATGAACCATTGGGTCCAATGGCGGAGCTAGAAAAATTTCCATAGGAGGGCCGAAACAATTTTTTTTCGGGAAATGCATTAAATGGGAGGGCCGAAATAATTTTTTTTCCGGAAATACACATGAAATCGCGAAAAAAATACACTAACGGGCTTAGGCCTAGGGGGGCCGGGACCCTTCCCGGTCCCTTAATAGCTCCGCCCTTGATTGGGTCTATATAATTCCAAAAAAGGGTGACTTTTTTAAGATACAAAATCAACTATTTTGTTACCAGAGCAAATTTGCAAGTACAGGAATCAGTTTGTCTTTATATATACCAATTATTAAGCGCATTCCGTTAGAGATCAACGTGGCAAAAGCTTCTCACAGAGTCACCTTTTAAGTCCTACTGAAATTAAATCGTGTAAAAAGAAAGTTAAATAGATAGTTGTCTGATCTACCTATGAATATGGTTGTGAACTAGCGAGATTAGTATTCTTTAATAACGTGTAAGAAATCATGGAGAATTGCATGTTCTTTTAATCATAGTACCCACACATATATGATATATGTTTTAAGAATCACCCGCGCACATACAATGTAATTTGTGTTCAGTATGTAGATATCGTTAATTGTGTAATATGTGTGCAGAATATAGAACTGTTTCTGGAGTTGCTGGACCACTGGTCATCCTTGATAAAGTGAAGGTTAGTTTCTATGTTATCTCGCTATCTTCTTTTGCCTAGAGGTTTTCAAATATTTAAAATATTTATGTGTGATGTTTATCGCTCTGTATTTACAAAAATTCTGATCAGTGATATGTGCATGCCACTTTAAATTATGGCAGGGACCAAAATATCAAGAGATTGTCAATATCCGTTTAGGAGATGGATCAATCAGACGTGGTCAGGTTTTGGAAGTTGATGGAGAGAGGGCTGTTGTCCAGGTGATTACTCTATGGCATTCCGCATTTAAATATTAGAGATTTACAAACATGTAATATCAGCTGAATAATTTGTTTGATTGCTATAACAAGCATTTATCAATGAGTGAAGATGTTACTCTGAAAAGTTAAAAAGATGCTTCCATGAAAATGATACTTTCCTTTTTCTTAAAAACCACTGTCGTGTACTCGTGTAATCGTACGTTTATGACTTTTGCACGATTGTCAGCCTGGTGATCTAGACTTTAACATGCCTTTCTATGATTGACATAAATAATGGGTGGAAGGTATCATTCAGGGTTTGACGCAGAGTTTGACGCCTTGTATGAAAATTAATCTGTTTCATATAAACTCTTCATCTGTCTGCATTTATACTGAACCAAGTTTTCATTTGATATTGACCAGGTCTTCGAAGGAACATCTGGAATTGACAATAAATTCACAACTGTGCAGTTCACTGGGGAGGTACATAAGTTTCTTTTTATGTAATTGTTTCTATCGTCAAACAAAGTCTTTGATCAATTTTTTTCTGCTTGTATAACATTTGCATGAGCTTGCTTAGTTAGCCTAACAGGAAATAATGCGCAAAACAAGTAAACAGTTATTTTTGCCGTGAGTGAGGAGAGAAAACAACGCTTAAGTAAAATTTGTTTGATAGTGGTATAATATTTACACATACAACATTGTAACTCCACAATTTGAGGAAGGAAGCTCGACTCTGATTGATATGGTAAATTCCCTAAGAATGTTTACACTACAAGGGTAGACAGTCTTGTTTAAATTGTTATTGTTGAAGCAAAAGTGTAACTGATTCCCATCATATCAATCAAATTAAAAATCAGGCAAGCTTATATTTTTGTGAACCTGACTCATTAAAGACCTAAAAAGCGTATTAATGGTAATTCTCGATTTAGTATCTATTTCCAATCTACTTTGTATATTTTTCACCTATAACAGTATGAACATGGTTTGTCCTTTTTGGTAATTGTTTTAAAGACCCTCACTTAGGGACTCTAGGCTATAATGCTCCTACTCCACTTCAATCAGATGGGTTTTCCTTCGCTCGAGGTGTAGAGCTTAGGAGTGACTGGAATCCTTTTTTTTTTTTTGCTGGTCTGATTATCTTTTAACAACCTAGACATTATTGTGCCCCATAAGATTACTAAGCTGTGTGACCTGTTCAATACTTATGGCTCTAAAGATTATGTTGGTACATGGGATGGATCTCAGCTATTTTCTCAAAGTTTGATAATTATGTTTGGGGTGTTTGTGAATTTGAATGTGTACATGGAATTTTTCAAACCACAAGGCATGTGGTTCGGGAATTCATTATAATGCAATTTCATCATTTGGTGCTTATAGTTGCATTCCCTTCTTTTCAACCATATCAAGTTATCAACTCATGTCTTCTTTTTACATCATATCACTCTAGTGTAAGTTACATTGTTTAATGAAATGACTAATACTTTTTCAGGTCTTAAAAACTCCTGTTTCCCAAGATATGCTTGGGCGAATATTTAATGGCTCTGGGAAGCCAATTGATAATGGCCCTCCTATTTTGCCCGAGGCTTACCTGGATATTTCTGGTAGGATTTTATCTTTATCTAGTGTCGGTTATTCTGATTCCTTCTCCTATGTGGTTATGTTTGATTTTGTTCAGTGTTTGTTAAAAAAATGCATCTGTATAATGTTTGGAGATGTGTTTGAGCTTGACCTCTTTTAAAGATTGATAATTCTGTTAATGCTCTGGTGCCTAATATTATTATTTTCTCAATTCAATTGAATAAAGCAGTTGGCGTTATTTTGAACTATTTGGGTAATTGAGAGGCAAATGGGAAGATTTTTTTTTCCTAAATTCTTTTTGTTCCTAGTTTACATTTCTACAAGTGAAATCAGCAATCTTGGACCAAAAACACTACACAGTAACCACGCTCGCTGAAATCTAATAAATCCGGACGCACATATTTAGCATAATTAGCCTTTTCTGATATAAGTGTGTTTATTATTATTATTTCAGGAAGTTCCATCAATCCTAGTGAGAGAACATATCCTGAAGAAATGATTCAAACTGGTATATCCACAATTGACGTAATGAATTCAATTGCTAGAGGTCAAAAGATTCCTTTATTTTCTGCTGCTGGGCTTCCCCACAATGAGATTGCTGCTCAGATCTGTCGTCAAGCTGGTTTAGTGAAACGGTTGGAAAAAACTGACAACTTGCTTGAGGTATTGCTCTTGAAACTCATTTACATTTGATAACATAATGAAGTATTTGAATATTGTGAGCATCCAAGGTTGGCGTGCTTACTTCAATACATTAATGTTTGAATATTGTGAGCATCCATAACAAAGATGTAACTCTGGTAAGCATTTGATTGATCTTCTTTTAAGGTGGCAACTTCGACTTCTTTATTCGTAGGAGCGGTCTATTCGTGGTATTTTTATATCTAATTGGTCAAATGGGTAAAATAAGAAAATAGGTAAAGGAAACGGTTCTATTGGGTTGAACGAATGGGTATTTATAATATAATGCTTAAAACCTCATAAAATTCTTAATAATTTTTTATTGCTAATGACTCCACGAATTGTTTTTTTATTGCTAATGACTAAACCACACACGTAAATTGTATTTAACTAATTCTACAACAACAATAATTCTACAACAACAATACCCAATCTCGCCGGAGCGAGGTATGGGGAGGTGAGATGTAGGCAGTCACACCCTACTCGAGGGTAAAGGAACTGCTTCAGAAAGACCTCCGGCAAGGGGTGTGTATGCAAATAGAACTTTATGTGTGGTGTGTATTTGACTAATTCTGTATAAGCAAAATTTTTTTTTTTTTTTGGATGAAAAGTGTCGCAGCTTAACCCTTACCCTACCCATCAATTTTGCAGCCATGTTGCTATTTTACACTGGAATTAAATGTTTCATGCTCGTTTTGTTTATCGGCTGTAGCGTTCATATCGTGTCGTGTTGTTCATATCGTGTCGTGTTTTTGGCTTATTCTTGTTGAACATTAGATAAACTTCACATTTGATGTTTTATCCTCAAATGTTCTTTTTTTTTTGTACAGGCTGGTGGAGAAGAGGACAACTTCGCCATTGTTTTTGCAGCTATGGGTGTGAACATGGAGACTGCTTCATTTTTCAAGCGTGATTTTGAGGAAAATGGTTCCATGGAGAGAGTGACTCTTTTTCTGAACCTTGTAAGTACCTTCTATCTTTTATGATTTCTTTATAATTGATGTTTTTAAATGCTTATATCTGTCAACACTTTTTATAGGCCAATGACCCTACAATCGAGCGTATCATCACTCCCCGTATTGCTTTGACAACAGCAGAGTATTTAGCATATGAATGTGGCAAACACGTTCTTGTTATCTTAACTGATATGAGTTCATACGCTGATGCTCTTCGTGAGGTAATCATCATTTTCACCAAGATTTTCTTTATCTTTTGTTTGTTTTTCTATGTATTTTCCTTGTTTTCTCCTCTCGGGGCAATTTTCGGCAATTCGGTTACAAACTTTTAGATCAATATGTTGGAGATTATCAATATATCTGTGAGATATATAACTACAGTGGTTCATAACTTCATATATTATATAGTCATAGTACCCCATGTGTTGCAGGGGAAACTAACTGCAATTACTTAGATGATTATAAAAACATGATAGGTCAAAGAATGAAAATTATTTTTTATATGATCTAATTTGTTAATGGTTTATTATGTAGGCATTAAAAATATTTTTATTATGATTTAATAAAGTAATTGATAATAGAAATTTGAACATACTTGGCTCAAATATTTGATACATGTAATTATATTGAAACTGGTTAAGTTAAAAGGTAAATCGAAATTAGAAGAGCAGGTAATCAAAGTTGTTTGTAATAATTAGGAAATAATCAACTTGTGGAACTTATGAATAAATGGATGGCATTGGTAGCCAAATAAATTGACACCTCATTAATTAGAATAAGTATGATGTCATAGTTTCTACTCTATTATTGTATAGAAAGCTTTTGACATGGAGGATAAATAACTGTTGCAGGTGTCTGCTGCTAGAGAGGAAGTGCCTGGAAGGCGTGGTTATCCAGGTTATATGTATACTGATTTGGCAACAATTTATGAGCGTGCTGGAAGAATTGAAGGCGAAGGGTCCATCACACAAATTCCAATTTTGACTATGCCCAATGATGGTAGCATCTACCTTTCACGTTCTTTTCTTTTAGGAAGTTAATTGTTATTATTGATCTCTGATATATATATACATGGACTCATCAGATATCACACATCCTACTCCTGATCTTACTGGATATATTACCGAAGGACAGGTGTACATTGACAGGCAGCTCCACAACAGACAGGTTAGATTTGATATTTTGTTTTGAAAAAAATCAGATGTTAATTTTATCATACTTGTACTGTTCTAGATACTCTTGTAATTAATAAAAGGATGGCTCTCCATAAATGGTTTCACCACTATCAAAGTTTTCAATGTGAATGTTGAGATTAGTTGTGGCAAATTTGGGTATGTTTTATCTGTACTGATTCAAACAAGTAAAAACTAAAAGAGTAAAGGAACAGACCGGATAGGTCGAAAATTTGTCCAAGTTTATATTAATGCATAAAACAGGTCAGATAGGTGATATAACTTTTGTATTTATCGATGCTAAAGATTAAAGTTGCTGGAAGAAGAGTCTTGATCAGTCCTTTTTCGACCTTAACCAAATAATTGTTCGTTTTGTCCCATTACCCACCCCAGCCGTTTTGCCACCTAGAGATTAGATGCTTGACTTGTATGCGTTGACATGATTCGCTCTGTGATGAGTACTAGTCCTCTATATAACAATATCTGCCAAATCACAATCTCATGAAAGAAATTATGGAGTTGAAGATTTTTGAGTTTAATAATGATGTTTGATTGATGACTGATTAAACACCTTAACTGAAAGTTTGTTGATATGATGAAATTGACAGATTTACCCTCCGATCAACGTGCTTCCATCCCTATCTCGATTGATGAAGGTAAAATCTTAAAGAGTATTAAGTTGTTAACCAAAGATTGCCAAATAAAGAGGCTGGGTTTAATTTAAGTTCTATGATTGCAGAGTGCTATTGGTGAGGGAATGACTCGCAAAGACCATTCTGACGTCTCCAACCAGGTCTGAAGTTTGTTTGGCTGTTATTTACACATCCTCCTCCCTCTTTCCTTTCAGTCTATATATAATCGAGAAAAGTTGTGACACGTCAAACTAATGAATAAAAGTATTGTTTTATGTTCAGCTGTATGCAAATTATGCCATTGGTAAAGATGTCCAGGCCATGAAAGCGGTGGTTGGAGAAGAGGCTCTCTTCTGAGGATCTGGTCAGACTCTCTCCCTCTCTCTCTCACACACACACATAGAAACACAAAAGCGTTTTGTCTGGGCACATAATATTAATGAAGTTATTTAGCTGTTAGTTTCTGAATTTGATTATTTAGGGGCCATGATCAGTTTTTTATGCTATGGAACTGAATCAACTCTCTTTGACCCTAATTCGCCAGAACATTACTCACATTTCACAGAAAATGGCATCATTTTCTCAGGAAAATGTTCTTTTTGGCTATTTAATATATGAAATAATAATAATTTGTCAAAACATTCGAACATCTAATCGTCTGATAATTACAACTCCAAAAACTTTAATCTATATTTAGCATCATGTCATCACTTTCAAAGCACATATCCAAACACTTACGAGTAATTCTCTAGCTTGATAAAATTTCCAAAAAGGGAGTCATTTGTGTGAATGTGTGTATAAGTGCTCTTTCTAAATTATATAATGTAAATGGAACAGCTATACTTGGAATTTTTGGACAAGTTTGAGAGGAAGTTTGTGGCCCAAGGAGCATATGACACCCGAAGCATCTTCCAGTCACTGGATTTGGCATGGACACTTCTTCGCATCTTTCCCCGTGAGCTTCTTCACGTATTCCAGCCAAGACCCTTGATGCTTTCTATAGCCGTGAAGCAACCAACTGAAAGAAGCACGGTGTCCAAGTATGGTAGTTATTTATTAAAAACATATTCTGGCATTAAATAAGAGAGGGTTGTGTTTTTGTGTTTGGTTTTGTTGAAAGCCTAAGCGCCTCGGCTTGTTGATTCTTTTTCATAAGAGGCAGTTAGGTTATGTAATGTATGTTCAATGTTTATTAGCAGACACTTAGTGTTTTTGAAGACGCGAGGGGTGTTTCTTCCCTTATCATTCTTTCATTGCCTGCTTGTACGGGACCATTTGTTGTTCGTGAATGCCAGTATATTATTTGTTTTGTCTTTGGAACTGATTTGAATAATGTTTTGTAACATGTATATTTGGTGCTTTTCACACCCAAATATTTGTTAAAACATAATCAAGTTATTGTTGTCCGAATCTCCTATGTAGCCATCAATATTGTGATTGCATGCAGAAAACTTCAATTGCAAAATGTTTAAGATCAATCAATGAGCACATGTAGGGAACGAGCAAAATGTTTGTACATTGGGCAGCCTAAAGCTACTGGCTTACTGCACTGTCTTAGCATTTAACCTGTCCAGGTTCCTATATATCAAAGACATGATGAAAGAAAACTATATACTTTATTTACGCCTCCTCTACCTCGCAAAATAAAACTCTGGAACACGACGTTGAATGCAAAAAGATGGATACGTTAAACTTTTTTATATAAAATATCCGACTGAATAAATTATGGACTTGCTACAAGCTGGATAGAGGTACACATTAACAGGCTTAGGCTACTTTGTTCCTTGTAAGCTTTCACTTTTTCATTAGATATCAAATCAACCCATTCATTAGATACGAGAAAAAAACTTCCACCACATAATTGACTTCTAGAGTCAAACCAACTGCAATACAAACTTCAAATTCAGGGCAGATTAATCAATTACCACATAAAAATTACATCAGCCTAATAATATGAAGAATTCTCAGTTTCCTTGTTGCCTCAAAGCCATAATTTCAGCTCTTTCTCGTTTCAACAACATAAAGAATACAAATACACAATGCTTGATGTCCAAAGTGGTGTAATTTTGAAGCCCGGCATCATCTATAACCTGCACGGATGCACTTTAATATGGTTAAACATGAAGAATTTGGAATATTTATCTTAAAGCAAAGTAGCGACAAAGTGTTCGAAGTTTTCTCAAAACTCTAAAAATTTGATGTGATATCCGTTAATAATAAAACTATACTTCAGCTAAGTTGATAAATAGACTGAATAAAACAAGAGGTATTTCACTTTTGATGTCATATGGATTATCTTTCCAGATTAGAAATCAATATGATTCTTATTAGATAAAGTTAACATCGACCCTTCATCGGATAACCATAAGAGTTTCACAAATTGCATGTGATTTATCATTGAGCAAACACTGTTATTAACTTATTATCCTAACTGTTCACTGCATGTAACTGAGAATAAATGCCATGTAATGAAGGACGAAGCCGGGAACAAAGACATTACCTTCAATATATAATTTAAACAAGGATCGCCCTTCCAGACTTTGTACCAAATGAAGAAAATATGGTCACTTTGATGAAAGAGCACATCCACCTAGGGCTCTTCCTCTTCTGCCACAAAGTACGGTTCAATTAATAAACAACTGAATACTGGATGTGTCATAAAGTGATAATGTCATATTGACTTGATAATATCAAAAAATTAGTTTTTATAAAACATGGTACCACGGTAAGTGTTTTGGATACACTTCTGCAGCTTCTTTCATGAAGTACGAAGTAATAGATAAAGGACATATAAGTAGGAAGCTGATTATTCAAAACTGAATATACGGCCCCGTATTAAATTTTAAAACTTTAAACTTTTCATTGCCATTTGAAAACAAAATGAAAACGTTACCTTTGACCACAGATTGTTGCAACTCATCAATTTCATCTTTGGCTGCGTCCTTGGTTTCATTAGTTAAAGACTGAAGAAGCGCCTTTTGTGAAGGTAATTCTGCGATGAAAAGTAGGGTTTGTGCCCAACCAGCATATTTCCCATATTTTTCGACAAAAGCATCAGATACACGGCTGCAAACCTTGGGTGTTAGGCGTGTGCCAGCCAGCTCAGGAAGGAGGTCTCTAGTTGCAATCTTGCATCAAAAAGGATATTCAACTTCAATAATTTTTTATCAAGAAATGATATACATTATAAGATTTCCTCCTTTCTAGAGGTCACAAGATCGGCAGGTCATGCGGGTTGGGTAATTGGTTTCAGTGGATTCAGATTATAAAAGGGAACTTTTAGTGTGAGACAAAATAGATTGGGTAACTTTAGTGTAAACACTTTCTAGTTTCCAATAATTAATACTGTAGTTATTTGTGAATTATGACTACAAAAACTATATTAGATAATAACACAAACGTTTGATACAACTTAGCAGGTTTTATGCATTTGAATAACCTTTAATTTGGGAAACACCAAGCATTTCATCGCACTTGAATAAGCTTTAGATGACTTCTGGCCCATCTGACCAATTTCCTCTCTAGTTAAATTTTAAAACAAAACTCATCTCACCCGCTAAAGATAAAACATATACACCCAGGTAAATACGTAGAAATTGCCACCTTTACTCCTAGATTGCTTTCCTATAAAATAATGTAATTTCTTAGATACTAAGGTCCAGCTTCTTTCAGTTGCATTCAACTTAATTGCAAAGATTACAAATAGAACATTATCATGCTCAAATTTGCAACAAACCTTATGTATCATTAAATATGGCCGTGGGATAGAGAAACTGTGAGGACTGTAAAGTAGGTCAAGCTGAGTCAAGTCAGAGAAAGCTCTTTACCCTCAAATTCAAACATGTGGGCTAAAAGGCTACTTGGTTGAGGCACATAATTTATCGCCGCTAATGTAGCGGCTTAGCGAGCATTTGACAAACTCACACCATTCATTTCAAATGGGATTTGTCCACATTGTTTGACTGTTTGCACCTTTTTATCACAGATGACCACAGAACTATATATAGCAATGGACACCAATCACACAATTTGAACAGGATATTATGCTTATATTTCATACTATTAGTAGACAGCAATGAAATCAACAAATGACCATTGCAAAAACGTACACGATATTATATGTAAAATCTAAGAAGCTAACCTTCCAGACATGTGTATCAACAGGAACCGCATGATGTTGATCTAGAGAAAACAAAGCTATGCACGCTGCAACTTTGGGGCCAACACCAGGTAGAGTAGTGAGAGCCTTGATGGCACTTTCAAGATCTAATTTCCGGAGAGAAAGAAGCCACTCTACACCTCCGCCAGGTTTTGATTGCAGTACTTTTACAGTGCCAGTTATGTACTTAGCCCTGCTCATTTTAAACGAAAATAGTATCACATTATAGGTTGAAATAAACTATGTTTGGAACGAAAAACACATTAATGTTAAAGCCTTCACTCCTTTCTTTGTAAAGGGGGCAATATGGGAGGTCAGGCAAGCTGGGCGATGAGTCAGAATTGAAACTTCTAAATTGTTTTATATATAGTTTGTCAAATAGGATAACCATGAATTGTATTATTTCAATATAATTACATTATCGTTTTTAAAATGTTTTACTTAATGCGACAAGCCGACAACTAGAGATAACTGATCGATTGGAATTGCCACCTCTTTCTCGATATTTAAGGAATCAGACATGGCATGAGAACAATAAGCAGCAATTCAGTGACAAGCCTAGAATCCAGCTTATGCTAGGACTCCAGTAAATTATTTAACTATCAAGTAATTATCTTCTGTAGTATATAAGAGACCCTCCAAAGTCATTAGCAAATCAAGATTACGCACTCCGGCAAGTATTATTTTGCTGGGTCCCATTTTTTCGTTCCTATTGACCTAATGTTTTAAAAAGCATACTGTAATACTTTTAGAAAGCCAAAGTCACATAAGTCGCTATCTGACGTTTTATAACGCTCAAAATGTGGAAATGCTGAACTGAAGCAGGCTAGTACAACTGATCGTCACCAGTGGTGGAACCAGGAAAATAGGATGTCGGGGGCAATTATTTTTTTATTTTTTTTGACAATAGCAACAAAATGCGGAAGAGAAAACTAGGATCGCAATGATAAATCGAGTATTTTTACTTAGAGATGAAGGATTTATAAGGTTTTAGAGTGTTGACCGTTAGATTTTAGTATGTGGGTGGGGGGCAATTTGAGTTTTGGGTGGGGGGCACTTTCGAAAAAAGGTCAAAATTAAAAAAAAAAAATAATACCGTCCCCCATACTAACTACATACATCCGTCCTGATCCGTCACACCAATAAACCAAAAGGTGGCAAACTTTTATTATAAAAAAAAAAAAAAAAAAAAAAAGAAGAAGAAGAAGAAGAAGAAGTCGGAAGATAATATTCCTCTATGACTGAAGATCTTTTGTGGCAAGTTAACCCAGTTTTACTCTTTTTCGGGTTGGTAATCACTACTTGATATTTATAACTTTCATTTTCGTGCTAAAAGGTTATTCTAGTCTGTTCTTACTCCTTATCTAAGGGATTTTAGTATTGATATGCAGTCAAGCTTTTTTATTATACTATATGCCAAGTCAAACAACTAAGACCAGGAACCAGAGAGTATTTGATCCACACTATAATGTAATATAAAGGGTTTTTCGGGATCAAGATGATGATTCTCAAAAATCAATAAAACTAAAAATGGAGAAATGAAGAAGACCAGGAATAGGATCTCGATGATGCACATCCCAAGAAAGTTGCAGTGCTAATGAACGTAATGGCACTACCCTCAAGAAATGGATAAACTGCTTCTAACAGAAGGAATTGAAGAATGTATTAAGCAACTACAGAGGAATGAAATAACCCGTTGCATTCCACATAAGGAACATAATGGAATTCACATTTATGTCCCTCATCTTATCTCCTACTAATATCGCTATAGTGTTCAACATTATCTATCAGTGATTAAATTCAATTACAGATTATGATCTTCATGTCAATCAGAAAAATCATATAGTTTGATTTAGCAATGGACAATATTGTAGAAATATTGGAGATTTGGACTTTTAGTGCAAATTTAATTGAATCCGATATCTAATCATACCAACTATCATCATAATACATTTCTCCATCTATACCAAAACACCATTAGTGGAATATGCCAAGGCTAGCAAAGTTGGCACTTTCCAAATGCATAATTAAGCAAATTGCAACAAACAGCAAACACACTTCCGCCCCATTTCTAGCTTGGTTACAGGACTTTAACAATGAATAGTAGAATCACTATTAACCATCTGTATGAAAATCATTTAACTTCCAAACATTCCAACAAAAAACTATTTTTAACAAAGTCCCTAGCTTTGGTACATGTTTTCAGAAATCAGGTGAAAGTATATTGCCATTTTATCCTACTTTCCTACAAATTTCATACGGATTTCGTTACCTATACTAACATACTTAATCTACATACATATTCTTTTACACAAACATGCATTAAAAAGCAACACGTTCCACAACTAAAATCAACTAACCTGTAACCAAAGCCCGCTTCCCTCAACTCATCCTCCGTTACACTCGCCAACCGTTCCAAACTCGGAAACTTATAAAACTCAACCCCATCCACCACACCAACAAACTCCCCCAAACACGACACGAAATCCACCATTTTAGTAATCCTCTTAATATTATTATTACTACTACAAATAAACTGAACCAAACACTCTAACGGGTCTTGGCGCAACACTCTAGCACCACTCAAATTGACTGCCAACTCAGCAAATCTTTCATCAGAAGCACTAAACTCAGTCCATAAATCATTTAAACAAATACCCATGTTCAAAAAATCTAATAAAGCCAACTTAACAGATTCTTCTTGATCATCATTAGTAGTAAGGTTGTGAATACAGTAATGTGTGTTTTTAAGGTTGTGTTGTTTTAAGGAGATTAAGTGGGACCCAATGACACCTGTGTATTGAAAAGGAGATGTTTGTTTCCATCTGAATGTTTGGCCGGTTGGGAATGTTAAAGGTAAGTAAAGCTCTGATTTTGGTAGGTTTAGTGGGGTCCATTTGAGGGGTGTTTGGATGGGTGTTTTGAGGTTTGAAGAAATGGGTTTTGGTTTTTTGGATGGGAAGTAGGAGGAGATGGTGGTGGTGGTTTGTGACGGTGGTGAGCGGAGGGGACGGTGTCTCTTCATGTTTTGTGATGTTGTGATGGTGGTGGGATTTTGGGGTGGCTTAGTTTATTTTTTTTTAGAGTAAATTAGAGGATTCATACCAGTTGAATGCAGCCTTTAGTCATTTGACTGAAAAAGTGCGTTGTTAGTATTTAAGTGCGAAACGTTATATGTCGTTAGCCCTTAGGTGGTATTTTAATAATAAAATTGATTAGATGTTGACCAATAAATTTTTATGTGGTGTTGTATTATTTGCTTGTACACGATGCTTACTGATTTATAAGTGCTTAAAATCTTTTATAAGAATCTTAAAAATTGTGTGAGAAGGTTTAAAATCTTAAAAAGCATTTAAAAGGGATAAAACGTATAAAACCGAACGAAACGGATAAAACGGACAAAAACGGGTGTAGTATAGATAGACTAATCACAAAAACACTTAAAATTAAACTTCAACAAATATAGGGACAAAACTTAATTAGATGTTGACCAATAAATTTTTATGTGTTGTGTTTGGGATTACTTATGCATTTTAAAATGGATAATCGCTTTATATGTAGTATAGATAATCAAAATTTCAACAAATATAGTACGACTTAGGAGTGTTTGGGATTATTAAATATTATTTTAGAATTTGATTCGTTGTTTGATATCGTAATAAAAATATAATCAGTTTTTTTTGGTTTTTGACAAATTAGATTATCCAGTAACTTAATAAGTAAAATGACTAAAATAAACATGTTCTTTTTTATAATTTTATTTTAATATGTGGCAATTTATATCTAATAAGATGCGAGAATATACGTATAACACATATAGTATTGTATTTATTTTTTATTATAATTATTATTAAATAAATACCAAAGCATTAACAATACTTAATTTCACGGAGCTATGTATGAGAGAGGTGAGATATAGAGCAATACACATCTACCCAAGGGTAAATGGGCTTCTACAAAGACCTCCAACAGTGTGTGTGTGTGTGTGTGTGCATAAGCAGACAATATGTAGGGTGTGTGCGAGGAAAGAGAGACAATGACATAAGCAGGCGTATAAAGCAAAAATATCTGAGCAAAGAAATAAATGCATAAAGACAAAGAAACAAATGAGCATGCATGCCAAAATAAAGGGGGAAAGCACTAGCGGCACATTAGATCAAATTTCACGAAGCAATATATAAAAAAAAAGCAAAACACACATAACAAACATAATTATAGGCATTAAAAGAGCAATAGCATAAATAAAATAAAGAATAAAAACATGCGTAAAAGCCATCTAAGGGATACAAACAAACGAGCAAAATAGGGGAAAGAGCTAAACAAATATAGAAAAGCCGATTACGCATAAAAGCAAGAAAACCTACAAGCATGAACTCTAAAAGGGCCTACCCTCAAGCTACCATGCAACTCTACAGCTATGTGCCCTACTCATCTACCCTAATCCTAGTTCTTCACGTGCTCCTATCAAAGTTCATGTCCTTGGGAAATAGGGGCTCCTTTAGGTCAAGATTCAGTTTGTCCTCCCACTTGAGTTATGGTCTACCTCTTCTCCTCAAGCTATCGACAATGATAGACTCCACTCCCCTAACAGGTGTTGATTGGGGTCTCCTTTTAATATGCCCAAAATATTGCAACTGTCCTTCTATCATCTTGTTGATCATAGTCGAAACTTGGAGTTCTCTTCGAAAAACTTCATTCGGGATCATGTCTAGCATAGTTTTATCACAAGTCCACCTTAGCATCCTTATTTCCGCCAATTCCATACTATTTGCTTGAGTCTTCATTAACGACCAAAAATCTGACCCGTACAACATAGTACTTGAGTCGCCACTTTATAAAATTTTCCTTTCAGCTTTAGAGGGGCGTTCTTGTCACAAAGGATTCATGTGGCGGCTCTGCACTTCAAACCATCCTGCTTGTATACGGTGCGTTACACCATCCTCTATTCTTTCGGATTTGTGAATCACATATCCGAGATATCTAAAGTACTCCTTCGGTTGTAAGATATGTTTGCCCATGCGGATTTCTGCTTCCTCGTTCTGGGCGTTCACGTTCCTGTTGAAGTCTCACCGTAGGTATTATATCTTCTCCCTACTTACTCGAAGGCCTTTGTCTTCTAGAGCCTCCCTCCACTACTCCAATATATCACTTAGCCCCTCTAGCGTTTCCAAAACTAGCACAATATCATCGGCGAATATCAAGCACCAAGGGATGCTCTCCAATATCCCTCGTGATAACTCATCGAGAATCAAGGCAAAAAGGTATATGCTTATAGCCAAGCCTTGGTGTAGACCTGCTTCTACCGAAAAATACTATGTGTTTCGCACTCGGGTCTGCACACAAGTCCTCGCCTTTTACATATCCCGAATAAGTTTTATGTACCTCACTAGGATACCTTTATCTCTTGGGTCTTCCAAATCAACTATCGTTGGACATAATTGATCACTTTGTATCCGCTACTACTTAATTTCGCCTTTTCATTCTTTTGAAGGGAATGACACTTATTCGGACGAAAAGCGCGAATATATGAAGAAAATGGCCAAAGTCAAGAATCGAGACACTCAAGTCATTGGCCGAAGGGACGGCGTCACGACTTAATAGCGACGCCGTCGCATGACACACTGAGACGACTCGGATAGCAAATTGCTATTTTACAAGTGACGACATTAGGTTTAAAAGAGTAGGGCGTCACAACTCGGACGGCCTAGATTTGGATCCGGCGGCGTTAGAGGTTGAAGCCAACGGCGTCACAAGCATAAGGTGACGCCGTCGCGAGTTGACATGGCCAAGACAAAACCTAATGGCGGCGACCGAAGGCGTCACAATTAAAGAGTGGCCGTCGCATATTGTAACTCTATATATAGAATTGAATTTTCGATTATTTTAGAGGTAGTTTTGTGGAGTAAAACCTAAAACGAACATAGGTTGTCTTGGCGTATCTTAGGGTTCCATACCTATTTTACAACAAGATAAGTGATTTACTTCATTAATTCAATTATGTCTTCAATTGTTTGTGTGCATGCTTGCATGTTTTCTATGTCCAACTAATTTACTTGTGTGTTTGCTTAGATCTATGAAACCTAGGTATCGAATATTGATTGGTTGTCTCTTATCTTAATTGTGATTGACCTAGTATTGCGATAGGTCATTCGTTGTGTTTTAATGCTTGAGTAATCTTTGTGAACATTAGTTTATAATCACCTAGAGTTATTGTAGTCTAAACATCCAAAGATAACCTTAGAGTTAGTTTATGAATCCTAGAGATTTTGTAGGAAATAACCTTAAGGTAGACTCGAAGAGTTAGGGAAAAGCATACCCTACGACCTTAGAAGACACAACGCGTTAAGAATAAGGGCGTGACAATTCAACCATCAATAGGAGATAACTAGGGAGTAATAGCATCTAAGTAAACACATTTTAATCATCATAAAAGCACACAACAATAGACATAGACTACACTCGACTTAGTTTAGATAATTAGATAATTAGATAAGTAGAGTAATCGATAGAAATACCAACCCCTAAATCCAATACCACGAGATTCGTACATTTCCATTTTCTAAAAATATAAAAAGATAAAAATAATCTTCCTCAACCCCAACCTTAGCGTAGTAATTTCTCACTAGCATTCCTATTCCCTAGAAAAGCGATATCAATTCCGAGGCTTACCCTAATACTACACTACAACGATTAGGTTCACCGCCTAGGGTGTTGAAAAACTTGCTCGACGAAAAGGAAGTTCCTTTGACCCGAGCAGCGTTGTGCAGCGTATCCTATATCTATATCTAAAATGCCACATGCAAGTCTTTTGTCTCTTTCTATACTTCTTCATAAGGCTTATAATAATGTGTGTTGCCTTAGTTGAAGATCGTCCCGACATAAAACCGAATTGGTTTTCTGACACCTCGGTCTCTCGTCGCAGCCTTCTCTCAACAACTTTGTTAATACAAATAATGTCAAAAACATCATTTGAATTATTCGATCTCTATACGTTTTGATAATCACAAAATGTAAAAACATGTTACGTAAAAATATACTTGATAAGTTTTTAATCGAGAAAGTTCGTTTCGACTTTAACATCACTTTAGGTATGAACAAACAATGTACCAATTTAGTTAAGCGATCAAAGAAGTTATTTTGGTTTTAAACTCACATTTTCATAAATGTGACAAAACATTTTTACGCAGAATATGCTTTTTTCGTCAACAATCAAGATATCTAGATTACGACGTATTCCCTTATGATTACGCCGTAATCTCGCCCTAACAGAAGACTATAAGTACAAGCCCTAAACGGGAGTTTTTGATATCTTTCACCCACCACTCTTAACCATAGCCTAATTTCACCACTCCAAGGCCCCAAGATCAGTCCCAAGAGCTAGGATAACAAGGAAAGAAGGTCTCGTATCATTACATTAGGCTTAATCATTCGGTTTGCTTATTGATTTCATTATGATTTCCATTTGTGTATCGTTTGAATTATCTCATTGTGCTTTTACATACACTAGGGGCTAACATCCTTGTGTGTTAGCCATGTTTATGAATATTCTATGATAGTTATATCCGTTTGTTTAGATCTATTGTCTTGTATTGTTTAGTTTATGTGTTTATCATTTCAATGCTCGTTTATTTGTTTGAGTAGTTTAAGTCTAGTATCGCATGGAGGACCAAATGGGTATTGGATGTATATTATGAGAACATTTAAGTAGGCGCATACCTTTCTTGCATGGACCAAATGGGGAATGGGTAAGCTATCGCATGGACCAAATGGATACCACTGATAAATCACATAGATTAGTTGACACGACTTAATGCATGCTTATAGTACGATAGGTGCATATACCAAATGGCCTAGGAGATTGCATGCATAGTAGCTAGTTGCATGGACCAAGTGGACTACTTTAGGTTAGATAGGAGTGTGGGCATGTTTTCTGGACCAAGGATACATTTCCCACATATCCTGACATCACCAGTACTTTACAAATAGATCATTGCACTAATAAACAGATGACTAGAATGAAATAGGATTAACATGGCTAGCACTACTTTCTCTCATTGATCACAACTTTAGTATAATTTAGTCTAGTTTAACTTTTATGCTTTTAGCGGTTAATTAATCAAATCAATCAAAACCCCCATTCTAAACTTGTAAAATACACTATATAGGATCTAACAATACTATTCGCGAGATCGACCTCGTACTTACCCATTGGCTACATCGATTAGGTACCTTTGCTTTGTGAAAGTGTGTCTTTAAGGTGTAAGTCCGGCTAAATATAAATATTAAAACTTGAATAAAATACCTACAATGAAACACACATCGAGATATCTTTATATGAATCAACTTGACCAAGAAAAATGATTTAGAAAGATTTTGGGTGCGGGTAAGTAACAAGAAGATTGAAACTTTTACGAAAAATGAAGAACACACACTTTGTTTGCAATGAGAGAATTTGAGCGAACTTCTTTGTTTAAAATTTGTGTATGTTTCTTGGTTTTGAGGGGTATTTATAGAGTGGTGGTGAAGGGTTGGTTTTGCAAATATCAAAGTTTATTTTGAAAAAAGCTTTTTTGAATGGAGCGTTTGATCTGCATTTAATGCAACCACTCCATTACCTTTTTTTCGCAAATGTCAAGGTGAGCAGTTGTGCGATCTGCAAAGACACTTTGCGAGAGATGATGTCACCACATAAAATAACCAAAGATATTATATGTGAGTGAGGCATTTAATGCTAAATGGGATGTTTGGGAACCCATGATTTGGATGATAGTTAGGCAAAGAACATATATTCCTTAGTTTAATCGTTCGATTACAAACCTAGGACATTTAGTAACTAAATCCTTTAGTCATTTAGTTCTTCATTAAATGTATCTTCTGTCAGTGTCATGAGTCTCTGAATGAATTTTCATTCAGTAGGAGTTTTTTATGTGTAGGTTATTCAGTGAGTTGTTGGTTGGGTTACTCACTGAGAGATGTTTTGTTTAGGGACCATTTTCAGTAAGATAAACTTTATTTACAGTTTGTTGAATATTTTTAATGAGTTGCCTGACTATCAATATCCAACATTCCCAATTCAGTTTTCAGTCTTGGGAAGCGGGTTCATCAATGGTTTAGTGAAGATATCGGCTAGGCGATATTGATTAGGGATGAAGTGTAATTCAATGTCACCTTTCATGATATGGTCCCACGATGAAATGATATTTGATATCAATGTGTTTGGTTCTTTGATGAAGTAATGGGTTGTTGGAGATGGCAATTGCACTTGTGTTATCACAAAAGATGAGTACCATCTTGAAATGGATATCATAGTCAGCGAGTTGACTTTCATCCATAGCATTTGCACAACAACTAGAAGCGACAACATATTTAGCCTCGAGATGAGGACATGACCATTGATTGTTGTTTCTTGGCACTCCAACGAACTAGTTTACCTCAAGAAATTGACGGGATCTGAGGTGCTTTTCCTATCCATGTTGCACTGAATAGTGTAAGTCAGAATAGCCTTTGAGATCAAAGCCTAAACATTTTGGGTAGTAAAGTCCAATGTTTGGAGTACCCTTTAGGTATCGATGATTCTCTTTCGTGATGAGATGTGATTCTCTTGGATCGGTGATATCTTGCACATAGGCGGGCGCAAATTGTATGTTAGGCCTTGAGGCAAGTAGGTACATAAGTGAGCCTATCATTCCTCTTGTTAATAAAATGATGTCAAAAATGTCATTTCGTTATTCGATCTCTATCGTTTTGATAATAACAAAATATAAAGACACGTTGCACAAAACTACGTTTGATAAGTTTTTTCGAGAAAAATCGTTTCGACTACAACATCACTTAAGGTATGAACAAACAATCTACCAACTTAGTTAAGTGATCAAAGAAGATATTTTCTTAAAACCTCACATTTTTATGTGACAAAACATTTTACAAAAGTATTTTTGTAATTATAAAGAAATATTTTAATAAGAAAATAAATTTGAATTTCAAATTCTCCAACAACTAGTTTCTTGCTAAAATCGAGTTAAGATTTTTACGGATAAATTTTCCCCACACGGGACAAAAATAGGAGCGTCTTAAGATGGCGGTCCCTCGAATAAGCGACGGTCCCTTATATATACGACACCGTCCAATGTTTATGGGACCGCCCCCTCCTCATGGTGTCTATAAATCTTGAGCTGTTTCTTTCGGAAAAATTAACCCTCTTGGCACAAAAATATTATGTTCTTTCTTTCTTCTTCTTGATCACTATAACGTGTTGATATATGTTTATAAGTGATCCCATCATCCTCTATCTCAAAGTGCAATAGAAGAACACTCAAGTCCTCAAGAATCAAAGTGTTATAGATTAGTCATCACACACACATAACTTGTTGTTAGGAATTAGAAATTCCGGTATTAAAAGTCGGTCACCTCAAGTATATGTAATCGTTAGAAAGCTCGTAGTCGTAGTTGTCTTAAGTTAAGTAGTATTTAGTTTAGTAACACCGTGGAGGGCAGACGGGTCTTTACCAGCTGTATGCGATCCATGACCCGATGTGTGGCGATTTATGTAAGACTATAAATACTCTCTACCTTCAAGGTAGAGTTGGAACTCATAATAATATCTTTCACTTTCTCACTAAGTTCCTAAACCTCTAACTTCTCTCTCTAGAATTCCATCTATATGCTACTTTGTGTTATGGTTTGATGTGTATGTGAAAAGTTATAACCTACAATTGGTATCAAGAGCCATGGTTAGATCATATCTTGCACATCTTTGGATTTCTAGTGGTTTTAGGTGGTTTTGAGTTTGAAAAAGTTTAGTGGTTTTGCATCATTTGGTTGATTTCTTGTGTTAAAGTTTGAATTTTGTTAGTACTTTTATGTTTAGAATCATCACAAGTGTTTAGGTTTTCATTTGGTAGCTTGAATCATCTTGGTTGGGTTGTTTTGGATTGAAAAGTGATGTTTATATGGTTTTCATGCTAGCGACTTAGTTCACGGATAATTTTCTTCGTAGCGACTTGCTTCACTATTTTATAGCGAGTTCTGATTTAGGACCTAGCGAGTTACATCTAGCGATTTAAAGTACAAGTAGTGGACTCTCCACTACGGGTAGCGACAGTGGTAGCGACTTGGTGCATAGCGAGTTGCTCTTTAGCGACTTGCATCGTTAGCGACTTGAGTGGCAATTCTTGCCGAAATTTTGCTAGCGACTTGAGTGTTAGCGAGTTACTATAGCGACTTGTATTTGTGTAGCGACTTGGGACTCTAGCGACTTAGTGGTGTAGCGAATTAAGTGTTAGCGACTTAGTGCATTATCTTCTAGCGACTTAGTGCATTATCTTCTAGCGACTTAGTGCATTATCTTCTAGCGACTTAGTGCATTATCTTCTAGCGACTTGAGTGATTGTTTACGGTTTTCTCTTGATTTAGTAAAATCCGTGAAAGAATCTATTTCCGGTTTAATCATAGAGTTATAAAATCCGTATAATCTATTAACATGTCTACCAACGTTCCTCTATTATCTCCTTTGTTGTAGAAGATGTTCAAGCGGTGGCTCGGATACTAAATCCACCCATGCTTTTGAGGCCGACTACGATTCTTGGGCTCAACGAATCAGATTGTATTGCCTTGGAAAGGAAAATGGTGTCAACATTCTCAAATCCATTGATGAAGGACCATATCGAGTTGAGGCGACTAGAGACATACTAGATACTAATGAAGATGGTACTCTGTTTACGGAATGGACGGACCTAAGATGTATGATGAGCTTGATGATAAGGAGAAAAAGAGATTCGATGCGGATATCGGGGCTTCAAACATTGTTCTTCAAGGTCTTCCTAAAGACATCTACAAGGCGATCAATCATAACAACGATGCAAAGGCGGTTTGGGATAATGTAAAGATGCTTCTCTCGGGTTCGAATTAACCATGGAAGGCAGAGAATCGACTCTATGGCAATTTGAGCACTTCAAGATGAAACCGGATGAGAATGTCTATGAGTACTATGTGAGATTTCATAAGTTAGTGAATGACATGAGGAACATCGAATGACTATGCCTAACATTCGTTGAACTCAAAATTTGTGAACAACATGAATCCCGAATGGCACAAGTTTGTCACATTTGTGAAGCTCACTAAAGGATTGAAGAATACAAACTATGAGCAACTCTATGCCTTCCTCCTTGAGAATGAGAGACATGCTATGTTTGAAAAATTGATTCTCAATCGGTTCAAAACCAACCGGGAGAGACAAGCTCGACTAATGACTCAATGACTTTCTACTCTAACATCGGAATCACAACCAAAGCATCACAAGTCATACCCTTGGGTAATGGTAATCACAAACTCATTCACGATCCTATGTTCAAACAAGGCGATCTTGATGCTCACGTGGGTAACTTCATCAATCAACTAGCTCTTCTCATTAGTCAAAACATGAATTCTCTCCCACAAACCAACAACAACCTCGAGCGCATCTAACCCACACAATCAAGCCTTTGTTAAAGATGGAAGGATCGTGGTGCAACGATTCGGGAAAGCAGTATGATCGGGGAAGAGGTGGGCTGGGAGAGGTTATGTTGGCAACGAGAATCGAGGAAGAAATGGTAACCAAGGTCAAGCTAAGCCAATCAAATGTTATAAGCGTGGTGGTGAAGGACACATTGCAAGGCGCACATCTCCAAAGCGTCCACGAATCGCGATTACTTGAGATAAGATCTTCTTGGCGCAAGCTCGGGACAATGGTCTTGCTTTGGATGAAGAGGAATTCTTGTTTCTTCTTGAGGGCAATGCCAAGACCTATGATGCGAGATGTGGATGAGCGACCTATTCGGAGATAGGTCACAATCATCGAATGCCTTTCAAGTCGTTGTTGTGATGCATACGACTACGATGTAGATGATGGACCCTCTGCACACACAATTTTCATGGCTAGCATTTCTCCAATGGTTTCTCCCAAGGTCTCTTCTTCACCACAAGTGGCACATCCAGGACAAACTCATCTCGAGGTATTAAAACTATCGATGATCTTGATGTGCAACAGATGCATGACAAAGTACAATCAATGAAACTTTTGAATCAAATGTTGAAAATATGGGTAATAACAATATTGTCCCATACGATCAATCGTGAAACAAAGTGAAAGTGAAGTTGTACCAAGTGATGCATCTTCTGCGATCAACAATGACTATGTCTTTGATGAATACCTTGCATGTGCTCACGATGATTCCGTAATTTCGAACTAAATGCCTATAAGGGCGTGTTGCTATTTATGAACAACGTGCAAAATTTGAGTTGACCACTCGTGAGCGGGAAATGGATGACCAAGTGAGTACAGATAATTAGAAAAAGTAAGTTTAGAAGAAGTATTGAAACAAGAATTACATTCCTTGCAAGAAAACTTTCTAAAAGCATTAAGCAAAACAAGAACTTCAAGAAAATGTGAAAATGCTTAAGCAAGAATTTAATGCAAAGGAATCAAAACTCTTGAGAGATTTTCCAATCGAAAACTTTGAAAAACAAACTTGAAAACAAGTTGTACATACAAGGAAACACCATTCGAATGCTCATGGTCACTAAACATCGAGTCTTAGCGATAAACATAGCATTCCCCTTGTTGAGGAACCAAATCGAGGTAATTAAAAGGCTAGAAATGCTCATAAGGTGCTTTATGATGGTAATGAAATCCTTAAGCCTGGCGAGAAACCTAGTTGCGTTGAGTGCCTTGAGGAAGATAAGAAATCAAATGAAATCACTAGGGAAAGATGAATAAGAAACAAAATGATCCCAAATGCAAGAGAAAAACATAATTATCACTCCTCATGATTACAAGAAGGAAAAGCTGGATTTCCTTGAACAAGTTTAAGCCTCGGACTTTGTTGACTCCCGAACAAGTCTTACGGAAAAAAGATTTAGATAAGCGAAGCGGAAAATATTGTTGAAACAAACCCTCCCTTAGGAAAATGCCTAGAAGCGATTGTGTATCCCCTAATACACCAATGCATCTTGTACCTAGAACAATTGCCACTAAAAGCAAGACATTAATTAGCCAATCGTTATATTTCAACTATTTGTTGATTTTGAGAAAACTTGCAAGAAAAGGATCACACCCGGGTATAATGAAGGAGAAAGGGTTTTGAACAAATGAAAGAATGTTATTTAGCGAGGTCATGCCCTTCTTTAAACTTCTAAAAGATCACTTTGAGAGTCTTAAAAGGGATAGAAAGCGATATTAAGGGAATGGAAAAGGAATTTGATGCAATGGTTGTTGAAGTTAGTGACTATGGCGTGCCTTTGAAATATAATGAGATTGAGAGAAAGAACACGCATACATTAAATGAGAATCTTATTCTTGAATGTGTTGCTCAAGATGTCTTTTCAACGCTTCAAATTGCTCTATTAATGCTTCCAAATTTCATGAACTATCTGTGGCCTGAAAGTCTCCCATGATCGTGTCATTGAGCTTGAAAAACTAATTCTAAACTAAATGAGAAAATTGAGCGGATGATCACGACAATTTGGTTAAACATTTTCTAAACTAGAAGTTGAGTATTTTAATCTACAACTAAAATATCAACATCTCAAAGAAAATGTCAAAACTTCAAATATCAAGACATCGTCGGATGCTCGAGTTTGATGCGGTTTTCAAATTAACAAAGCGAGATGAGCGATTCAAGCTCGGTGTAACACGATCGAGAAAGTTGAAAGCCCAAATCTCTCAATTAAAGGGTCAAGCGAACAATATGACGGGCTCCCTAATGCCTCCTCCTTTAGATTCTCGAATTCTCAAGCGTTTCATCTTCAAAACCTAGTAAATGCTTTACAAAAGGAAAGCGAAAGTTTTCTAGAAGAAAATGAAAAGGTTAAACGTCATTTCAATGAGTTATTTGAATCAATTAAAATCACTCGTAACAAAACAACGAACAAATAGCTTCATTGCAAAAGGAAATTGAGAATCGAAGGGTCGGTAAAAGGAAAATGCCAATGACCAATGGGGAGAATGTTGTATCAAAGGTTCACTCTTGTAATAAATATGCTTTATCATGACATATGTCCCTCCTCATCTAAGGAACAACAAACTTGCCATTCAAACATACTTCTCATCCCTTAAGGATTGCCTAGAATGTCTGCGTGAGATTGTTGAAGAGGATAAGCTAGAGAAACCTCATGATAATGCAATTGGACATGCATGCTTATATGCCAAACGATCTCAAGAAATCTTAGAATGCTTGATCACAATATGCCCAAAGACATTAGGTGAGAGAGTTAACCCTTTGATTCCATGCTCGATGCCTAATGCCAAATATGATATGCACTCGATTCCCAATGTTTTGAATGTGAACCGTAGTGTACCCTTGAGTAGTTCGATTCTAGATCATCAATGCTAAGAAAGAGAACTCAAAGATGCCTTCTAGAGTACTAATCTCGGTACCTCTAGTTTTAAGAAAGTGAACCTTAGTGCACTGCATGTAGTTCGAGATCGACACATCTAAACAAGTGGTGCAAGAGTAGTAAAACAAACTAATGTTCCCATTCCTCTCTGGAGTGTCGGTGACATTAAAGGGAGCGGTCAAAGTCTCAAGACAATACAAGGAATGATAGGACCTCGCAAGCTAAGAATGTGCAATGGAAAAGAGTAGAAGAACAATCTAGGAACTTTAAGTTTGAATCGAATAAAGCGAATCGTGTTGATTCTAGTATTAGCCATAGGCGTCTTTGTAATTAATTCAATTACGATACTATTTGCAAACCTTGTCTTGATGATTGCTTGAATTACATTTCTAATCATGAATGTGGTGTTAATGTTACGCCTAATGATGTTAATTGTCAAGTTAATATTGTTAATGCTAAAATTCATGCTAAGAAGGCTAAAAGGCAAAAGCGAATGAAAGTTAGAAAACAATGGAAACCCGGGAAGAACATTGATAAAATAGGCTTCTATTGGATACACATTGGTCATAAGACTAATCGAGATAATGCCCACTAGAAAATGGATGCCTCTTGGTAGAACTATTCCTTAAGTGATCACACTATGAGCAGGGGCTATCTGAGACACTAATCTTGCATCTATTCACAATGATTCCATTGCCTCACTTCGATATGAATGCTTCTATTTCGATGTGGGTGTTCCAAACATTGTTACTAACCAAATGGAACCCATTCTTGCATGGGGATCCCAATTATCGATTATCCATTCTTGTTTGTGTTCAGCTGCGGATCGTTCAAATCGATTCGTGGTACTGGACTCAGTTGTTCCAAGCATATATTTGGTGACCGGTCGCGGCTCATGAACTTCGTGAGCATATTCATCGGAATTATTAGATTTGGTAATGATCATTTCGGTGCTATTATGGGTTATGGAGATTATGTTGTTGGTGATAGTGTCATCTCTAGAGTGTATTATGTGGAAGGTTTAGGTCATAATCATTCTCTGTTGGTCAATTTCGTGATTACGATCTAGAAGTAGCCTTGGAAAACATACACCTTTGTTAGAGATCTTAATGGTAAGGAGCTGTTAAAAGGAACTCGAGGCTCAAATCTTTACACCATCTCTATCGATGACATGATGAGGGCCTCTCAATCGCTTGTTATCAAAGGCTTCAAAAACAAAGTCATGGTTATGGCATCGTCGACTCAATCACTTGAACTTGGCACCATCAACGATCTTTCGAGAAAGGACTTAGTTGTAGGTTTACCTAGACTAAAGTATGAAAAGGATCATCTTTGTTCGACTGTCAATTGGGAAAAAGCAAAGTATGCCCATAAACCCAAACCTACTAACTCATCACGAAGTTCTTCATATGATTCATATGGATTTATGTGGACCAATGAGGGTGAGAATATCTTTGGGAAGAAATATGTGTTAGTTGTGGTTGATGATTACTCTAGATTCACAGGTCAAGTTCTTAAGGACAAAGGATGAAACTCGATATCATCATCAAACTCATCAAGCATTGCGAGTTCGACTAAACAAAGCGTCGAATTATCGAACATACAATGGGCCGAGTTTGTCAACAAACAACTTAGTGAATTCTATGAAAGCGTTGGAATCGACCATCAAGGTTAGTGAATTCTACGAAGCGTTGGAATTATCGAGCGGTGTAGTTGAAAGGCGAAATCGTACTCTTGTTGAAGCCGCTAGAACAATCTTGATCTACTCAAAGGTTCCAATGTTTCTCGGGTGAAGCAATTGCCCTTGCATGCTACACACAAAATCGTTCCACGATTCACACTATTCATGGAAAAACTCCATATGAACTTGTCCAGCAGAAAACCTAATCTATCCTTCCTTCGTGTGTTTGGTGCATTGTGCTATCCAACTAATGAGGTCAAGACTTAGGCAAACTTAGAGCCAAAGGCGACATTGGAGTATTTGTAGGATATGCATCAAACAAAAAGGGATACGAATCTACAACAAAAGAACCCGAAATATCATGGAAACAATTCACGTTACGTTTGATGGTGACCGGTCAAATGGCTCTGGACACTCATTTCGGGACCCGCACTTCAAAACAGTCCCATTGGTTCATCCCTTGTTCCAAACTCCTCTCAAGAAACTCCATATGTACCTCCATCGAAGATGATGTAAAGAAATTGTTTGATCCTATGTTTGATGAACTGTATGATTCAATTACTAATGAGGTCTTGATCCCTACAATAGAGGATGCTCATATTCCGGTGAATGAAGTCAATCCTTGATCTCAATATCTTTAAGTCAAGAAGCACTGCTGCGATCCTTGATCTCATCAACAAATCATCATTCTTCAAATGTACATCATGGAAATGTTTACGGCATCAATGATGAAGTTAATCCTTTGCTACTCCACGAAGATGCTCCATTTGAAAACATATTTGCTACTCACGAATCATCATCGAACCATCTTCTTTAGGAGACATCGACTCGACTACCTCGGTTCCTCAACAATTGCCACATGAACACCTCGGAAAATGGACTCACGATCACCCATTAGACAATATCATTGGAAATCCTCTCGTCTGTATCAACCCGGAAACAACTTGCAACCGATGCCTTATGGTGCTTCTTCAACTCCGTACTATCTAAGATCGAACCAAAAGATGTTAAAAGCGCCATGAATGAAGATAGTTGGTTCAATGCCATGCAAGATGAAATTCATGAGTTTGATCGTCTTGATGTATGGGAGTTAGTACTGCTCGGGCGTGCTATGATTATAGCTCTCAAATGGATCTTCAAAGTAAAACTTGATGAGCATGGTGATGTGTTGAAGAACAAGGCTCGATTAGTTGCTAAAGGATATCGTCAAGAGGAGGTATAGACTTTGAAGAATCTTTTGCTCGGTTGCTCGAATCGAGGCAATCGAATCTTTCGGCTAATCTTGCTAGTAAGAACATGGTAGTATATCGGATGGATGTAAAGCGGCATTTACGAGCGGAGATCTTAAAAAGTCGTCTCGTCGGCCAACTGAAGGATTTGTGAATCAAGAGCATCCTACTCACGTTTATCGTTTGAATAAGGCTCTTTACGGTTTAAAGCAAGCTCCAAGGGCATGGTATGATACTTTGTCAAAGTTTCTTCTATCAACCGGATTCATCAAAGGCGATTGATCCTACATTGTTCACCGAAGTCGAGCAAACATTTAATTCATGTTCAAATTTATGTTGATGATATTATTTTTCCTCGGCGGACCCAATGGAATGTGATCGTTTTCGAATGAAATGAGTTCAAAATTTCAAATGTCAATGATGGGACAAATGTCATTTTCTTGGGATTACAAATTTCACAAAGTCCGGAGGCATTTTCATAAATCAATCTAAATATACAATGAGATCTTAAAGAAATTTGGATTTGATTCAAGTGACCTGTTGACACCCCATGATTGACCGAACCAAACTAGATGAGGACCACTCGGGGATCATGATTGACCAAACAAAATATCGTAGTATGATTGGATCACGATGTATCTCACTGCTAGTAGACGGACATCTTGTTCATTGTTTGCATGTGTGCTAGATACCGAGGCTAAGCCTACTAAAAGCACCTTGAAGCGATTAAGCGGGTCTTCGGTATCTCAAGGAACCATCAATATGGGTCTTTGGTACCGAAGGACACCGGTATGTCACTAACGGCCTATCGAGATCTTGATCATGCATGTTGTCAAGATACACGTCGAAATACGTCGGGAGGTGCTCGATTTTGGGTGATAAGCTTGTGGTGGTCTTCAAAAAGCAAATGAGTACTTCTATTTCCTCTACAGAGGTGAATACATAGCCATGTCATCTTGTTGTGCTCAAATCTTATGGATGAGATCTCGATTATCGACTATGGCTTTGAATTCAACAAAATCCCTCATCTTGTGATAATAAAAGTGTTATTGCTCTCATGCAACAACGTTCAACACTCAAGAGCAAAGCATATCGACATTCGACATCATTTCATCGGGGAACAAGTGGAAAAAGGTGTGGTGGAACTATATTTTGTGAGGTCGAATATCGGTTAGCGACATCTTCACCAAAGCTCTTCCAAGAGAGTTTTGAGTTTATTCTTCCACGACTTGGCTTGAAAAGCCTTCAACGAAACTCTCAAGCGTCTTCGGGAGGAAGGCGAGGAGTAAAGGTCTATCTTCATCTATCTCTTGTAAATATTTATTCAAAAAAAAAAAAAAAAAATCAAATAGAAAAATATAAAACTTTCAAAATCCATAAAAATTTGAAAAATTAGAAAAATCTTCAAAAATATTGTCATATTGTCATGTTTTTTCGGTTCGATAATATCTACGGTCTTTGTCTTTGTCATTCTAAGAATGACACGGGACTTTAGATGTTGTTCGAATTCTTTAAAAAAAAAAAAAAAAAAAATAAATAAATAAATAAATTTTGGGAGAAGAGAAACAATGGTTTATTGTCATTTGATGATAACCGCTTTTAAAAGAAAGAACGAGCCATGTTTTAACATGTTTTCAAATTCCATGCTACGATTCTATAAACATTTATCTGCTTGAAAACCAAATGCTTTGAAAAATAACTCGGTCTCTATTTTTGATAATCATCGGGACTTATTTGTCAAAATCTCTATCTCTCAATCAACAACCTATGTCATTGATTGAGGGAGAATGATTTCAATTAAATTAAAAAGTTATTTGGCATTAAATTGTTTTCAAAAGATTTACATGCATGTTTTATCAATGGGTTTAAAGTCTTAAAATCCGATCCTTATCGGTTAAAACACTTTCATAATCAAGTCACAATTCCCTTAAAAGCCTTCAAAATCAATTTAAATCTATAAGAGATCACAAATATCAAATGATTTGATAATTGTGATCGGGGAGAATGTGTGATTTAAAGCTGGATTTAAAGCGATAATTCGGTAAATGGTTTTATAAGGATGTACATGCTATCACCTTGCATGTGACAAACGATTTCAAATTTTCCATGCACATGATGAGGGGAGCATCTATCATAAACCTATGGTTTGAAGCGTGATCACTTATCTCAATGTGCGGGTTCCTCTAGTATGTGCAAAACTCTTTTCAAATCTCGAGGCACATATTGAGGGGGAGCAAAATCATGAAAACCTCATCCTTCCCGGAAATGCTATACCTACTTGATTTGATGTGGGAAGTGATGTTGATATTTTTTAGAAAATGGTAATCAAAGAAGTTAATTCTTTCTCTTGCCTCCATGTGCAAAACATTTTAATACTTGATGCACATGTTGAGGGGGAGTTCTCGTTCTAAAATTATCAAAAACAATTCAGGTACAAAATGCTTTGATAATACATCACAAGTATCAAATGGAATTGATTCCAATGGCGACGAACAATACCAAATAGACCGACCAACTTTATTTTATATACGGTGATATAAGGATGATAAGGTTAGGTATGTGTTCCCATGATCCGCGAGCCGGAGGGATCTACCGAGGACAATCCACTAGTTAGTGTAGAAGTCCTTAGGTATGATGATAAAAGGAGAAAAATGAGATATGGGAAGAGTGCGGACTAAGGTGAGCTAATCTTGGAATAAACCCAACAAGGTTCTAGCTATGAAGTCTCGGTAAGCCTTGAAGGGTTGAAGAATTAAAAGAATTGAATGAGAAAGGGTGAAAACAAATAGCCTCCATTTATTCAACCTTAGAGGCGAAACGGGTTCAATTCATATACTCTTGATGGTAACATCGGTATTGAAGACAAGGCGTCATGGACCCGGTGGCGCTGCACTTCAACTTTCCAAACCACTCAAGTTCCTCTTAAAAGGACTTGTTTCATTCTCACGGGAACCGACATTATTATCGACTTTCTCTTAGAGATGGTTGATATTGAAGAAGAGACCCTCTCCCTAGTCTCGATACGGGATCCAAATATGCACAAATTGAGTCTAGAGCCACGAGATCATCAATAAATCTCATTAGGACACTTTCAATGAAGACTTTCTGTTTCACACAATGTGGAAGAGAGATTATATCTTGAGTCCTACGCATTATCCTTGTGGTATTGCGGAACATCGAGTGATATGCATACATATTCACAATGAAGATGGAAAACCTTACGGAGCCAACATCAAACTATCTCACGGTAGGTGGCATGTGAGATCTATTCATTAGATCAACCATGTGACAATGAGCAGAAACAATGGGCGATTCAAGTCTTGAATCAATCACAGTTCGAGTTATGGATTGGCGGATACCTTTGAAAAACCGGTCTTTGTGCTTAAAAACTCTTTTCTTTAGCACATCGACCGTGTACTAATTTTCAAACCAAAGGTGTTTTATGATTGATAATTGATTTTCAATAAAACCTTCGTTGTATTGCAAAAACAATTTCTATTGAGCATACGATTGTTTTCAAATCTCTTTTCATCAATCGGTGGACTTAAAATTATTGGTTCACTCACTCCGTGTTGTCTTCTTTGAGATGTTCGGTTTGAAACGGCTAGAACATTGCGAAACCACATCAAGGAGATTCTTAGGAATCCTACGATCACGAGCGGTGCTTGTCTTGATCAGCGAGGAAAGTGGGCGTGTACCTCAATTCATCGAAAGTGATCAAAGACACTTTCGCGCGATTTATTGCTAGCTGTTGTATGCGGTACACCCGCGTTTGCGGTGATCGAGAATGAAGCGGTCAATCCATAGCCGCGTGCTCACACTACACATTCATCTCAAAAGAAATCATGATAAGTGCATCAATGACTCGATATTTTCACTCCATGCTTACGCTCTGGCTGCGCCAATATCATGATTCAACAAATGCTTCCGCTACTCGATGAGAAGATATCATGATCCGAATGTGAGCATGTCGGTCCTAAAGTCACAACACCACAAAGGATGTCTTAGAGATTTTGATGGTGATGATCTCAAAAGATGGCTCAAAACTATTATCACGTGGATCGATAAAGACCTCCACTTGGAGTATCCGAACATGCAATGTGAAGAATCAATGACTACGAGCTTAGAAGCAAGGACTACATCAAGAATGCAAGAACAATTTTTATATCTAGTTGTATTCAATGTAATTTTGGTACATAATTGAGGTGACCTCCATAGGGGAGATTGTTAGGAATTAGAAATTCCGGTATTAAAAAGTCGGTCACCTCAGTATATGTAATCGTTAAGCTCGTAGTCGTAGTTGTCTTAAGTTAAGTAGTATTTAGTTTAGTAACACCGTGGAGGACAGACGGGTCTTTACCCTGTATGCACGATCCACGACCCGATGTGTGGCGATTTATGTAAGACTATAAATACTCTCTACCTTCCAAGGTAGAGAGTTGGAGCTCATAATAATATCTTTCACTTTCTCTCACTAAGTTCCTAAACCTCTAACTTTCTCTCTAGAATTCCATCTATATGCTACTTTGTGTTATGGTTTGATGTGTATGTGAAAAGTTATAACCTACACTTGTGTTACGATTCTCTTCTTCATCCCAGCTCTCTCATTTGTCTATATTGTACATTAGTGTATCAGACTTGTGTGTGAGTCGGGATTAGGTGTGTGAGTGTAAATTCAAACATAGTGTAAGTCCGTGAAGTGGTGTATGTAGATTAGGACTAAGTGAAAGTCCGTGAAGTGTAGTGTGAAGACTTGGATTGTGTGAAGATTCAAGTGGACGGTGTGTACGTCCGTGTGAAGACTTGGATTGTGTGTAAATCTAAGTGGAAGTGTATTATCTTAAAAATAACTTCTAAAATTTCAAGTTTTCAACTATATTGGCCGGCCTTTGTTAAATATTCTAAAAACAGTGAGTGGACTTTTAATCACTCAAACTTTTCATATGCGATTTATAATTAAAAAACCCTACCCCTCAGGCTCTCCAATGTCATAGACGCATGGTTTATAATTTTCTCACCACCAATGTTCTTTTGCTAATCTTATTATCAAGCACGGTATGATACAAAGTATTAGAAAAGTTAATTTAATTACATAGAAAGTTATAAAGGAAAGGCTAGATGGAATGATCAAATATGAACGGATCCCGCGGTGTGTGCGAAAGAGTTAGTGAGATCTAGTCATTTGCTTGCTTAATTCATAATAGAGTAAGCGCAAAAATCATCCGGTGGTTTGTGTATTTTGCAGATATCATCCTATCTCAAACCTTTGGCATTAAACATCACCAAGTCCTCGAACCTTGGGCACTAATCATCCACGAGCACTAACGAGGTTACTTTTCCTCGTTATCTACCCCGATACAATAACACGTGAGGGTATTTTTGTCAATTAGGATCGGGGATGGTTTTGCAACACATTTTACACCTTTCCACCCATTTCCCCACCTATATAATCCTCTTAACCACACACCATTTTTCCCAAACACGCACAAGAATAAATGTACGCAAATACCATAAGTGAACTAAAATTGAAAATACCAAAGTCAAACAAAACTAAACCATAAACTACAAATACCATGCACGCAAATACCAAAGTGAACAAAAGCGAACCAAGCGTGAATCCAAGCGGAACCATAAGCGAAATTACCAAGTACCATGCCGCAAATACCAAATACCCAAGCTGCAAATACCAAATAACAAGATCATAAGCTAATCATAGATGTCGGGTATATGATTGTTTCACGATAACAAAATAACCACTTAAACTAATAATAGTTGCCATAAAGTGATCATAGTTACCATCTAGTACAAAATAACCACAACTTTTGCAAATACCAAATACCACAAGTTTTTCAAATAAAAGTGTTCAAAATAACCATTTAAAAATTAATCATAGTTGCCATTCTTGAGTTGCTCTTTTCATTGGTTGTTTTCCTTTGTCCTTCTGATTCTTGACTTACTCTTGATGCAGTTTTTGTTCTCCTTGACCCTCGGTTGAAGTACCTTGTCCTCTACTTGATGGGCGATGGTCTTCACATACAATCCTTTTGTTATGTCGATGCTTACACTTGCAGGGCGGTAACAATCTTTCCTTTTCTAGGCAGTTTGACTCCATCCACCATACTTTGGCTTGATTGTTCATCGGTGATTTTTCCTTGCCTTGGGTGGCCTCCCAATCGTGTGTGGTGCTTTGGTGGAGTGATAATGTTTGGTGAAGGATGTTTTCTCCATATTTTTTACCAATGACATGATTGATTTTGTGGTGTAAACCTTTTGCCAAGTGACCAACCAATAAGGAGGATGCACCCATCTTTCGGTGTCCCAACTTCCATGTTATTTGACCATCTCCCATATAGTTGCTAAGGCATGCTTGCAAACCATCCTTGTAAGTTCCGCTTCTGCAACTCTGAGGTCCTTTCTTGCACATCAACAACAACTTGATCATCCATGGTCCCTTAACCCCATGTTACCTTCAAATTTCATTAACATAAGAGACCCATTTAACACAATATTTCACTAATAAAACAAGTAATAAACAAAATAATAATAAGAAAATAATTTACCTTGTATGCTTGGGCTTCAATTTCTATTTGCTTGAACAAAGCAGTTGCAGCTGGTGTTAGAGGTCCATTGGATTTTTGAATAACTTTTTGGACATTCACAGTTCTTTTCATTAAATACTCCATTAAAAACTCCAAGCATGTGATAATTGGCACATCCCTTCCATTTAGTATTGTCTATTAAATACCTCACATTGTTAAGCAATACATCACAGTGAGACACACTGCAAAATTTAGAAACGGACATACTATATTATCTAAACATGAACAAATTATGTTATCTAAGCAGGGATAAACTATGTCACTAAAGCTTACCACTAAAATGAGATCTTGACAAGTGTTGTGTTGGGATCTTTTTCAAATCTTGATAAGCCTTATCATTCATACCGTAAGTTCATGCATGGCTTTATCAAAATATTGGACGGTCTTAGCGATTGCGGTAGTCCACAAAAGATCATAAACAATTTACCCCTCCATTGCGGTTTCATATTTTTCGTGTATATGCTTTAAGCAAAACCTATATTACATACAAGGGAATATCTTTGAAATGGCGGTATGATACCCTATGTTTATATGATAAAAATAATGAGTCCATAACAAAAAGAAATAAGTATATTTAAAATTGCAAAGAAGAAACAAGAAGGTTATAAGAGTACCTTTTGTCTATCACTCATAAAGGTGAAATTGGAGTTTTGCCCAAATCTAAATCATCTCTAAGCATGTGAGAAACCATGTCAAGAACTTGATGTTTCGACTTCAACCATTGCATAAACAAGTGGATATGTGCCATGATTTGGATCCACCAACAACTTGATTAATGGCTGACCGGTAAGGCCCTTTCATAAAACAACCATCAAGTCCTAGCAAGTCTTTTAATCCAGCTTTATACCCTTGCTTAAGAGCTCCTATGCAGACGTAAATCCTTTTAAACTTCCTTTATAATGTGGTTGGATCGGTACACCTTTCAACTTCAATTTTCACTGTGGTGTCAGGGTTTGCACTTTGCAACTCTAAAGCATAATCCCTTAAATGTGCATACTGCTCTGTGTAATCTCCTTTTACCTTCAAGCTTGCTTTTTCATCTGGGAGTTGTTCTATCATTACCTTTTGGGGTGTCTTAAGGTAAGTTTGCAAGACATTTAAACCCATGTTCAACATAAACCTCAACTCTTTTACACTTATCTATATATTTTGTCATGCCCAAAACATCTAAATCACTTCCTAATGCTTGTAGACCATAATCTAAATTATTGTTGGGTTGTTAGGATTCAAATATTATGTGTTTGATGATTCGGGTGGTCTTGGGAGATCAAAATACATGTTAGCCATTAGAGAGAAAGTTAGAGAGAGGTGTTCTTGCTAGAGGTTTACACAAATGAAAGATTAGATTAAAATGAAGCACCACCCTTCCATGGATGGAAGGGGTATTTATAGTTACAAAAATACGACCTCCTATCGGCTGTGGATCGGGATCACGGTGGGTAAAGACCGTCCTTCCTCCACGGTGTTGCACTGCGCTATATTACGCTACAAACTAATAATAAACTACTAAAAGCGTAAATAACGACAAATCTCTGAGCTAACATATGCTAGATAACATTTGGGGTGACCGACACTTCACTATGGAATTTTCTAATTCCTAACAATCTCCCTAAGGAGGTCACCCCATGTTTTACATTTTGCATCCTAGCATTCTATCTTTGACTTTGTTCTTGAGCTCGTAGACTTGAATTCTTCATTTGCAATCTTTGTGCTTTTGTAGCGATTCTTCAAAGTCCGCATTGATTTGTACTTTCGGTGGAGGCCTTTAAGCGATCCACATCTTTGATGATCTTGAGCTTTCTTTGAGATCATCGACCACGTAAATCTCTCGGATCATCCATAATTGTGTTGCCATCATGTGAAGTTGTGACTTTGGACCGACATGCTCACACTTTTGAATCATGACATCTTTCCATCGAGTAGCGGAAGCCTTCTTTGGTTCATGATATTTGCGGCGTGAGCATAAGCATAGTATGAAATATCGAACCGGGTTATGTAGATATGCAGTCATGATTTCTTCAAATTAAGTGTGGATCTTTGTGAGCATGCGGCTTTGGATTGACTTCTCAATTTTGATCGGTTGCAACCGTCGGGGTGTACATGCAACGACAGTTAGCAATAAAGTGCACAAAGTGTCTTTGATCACTTCGTTGAATTGAGTACACGCCCACGGTTCCCCGTTGATCGATTATAAATCTTGCTGTGATCGGTGGGATTCCTAAGAATCTCCTTGACGGGGTTTGCGCTTGTTCTATTTGTTCTCAAACCGGAGCGTCTCAAAGAAGACAACACGGAGTGAGTGAACCGGTAATTGAGATTCAGCGATTGATGAAAATTGATTTGAAAACAATCGCGTATTGCTTAGAATAAAGAGTTTTGCAATGCGACGAAGGTTTTATGAGAAAGATCAATTTTCAATCAAAACACTTTTGTATTTGAAAATAGTACACAATCGACGTGCTAGTGAAAAGAATAGATTCGCACATCGACCGGTTTTCTAAAAGTATTTTTCAATCGAGATACTTTTGAATTTTGAAAACATAAGTACACATTCGACGTGCTAGAAAAGAAGATTTGCACATCGAGCGGTTTTCCAAAAGTATTCGTCAATTCCATTCTGGACCAAGGTTGATTCAAGATTGAATCTCCCATCGTTTCTATCCGGTTGTCACAAGTTTGATCTTACGAGAAGATCTCACATGTCACCCACCAAGAGCTTGTTTGATGTTGGCTCTAGAAGGATTTCCATCTTCATCGTGAATATTTTCATATCACTCGGATGTTACGGCAATACCACAAGGATAATCGTGGGACTCTTAATATATACTTACTTTCCACATTGTGTGAAAAAGCAAGTCTTCAAGAATTTAGTGTCCTAACGAGATATTGTGGATGATCTCTTGGCTCTAGACTCAATCGTGCATATTTGGTTCCTTTGGGAGACTAGGGAGAGGTCTCCTTCTTCAATATCAACAATCTCTAAGAGAAAGTCGATAGATAATGTCGGTTCCCGTGAGAATGAAACAAGCCCTTTTAAGAGGAACTTGAGTAGCTTGGGAAGTTTAGTGCGGTCGTCCTTTGGGTCCATGACGTCTTGTCTTCAATACCGATGTTACCTTAGTAAACACCGGTAGCATATGTATTGAACCGGTTTACGCCCTAAGGTTGAATTGATGGAGGGCTATTTCTTTTCACCCTTTTATCATTCATTTCTTTTCATTCTTTAACCCTTGATTGCTTACGAGACTTCATAACTAGAACCTTGTTGGGTTTATTCGATTACTAGCTACATCTCGATCCACTCTTCCCGTATCTCACTTTTCTCCTTTTTCAATATACCTAAGGACTCTACACTATCTAGTGGATTGTCCTGGTAGATCCCTCCGGTTCGGCGGATCATGGGAACTAATACCTAACCTAACCATCCTTATAACACCATGCATAAAGTAAATTTGGTCGGTCTTTTGGTATTGTTCATTCCTTCATGAAACCAATTGAAAAATCATTTGGAAAAACAATCAAGGTACTTGTGATACGAGATCAAAGCATTTTGTACCTTAATAGTTTTGATCATTTAGAAAACCTCCCCTCAACATGTGCGTATGATTTAGAAATTGTTTGGCACATGGAGGCAAGAGGACTTTGAAATATTTTCTTTGATCACAATTTTCATCTGAAAAAGCCATTTGATTTTCTTGGTAAAATTCTCCCCTCAATATGTGCATAGGATTTTGAAATCATTTTATCACATAGAGGCAAGAGTTCTTTGAAGCACATCCACAATCACAAAATCCATTAAGAAAACCATTTGAAAACACAATCAAGGTACTTTATAATCTCTTTTAAAAACTTTTGTACCTCGATGGTTTTGCTCCCCCTCGATATGTGCTTGAGATCGAAAGCGTTTAGCACATATGAGAGAAGCGACTGCTGGCTGAATCAAAGCGATCAACTTTTATCAAATTTCATTATTAAATCACAAATTCTCCCCGATCAAAATATCAAACCCTTTGAGATTTTGGATCCCAAGTGATTTAATTAGGTTTAGAAAACATGGGAGAAAATGTGGCCTTGTTTAAATACTCATACGGTTTTGGATAAATCCTCCTCCTCAACATGTGCATTATGTATATTGAAATCGTTTGACACATGGAGGCGGGAGTGCCTTTAAAGGACTAAAACCAATTCCATTTAAAGCAGATTTGAGATTTAAATCACGATCTTTACCCGATCAAAATATCAAACCATTTGAGATTTGTGATCCCAATAGATTTAAATCATTTAGAAAATTTTGGGGAAAGGCGTGGCAAGATTCAATTTTGAAAGATGATAGATAAGGACCATTATAAGACATTAAAGATTGTTAGTGTCGGTATGATAGTTTTTAAGAGATCTTTAAGTAAAAACAAAACAATTTCACAATCAAACAAGACGAGAAAAATTTCATTTTGAAAGACCTTGATTCTAAAGAAAAATCATACCATGACATAACATTAAATCTTTAGATCACCACTTATTTTGTACAAACGGACTTTTGTGAAGAAATATCATTTGAAAATATTTTATTTAAAATCACTCTCCCCTCGATCGATGACCAAGTCGATAATTGAGTGACTTAAGTTTTGATAAAATGAAGTCCGGTGATTTTCAAAATTTAGTCAATATATTTTCAAAACAATATATTCCATTTTCAAAACAATTTAATCAAGTTATTCAAAATTGTTTAAAAATGGTATCTGCACAAAGATTCGTTAGGTGGTTGAGAAGCTTCGTTGTTGTTGTTGTAGGGCTTGGAAGAAAAACCGTGCGCATATGCGGTGAGACTTCTTCTTACGTTGCATTTTGAATGCCAACCGAGGTCCAATTAAGCTCCGTTTCTTCAATCACTTGAAGAAAACCATCTGCAGATGCGATGAGACCTCTTCGTTGCATTTATGCCAACTCTCCATTGAAGTCCAATTAAGCTCCGTTTCTTCATTTGTCAACCCAAGATATCGTTACCCTTTCCTTTGGCATCCAATCATCATCATTAGTGGGATCCGGATCGGGAACATTCTTATATACCAATATACCGCATATGTTAGTGAACACACATACAAATATATGGTGGTCGACAACACCCACGACGATCGACTAATAAAGTCAATCCAACATATCAATCGGATCATATATGGTATGGGAATAATGTGTTAATCAAACTCTAATCATCTAAACCTAACAATCATATCCTAGGCACCTAGTCCTTCAACATAGGAAAATATCATTTTAATTAAGCATATTAGGATAATTAAGAAAGCCCGTTAGATGATATAGATTTGAAAACATTATCCCCTCAATCAATGACTCATTTTTGTGAAAAGTTTAAAAGTCTTTGAAGTCATTGATTGAGTTTGCAAATTAATAAAACTACGAAACGATTGTTGTTAAAGCAACTCATTTACCACCATTTTGAAAACAACAAATATTTTTAGAAGAATTGTAGCGGAAAAACATTTGTGTAGGAACAATGATCCTTGACATACTTTCCTTGTTTTGTTTTTAGGATAAGTGCACGAAATATTTTGAAAATATGTTTAAGCGTAGCACTTTCCTTCTTTAAAAAGCAGGTTGCTATCGAAATAATAGCAAGCCATAGTTTTAACACGGTTCACGAGAAGTAGCGCAAGCCATCATTTGAAGCCGGGTTCTGATCGAAATAAGCGTAAGCCATTTTTTTTGTGACATGTTTTGAAAAGAATATTTACACCTCCTGCTCGAACTTCATCTAAAGTCCGTGCCATTATTGAATGACATTTCTAAGACCGTAGATGTTATCGATACCGAAGACATGTCTAGGAAAACATATTTTGGAATTTTCAAATTTTCGATTTTTATGGGTTTTGTTGGTTTTATATTTTTCTATTTTCTTTTCTTGGTTTTATAATTTTGTATTTTGTTTTTTGATAAATATATACAAGGATAGAATAGATGATATAGTTAAAGAAGATGATGATCACAGTACCGAGATAAGGATATCGAGCGACGTCGTGTAGAAGATAGAAGTCATCAACTCTAAAACATTTACCACCAAAGCTTCCAAGGCTCTTGAATCAAAGAAAGAAATTGAGCCATCTGAAAGTGAGACTTGGCACTTCCCCAAACCGAAAATCCTTAAGATGAGCGATTCAAAGCTCTATTTCAAGCTTGCTTTAGCAGTGCAGATGCACACCATTATCATAAATCCATTGCTCCATTTAAGAGCGATAATCGAGATTCTCCATTCGAGGTTATATCATCAACAAGAACGACAACGTATCATCCCACTCTTTAAATAATCTTCTCAAATTTCTTAACCTTTGAAGTCCGGCGATCCATTCCAAAAGGTGTCAAGAGAACAATTCCCCAGTAGTTGAATTGATGCGATCGACCTCTTTGTATAATGCTCTAGAACTCTCCCAAATACACTTCATGAGGGAATGAAGAACACCTTCCCATGTTCACATTTTTCTTCCACGATGAGCGTGTATGGAGCTCAAGAACCCAAAGTACACCAATATCCAAGAACTCTCCGAATACACATCAAGAGGGTAATGTAGAACACCTCCCTATGTTCACATCTTTCGTCACGATGAATGTATGAAGCTCAAGTATCCAAGTATACCAATACACAAGGAATGAATAGCGATAACATTGAAGAAGCGGGCCAAGTCATCGATTATCTCTGCGGGTGACAATCTCTGCGGATGTCAACACCGGAATAAGTGATTATATCTACGAATCACCGATTAAGCACTCAAGTGAAACAGTGAGCATCCCCAATGTACACAATCTCTCCCCGATCATTGCGATACCATCGAAATCACCACATACTAGTGTACCTCTTTTATCTTGAAACTTTTTCTAACATCACTTCCCCACGTAGTTGGAATAATAACACAAAAAGCCTTAATGAGTAAAACCTTGAGTTTCTCTGCGGTCATGACATTTGTTTTCCGGGATATCTTCAATCACTTAGAAGTATTAAGCTCATCAAGTTTACTCGTCATGAGTCAAACCTTGATTTTCTCTGGTAATAACATTTGTCTTCCGGGATATCTTCAATTACTTAGAAGTATTAAGTTCATCAAGTTTACTCGCTTAGATGTGTCTCCTTCCCCTTTCTAGTTTTGATGTGAATCAATTCTTTTCAAATACTTGAAATTTGGTAGAAGACACTTGAAGTCTTTGTGAGAATCAACTCTTTGAAGACCCACTCGAATTTTTATCAACCCTTATGTAGACAATTTGAAGTACTGAAGAAGAAATATTTTGAGAAGAACTTCATTTGTATCTTAAGCTTGCACCTAATGATGGAAGAGCGGTGTAGAGAATTTATCAACTTCTCTAAGTAATACCCAAACAAAGTGAGCAACCTCTAATTATATCGTGTGGATTAAAATTGTGATAGCGGTCTTCAATCTCCACCCATTGCTGGTAACTAGTGTCTTCAACTCAAATTCTTAAAGCAAGTTATCAAATAAGAACACGCCTTTTGAAATAAATGCCTCAAATAAGTGATAGAAGTCTTTAGTAATCTTGTGTCAAATGCAATCACGTCTTTAGTCTTCTAACATGTATGAGCAAGTCTAATATGAATAGAATCGACTTATAACTTTCTCCCTAGTCTCTCAAGATTGATAAATCCGATTAAGAAGAAGAATAGAACTCGTCTTTAGTTAACATCGAAAATGTCAACTTCTTCAAGATTATACGGTTGGGGAATAGAAGTTAACATCTTCACCAAAAGAATCCCAGCATCCCAACTTACATCTTGCAAATCCCTTAACTATAATCCTCCCAATCAAACAAGAACGAAGGATGTTCATCAAGGAAATCGACAATCGGGCCATAGAACGAACACAAGATGGTAACACCAAACTACCAATCACATCAAACAAAACGAGATAGATTGTTCGGAATCATCATGTTGATGTATCGTGAAGCATTAACCGGAAGCACTTTGTCGATAAACTCATCAATCCAGTGAAGATGTCAACCAACGGCTCTTAGAAGAAGAAACACCATGTGAAGATGACCCGATAAGAAGAAGCTCGGTTCTTACATGAGTTTAGAGCCGTATGACCATTTAAATTCTCAAATATCAATCAACCATGCAAAAATTCACACTTCTTCTCCCCTCAAGAATTGCATACGGAGATGCCATTCTTGACTAAATAAGTGAAAATCATCCGAATGTAGTCTATTCACTTCTCTCCCATAAAATAAGCACGTGATGTCGCCATCGTCATTATAGTTGAGAAAGTGGAATCGAAAACAATCGGTGGTAGCCGGTTCACTTTATGTTGAAGCGCATGGAAAAAGTATGAAGCATGTTGATGAGAATGGTCATAATAGAAGATTTCTTCTTGAGAAGATAAAGCGCTTGACACGTACACTTTTCTTTTCTTTGGAGAACGAGGCATGAGCTGTTGTGTTCATACGTCATAAGAAGATTTCTCTTCTTTCGAAGATAATCTTTGAAAGCGTACATTTCTTTTCTTTGGAGTACGAGGCTGAGCGATGTGAGCAGACGTCATAATCTCTCTTTTCAACTCTCTTTGGCAAAACATGTAATTAACCCCATTATCATTCATGGGCTCTTTGTCGTGACGGTGATGGAGAAACCCGTATGATGAATTTGACCACAAGTAGACTAACCCGAACTCGTGACTTAAACTTGCACATATGTAACAAAAGCGGTGCCGAGAATTCATGCTCCATTGAATCTCTTAAGTACTCTATACTCTTCAACCAACCAACCATCAAGTAATAGGCGTACATTACCTCTTGAAAATCCACAATTGAATGTGACCTTGAGCACTACAACGTAACTCCTTAAAGTGATAGTTATTTTGAGGTGATAAGAGCCCAATTCCCCAGTGGTAATGAGAAAAGGTAAAGTCACTCAACAATAACTAGATTTCCAAGTCTTCGTTTTTGAAAATAAGTTCGAACAAGGATCTGAAGAATCTTCATCCATCCATCCCGATACCTTGGATACTAAGTACACTCGCCGTGATATTTTACTTCAACCTCAAATAAATAATAGTGAATTAACCCGTTGTCACATCTTCTAGATAACCGCTCAAGTCTAGCCTCCTTTAACATTTTAAGTGAGCTCGATAATGGTTTCATCCGACCATGGTTAAAAGCACATAACCCGTAAAACCATGTAATAACCAAAGCGCCATGAAGACAACCCAAACAATCACCCAATTCATGAAGTACATCCTTTTATCCTTCTTGAAGCGAAACCGTGGCACCGGCATCAAAAGATCCGAATTACACTTTCTCTTCTCCAAGATGGTTCCATCATTACGGATTTTACAACTCTATGGTTTAAACCAGAAATAGTTTCTTTCGCGAGATTTTACAAAACCAAGAATAAACCGTAAGATAGATCCGAAATGCACTTTACTAATACCGGGATGTTTCCATTATCACGGGATTTTACAAGTCTACGATTTAAACCGAGAAATAGGTTCTTCGCGGGATTTTACAAAATCAAGACAAAACCGTAAACAATGTCGACTTGAATGTATTATGACAACATTGGTTTGGTGAATATCATTTTAGGGAACATCACGGTTCATCGGCTAATAGTAATGACCACATATGGAATAACCGTACAAAAATCCGTAGTCATTTTCACTTTTTGCTCAAGCCGTGAATTTGTATCCTTCCGTGAAATTAATACCATACCAAAATACCATACTCATCCAATATTATCAAACATTGTATATCCAAAATCAAATTCGGATAATATGTTATAGTCCAAAATAAGCGAAAGCCAGTATCCATTCGCCCATGACGACCCATAAGCGAAATGTAACAAAAAGCCCGTCAAATGTTGTGATAGCAACCCACGATCCGACAAAGTTATCACATCCGGTTGATATAAAAGCGGTACCTAATAACTCATACGGTAACCTAATCACTTCTCGAAATATTCGCCCCTTCTCTCAAAACAACAAACAAACCTAAATAATCTCAACACATTCATCCGCCCCATCTTCTAATGTTAAGCTTACCACGGGGATGGCTTGATGCTCATGATTCGACATAGCCACATAGCCACAGAGATGGTATGAACTTGATGTCACAGCCACGAATCAAGGTAGGTTTGATATTAAACCTTTGTTGTGTTAGAGTCATATTCGAGCCAAAGAAAATGGGTAAACATTCATGTTTCACTCATTTCTTTATTTCGTATAGTATCATATGATTGGGATAATGATGAAATTTGTTCAATAAGACTTGTCATAGACCGATTGAGACCATGGGATGAATCTGAGTTCCATTAGTTAGAAGCCATGTTTTCAAATCTTTGAATCAATGATGAAAAAAAATCGTGATATCGATCTATTGAAGGTCTCGAAGCAATTTGATATACACGAATTTAATTCGAGATCCATTTTCATTTGTTTTTATTTAGACTTTAATGATCAATGATGTTGTCTTGTGATTGGATCGAAAATTGATTGAGAAATCTTAAAGCAAGAATCGAGATCATTAGTTTTTGTTTTCATTTTGACTTATGGATTTGTGATGATTGTCGTGTAAATGGACCCTTGATGGTCTTGATATGCCCTTATAATAGACACGAACAAAGCGAGATCCACTTTTATTTGCTTTTAAATATGTTTCGAGTTCACTAGAGATGGGGTTGATGTTGTCGGTGTCGTAGCTTGTGGTTTTAATGTTGGCGTGAGTTGGTGATGGTGTTAGAATATATTGGATTTGGTATTGATTCGGATCATTGGATGCTTCTTTTCGTCTCGATGTTTTATTATTCTTGGACCGATGATAGTGTGGACTTGAGGTCGAGATGTGTGAGTCTTGGTATATGGTTTAAGGTATTTGAGGTCGAGGTCATGGTCTTTCTTCTTCTTTCTTTGTCGATGTCAAGTCGCTAGTAGGCATATGGCAAGTCGCTAGCACTAAGTCGCTAGCACTAAGTCGCTAGGACTTATCAATATAAGTCGCTACCCATTCTTTTACACACCAAGTCGCTAAGATCATTAGTTAACTCGCTAGATATGATAATTCGCTACGACTTGTAAATACAAGTCGCTAGGTAGAATGACCCAACTCGCTAGCATGAATAAATGAGTTTTCCGATGAGTTATCCGGCTACTTTTCCGACCACCTTCATACTAAACCCAGAAAAACTATCATAAAAACTGCTACTTTAGACCCGTTTGACCACAAAGATGACAGTTTGACCATAAAAATGTGACATTGACCACAATATTTCACGATATGGTAACAACAAAAATCGTATGGGGAATTTGTTTGGACACCTTTAACACAACCGGATAAAACTTAATATCCAATGACGTATAAAGCGAACAAACAGTTCACAACATTTTTGACCAAACAACCATGTAAAACATGTATAGGCAGTTTACCATTCTTTCCAACCAAAAGAGTACAAACGAGTTAACCACATAAACCAAAACCACAATAACCATGATGCGAAACCACACAAATCAAAGAAACACAATAACCATGGCTCTTGATACCAATTGTTAGGATTCAAATATTATGTGTTTGATGATTCGGTGGTCTTGGGAGATCAAAATACATGTTAGCCATTAGAGAGAAAGTTAGAGAGAGAGAGGTGTTCTTGCTAGAGGTTTACACAAATGAAAGATTAGATTAAAATGAAGCACCACCCTTCCATGGATGGAAGGGTATTTATAATTACAAGAAATACGACCTCCTATCGGCTGTGGATCGGGTATACGGTGGGTAAAGACCCGTCCTTCCTCCACGGTGTTGCACTAAACTATATTACGCTACAAACTAACTAATAAACTACTAAGAAACGTAAATAACGACAAGTCTACGAGCTAACTAATGCTAGATAACATTTGGGGTGACCGACACTTCACTATGGAATTTTCTAATTCCTAACATGGGTATTTTGTAATGATAATACATGATATCTTTTATATCATAACCTAACTGAACAATTGTATCATTTAACTCAATAATTGAAAACAAATCAACATCTACCATATCAAAGTAGTTGAAAGTGCCTGACTTGTATTTTCTATTCGGTGGGTCAGTGAAATATCCACCATAGTAAATCTTGATTGAGAAAATGTTTGGATCATTAACTATAAAAAACAAAACACAATTCAAAACTAGGGTTAGATTACCACATTATCCACAAAAAACAAAACACAAAATTGGGAATTGGGTATAACTTACTATATGCATGTACTTCATCAATTTCTTGATCTTTCGAGGTATATGCCACTAGGGGTGGAAGCGAGGCGAGCCGCTCGTGAAAAGCTCGGGATCGGATCGGTAAAAGCTCGAGCAGCCGAGCCTAAGCGAGCTCGAGCCCGAGCTCGAGCCTAAGTTGGGCTCATTTAATAATCGAGCTCGAACCGAGCTCTATATTAAAAGCTCGTTTGGCTCGCGAGCCCAAGCGGGCCCTAGAAATATATACATATATGTATTTTCTATACTTATAACCGTCTTAACGAGCTCGAGCCTTGTGTTAACGAGCCGAGCTTTGTGTTAACGAGCCGAGCTCGAGCTCAAAATGTGAGGCTCGAAACGAGCTCGAGCTTTTTATATATAAACGAGCCGAGCTCGAGCTCTGGCAGGCTCGGGCTCGGCTCGGCTCATTTTCACCCCTATATGCCACTCAGAAACCACCATTGTTAATTAATTATTTAGCGATTACATATTTACTTAACGATTGTGCATAGGATTTAGGAATTTAGGGTTTATGTTTGATTTGCGATGAATATAGAGAGTTGGTGAAGTGGTTTAGTGTTTTTAGGTTTATCCCAATAAAAGAAATAGAAGGGGAAACAAATCTAGAAGGACAAAAATACCCTTACGTGTTATTGCACGTGGGGTAGATAACGGGAAAAAGTAACTTTGTTAGTGCTCAGGGATGATTAGTGTCAAAGATTTGAGGACTTGGTGATGTTTAATGCCAAAGGTTTGAGATAGGGATGATATCTGCAAAAATACACAAACCACAGGGATGATTTTTGCAGTTGACTCTTCATAATATATTTTAATCCAATAAGCCATAATTGATGTGTTTTGTAGTCGTCGAATATGTTGGTTACTTTAGCCATATATTTCAATTCATTAGATCTGGGCATTATATGGCACTATGTGTTGAAGTTTGTATTCATCGTCAAAAGTGTTTTGTAATTGTTGGTTGTAGACATTGTATTGTTCATGTAGCTTGTAACTTCATTTAACCTTTATTATATATTAAAAATAAATAAACAAGATTATAAATTGAGTGTTTCTCATCTTAGATATTTTTGTTTTGTTGTTTATTCCGATATGAAGATTAATCTTGTCGTAGTGATAGAAAGTTAACTTGTTTGTTTGGTTGTGTTGCGATGAGTGATAGAAAGTTATATGATGAATTTAAGAAGCTAAGCATTAAATTGCTTGATATGATATGAGTTAGAAAGTCTCATATAGGAAGTGGTTCAAGAAGATTTCATCTTTTCATATCATGAGTTTAGAAAATATATATATATATATATATTTTTATTTTATTTTTATTTCTCGGGTTAATTTCTCGATCATGCCAAGCAGGTGGAGTTGTATAAAAATTTCAATCAATTTCATTTCCTTACATTTCTATTCCTTGCTTCATTTTATTTCTCTGTACAATATACACCATTGTTATCAATCTTGCAGTGAGGAATTGAATCAAGTAATTAAGCCGGAGTTGAAATCATGGATCATCACTCTGGTCACGATTAGTATTTATGAAAGTGTTGGGTACAGTTAAAAGAAAAAATGATCAAAACTAATCACCAAGTGTTCTTGTTAAAATGTGTTTGTGTGTTGAAAGCTTATCAGTTTTTCACATCATAGTTTAATGTGTAACTTTCATATATTAAAGTTGCTAGTTTTTATGTGTATATTTGCGCTTCAAAAGAGATATTGGGGAGTTCATTACAAAGGATGTTGTAGTTCTCCTAGCAGTTTTTAGGCATTACGCTTCAAAAGAGATATTTGAACCCATTTGACCAAGCTTGGTTTTGAGTTTGAAACTTTTGAATCATAAAAATTATAAACTATTTCTATTGTTATATTTTGTATATCGAAACTTTTGCTTGTTTCATACATATTTCTTATGTAGAAATTTTATATTATGCAGGGTTTATGATGAAAACGTGATCGAGTGAGCTTTATTTGTTTTCGTTAGTAATAAATTGTCTTAGTGATTTACATTGAGTTCTAATTATGACTATCATTCTAAAGACCATGGTACAAGGATGTTGGACGTATTGATTTTTACTTTATAATATTCAAGTGACCATGTTGACTTGAATTTATGGATGATTAATAAAAATTGAGTTCAATTTGATGCTTCCAATACATTGTCCCTATGACCAAAACCACTTACCCTAATGAACCCTTCACCACGGTCCGAAACCATTACAGTGCGGTAATATTATTTTAATACTGATTAACATAACCACAATCTCAACAAGTAATTCAAAGAAACCATTATATTAAACTTTGTTCATATCTATGGTTTAGAATCGAAAGTTCTAATACTCAAGAAATAAGATTAAATAATCAAGTCCATTAAAACCAAGATTGAAATAAATCAAGATCTCCAATAAAAACGAATACAAAAATATACAAAAAATCAAGATCGAAAAAAAAAACGTAGCATTAAAACCAATACAAAATCAAAATAGTTGCACACCAAGTGTTTGACATTTTGCCTCAACCAAACCATACCCACTTTATTTTGATTCTTTGACCGTCTTGGTCAAAGAATCAAAATATGAGTTTATTTAGGGTTTTGGACCTTCTCGGTCCCTAAATCGATTTGTTTCTCCTTTTGGGCTCCCTCCATGGAGGTGAGTGGTTGTTCTTGATGGGAGTTTGGCGGTGTCCTTTTAGAAATTTCCATTGTTGCCCGGATGGAATGGCGGGCGAAGGGTTTCCTCGGTTGGTTGCCCATATTAAGCGTCTCCATTTGTCGTTGGACGAGGGGCTTCGAGGCGCTTTCGGATTGTGAATTGTTTGTTTCGGTTGGGGGCTTTAAGGTCTTAGATCGGTGGTTGTGTGGGGTGTGTGTCGTCTACATGCTCTCAGTCGGGCATGCCATCATGAGGTGGGTTGGCTCGGTTCAAGTGGATTACGGAGATGTTGAGGAGTTTATAGTGGGATCGCTAGGCCACGTGTTGGGAGGAAGTGGTTCCTTTGGGAGGGTGGTGGTGGATGAAGTTCTCCTTGATCGTGTGTTCTCCTACCTATCACATTGTTAGAGCATCCTCATAGGCTGTCGTATGGCTTTTCTCATGCTTTAGTGGCTGCTCTGGGTAAAGTGGCGGCTATGCCAACATCTATTGAGGCGTGGGTAAAACTTTTGTTGTTACCGCGTTGCACGTTACGTGTTTTCAGGCCTTCTAACCGTCAGGAGCGCAATTCTGGTAATAGGAAGTCTTTGCAATGCCTTAGTATTCAACGGTCGTTGGCTGCTTGGGGTGGGGATGGTTTTGATGAACTTATTCTCTCGTTTTTTGCCCAACCCTTGAGGGTGGCCCCAGGAGAGGATGGGCTTGGCTCTAGGTCCGGTAGCTCAGCAGTGTGTTCTAATGTTAAACAATGTTTGAGGAAAGTTTCGGACGGGCATTTCATCGCTGGGTATTAAAGTATTATGTTCTTGAGGTTGCACCTTATAGTGCGAATACTTTGTGGCGTTGTTCTAAGCATCCATACTTCCTCCCGGTTATGCCTGTTTCCTTGCTCTCGAGCCTCCACTTGTTGTGGATGTTGGCGTTCTTGGGTGTATTCAATCTTTCCCAAAGGGACTTCTTGTGGGCGGGACGGATTGAGGCCCCAACACATTTAGATGCTTTTGGAGAGGGGTCGCGATCGTTGTTGGGTTACTCAAGGCTATCTCGTGGTGGTTAATTTATGTTTGGGGAGGTGCCCTAAGGTTTTGGCGGAGTTTGTTGCATCTGCGCCTCACACCGTTGCTCAAACCGGACAATGGAATTAGGCCTATTGGTGTGTGCGATTTGGAGGAGGGTATCCAAGGTGGCTATGAGGGTGTCAAGAAGGAGATGTCCAATTACCTTGGTGATTTTCAGTTTGGGGTGGGAGTCCCTAGTGGGGCAGAGGCCGTGCTCCATAGCGCGAACATATTCTTACATGAGTTTCATTCAGATGGGTCGTTGGCTATGCTTACTGTTGACTTCTCAAATGCCTTCAACTTGGTGGATCGGACTACCCTTTTAAATGAGGTTCGGACTCGATGCCCGTCTATTTCCCTATGGGTAGATTTTTTATATGGTCAGTCGGCGAGGTTATATGTGGGTGGCGACCATACTTGATCCACCACGGAGTTATTGAGGGGACCCTTTAGGCCTCTTCTTTTGCCTTAGTTTTGCACCCACTGCCCACCGGATTAGGGATTGTTGCGAGACTTCTTTTCCATGCTTGGTATTTGGATGATGATACGATTATCGGTGACACTAAAGAGGTAGCTAAAGCCTTAGATATATTCATGGTCGAGGGCCCCACAGGCCTTGAACTCAACATTAAGAAAAGAAGTTTTTGGCCCTCATGCAATGGGGTGAAGGTACATGATGGTTTGTTTCCCCTTTGGATTGGGAGGCCGACATTGGGTGTGAAACTCCTTGGAAGTATTGTAGCCGGATGCGGGGTTTATTAGTAGTTTGGTTGTGAAAAAGGCATCTCGTCTTTGTGGAACTAATGAGTTGTCTCACAAGTCTGCGCGACCCTCAATCTGAGCTCCTTTTGCTTCGCTCATGTATGGGCGTCATAAAGTCGATGTTCGGTCTAAGAACGTGCCAACCTATGTATATAGGGAAGCATTTGCTTTTTGACAATGGCCTTGGAAGGCAATTGAGGCCATTGTGGTTTGTGGGGCCCTTTTGGGGATTTTCAATGGGGCTCGCATCCTTCCGACTCGGTTTGGTGGGTTGGGTTTATGTTCGGTTGAGGATGTATCTTCTTATGCTTTTGTGGCCTCGAGGCGCAATCTTGAAGTTTGCGGATCACATTCTTGAGGGTGTGGTATTGATGGGGTTGACTCACGATTATGGGTATACAATGGATCGCTTGCATGTCCCTTCACGATTTCGATCTTAGCGGTTTCTCTAACAAGGACACCGCCCACCTAAAGCCAAAATGTTTTGGCGTGTGCCTTTTAGTGGAATCGTCGAGTTTGGGAGAAGTTTGATTTATCCTCGGCAGCGGTGTTTGAATGTCTCCAGCTCCTCATGCTCAAGATTTCTTGGCGGTTATCCCGTTGAAGGCTAGGCCAACATATATCGCCACAGGTACGGACTATCCTTAAGTACCGGCTAATGATCCCTCTGTTTCGGTGATGAACCTTGCCCATCTGCCGCAAGGTTTTTAGATTCCATTGCGAGCATGCGGTCCATTGCAAGGAGTTACTAGGGTTTCAAATCTGCATGATTTGGTTAGAGATGTTACGTATGATGTTCTTAAACGAGCAAGAATTTCTTCTAAAAGAGGCCCCGTGAACTTTCGCGGATCCGCTTGAAGGAGGTCTACTTTACGCCGGTGATATACTTGTGTTTGGATGGGCGGGAAACAATCTTGTGTGGATCTTACCGAGTGTCCCTCTTGTTGGGCTAAGGGACAATGGGTTTGTTCTTGGGACAAGTGGCGTTGAAAGCGGAATCGATCAAAGTTGCTAAACACGAGAAAGCTTGTTTATAGAATCAACACATATTTACCCTTTTGCTTTTGATACATTTGGGTTCCTAGCCCGGTTGTGGAGTTTTTGACTAGGGTTCAGCGGGTTGTGCAAAGTAATTTTCGACCTAAGTCACAAAATTTCATTTTAGTAGAATTGGTTTTGCCATTCAAAAGGGGTTGCACACGACTTGTTGCCCGTTTGCACGCCATCTTATTGTAATCCGTTATAAAGTTTGCCTTTTAAATTTATTTTGGCTTGATTGAATTATATTTATGCATATATGAGATGGTTGGTTGATACGATGGTGTATTAATATCTATTTCTAACAGAAAATGGTGCTAATACACGTTAGCAATGACGTGCCAAATGATTTTTTTATAATGAACGCAAACGCATGCCAAAATGTTTTTTGGCAAGGCGGATAAAAATGTGCCAAATATGATTGGCACAAAAAACTGAAACCGTGCCAAATACGTTTGTCGCGGTAGATAAAAATGTCCTAGTTAATTTTAAAAGTTGTACCAAGTACTTATTCGGCACGGGAGATGAATTGGTACAAAATATACATTTGGCATGAGATATAAAAGTGTGACAAATGCCCATTTTAGAACGGAAGATTGTTAGCTGTGCCAAATACCTCACTAATGGCACCTTAAAGTTAAACCATCCATGGACCGTGCCAAATACTATTTAGCACGGTTTCAAACTGACCAAATGTATTTGACACCCTCATATTTGTACGGAGCTAAAACCGTGCCAAATAGCATGTACTGACTTTTGATTATTTGACACAATTTTCCACCCTCCCAAATACCGTTTTCTTGTAGTGTTGGTAAGTTGATAGTATATGCAATGGTATTTTAGTTTTGCATTAAATTTAGGAGTATTGGAATAAGGTTGGCATAAATGTCACTATTTTCACACGTTGTTACTAATTTTGTTTACAAGTTTTGTCTTCCTATGCTGCTGAAAACCAGCTTTAATATAAGACATGGCACTAAGAGAAGAAGAGTTTGTTTATGAGGACTGTCTTAATCAAACTGAAAAGTAATACTCCGTATTAGAAGAAATTACAATGAAAAAAGAGTCACATGTGTGTCGTACATTGTCATCATTGACCAATCATTTGTTCCTATCTCTAAGGGAGGAGGGGTGGGCGCGGGTAAGGGATTGGGTCTGCTTTATCCGGTAGTGTCTGCCGCCGCCCCTTGGTATGCAAATCGGGTACCAAAATCGTGGTACAAAGCCGGGCGTGTTTGGTGTTGGATTTGAAAAAAGTGAACGTTGGAATATATGCACGGCTATATTTGGTGTAAATAAAAAAATTCCTCTTTAAAGCCAAACCATTTCATTGATTTTTCATAATAACAATCACAAACCAAATCATTTCACACTAATCCTTCAAAATTTGGCGAAACCATGGATCGGGAAGAGGTAAAAACTTTCACCTCGCGTCGAGGTCGATTCTCAACCATCGAATCATTACATCAAACTCCGTTAGGATTTAGCCAATTTTATTACCAACCATCCCGAATTTTTCGTTCCACAACCCCAATCTCCATCCTTTTACCAATATAATATGGGTCCTCCTCGAATGAATCCGTATTCTGTTGTCATATTCTACTGACGAGTTTTTTCCCGTTCCAAAACATTTATGTTTTTTTTTAAGTATTATGTAATGTTTTATTTTATTTAATGAAATGGTATGTTTTATTTTAAATATTGTATGTGATTTTATGTATGAAAAAATAAATAAATAAAAATAAAATAATAAATCGGGTACAAATTGGTGACCACTCCCTCCACTTAGGGTATGGTTAGGGTAAAATTGGGTACTTTTGATGTGTAATGTTTTTATTGGATGGAGGTGAGGTGACACCTAGGGTATTAGGTGACCACTCCCCCCTCCCTAAGAGTGTATTTGAGTTCAGTCCTCATTGGAATGCTAATGAAACACGCAAGTTGTGGCTGGTGATGGCATCCTAATAGAACCGAAAAGTACAAACTAAAAAGAGGCAAGTTTTGCTCAATTTACACATTTTTTTTTTTTTTACTTTGTACGTTTTTTGATTATGCTCCTTTATTTTGTGTTATATGTAGGAGCTAGTGCAGGGGTTACTACAACTGGCGAGAAAGTGTAACATTTGATGCTAAATTCGTTGGCGATCACATAATTTGGTTTGTGAGTTCAAGGTTTAACTATTGAGTTTAAGCTTTGGGAGTTGAAAAATAGTGTTTTAGGTTTTTTTAATTCATTCTTATTTTAAATGTAATATGGTTGATTTGCTATTTGAAATGTGTTCTTTATTTTATGGTTAGCTAAAATGATATGTAAAAGAACTCTTTTGATGACCTATCTATACTACTTTATAAAGTGTTTAGGACTTTCTAAATAAAAAAGTCTTGAAATTTTTAAGACAAGAACATTTATTTAATAGGAAATTAATAAGCCATTAGTTAATGTTATTCATCATATAGCTTCCATGACAATTTTCATAAATAAAAAGTACGTACATTCCTTCATACACTTCGTAACAACCTTCAAATATTTACAGAGTCCATTAATACATTCCAATATTTATGCAGTCCATTAAGGTGGTGTTTGTTTTTCATTGCTCTTATGACCTCTTAATCGAGCAGATTCGAGGCGGTCGAGACATTTTGGTCATTTAGACCGTTTGTTTTTTCTGTTCGGGACGGCGTTAAGAGGAAGTAAGATCTTAATGGTGCAGACTTGAAATGGGTGTCTGAATGCCTCTTGTTGCCTCTTGGCGACACAAAAAGACTAAAAAAAATTAGTACGAGCAAGCAAATGTGCGGTTCAAACATGAGTTTTTTTCCGTTCGGATCGGTCGATTCGGACATTTCGCCTCAGTTGATTCGGATGTGTGGTTGATTGATTGAGCCTCTTAAAAACAAACACCACCTAAGTGTCGACTTTAATATTCAAACGGCAATGGTATATAAGCCAACCTAAAACTCAAACACCAATCTGAAACACACTTTCTTCTTTTCCGAGCACCGATAAAAACACACACAAAATTAGATAAATAATCATCTCTTGGTATTCGGTTACCTACAGTAGAAATAAATAAGCTTTGCTTCTCGGATTATAGAAATAGAATGACAACTTTTATTTGGATATAAAATAATTTGCATTGCTATTGCTTATAGGTATTTTAATTAAAAATTGTCATTCATTCGTAAAATTACTGTTAAAAAAAGGTATAAATAAAAAATATTTGCTCGCTATAATTATGCACCGGATACCCATTGTCGTATTACGCGGATACCCTTCTAGTTTTAATTATATACATAAGAAAACATCTTAGTTTTAATCAGTCGAGAAAAAATCATTTAAGTTGTTTGTTTTTTTAATTGATAACTAGCGAGTGCATGCGATCTTGGCGGTGGTATTACTACACCAAAATCTACGATTGGGGACGTTGAAAATTTTTGGGTCGACAATTGTCGTACAAATTGCATGTAGGACCCACAAGTTTTCAACAAAGTAGCGGTCAACCAAATGTTTTGGCACGGCCTTAAAGCGTAACAATGTCGTGCTTTACTATTATATTTTTTTATAATTTAAAAACTTTATAATAAAATAGTAAAGTTAATAAATACATCCCGCTCTTTTTTTTATCCGCCAAACACTTTGGGATGACGTTGTAAATCCCAAATTATAAATCTATTTTTTTATTTTTATTATTATTTTTACTTTATAAACCGGTTTTAATTAAATTATTTAATTTTAAAAATTATTTTATTTAATTTAGATAATTTTATTTAATATAAATTAAAATTAAATAGTTTATATTTATAATTAAATACTTTAATTTAAAATTAAATACATTTATAAATTAAAAAAATATTAACGCCATTATTTTTCCGCCAATATTTTTCCGCCATTATTTTTCCATAAAGTTTTCCTTATATATCCCGTCAAAACATAAATATCCACAAAACACGTAACAATAAAATGGGCGATTACTGTGGGAAAAGAGTGGTGGTTTTATCGTCCATATATCTCTTTACTCGAGTTCTTGATACGTATGGGTGAGAAATTTATGATGAATATGGTTCTTATAAGAACATAGACCGTTGATGAGAGACCGCGTTACGAAATGGTTAAGGAAAGAGCGATTCTCTGAGTGTATTTGGTGTGAAGGCGATTCTACATTACGGAATGGAGGAGCAAACCATTGGAAGCTGAAGCAATCACGGGAGCGATTAGTCAGCGAAGGAAGGAAAAGATGAAGGCGAAAAAAGCCGTTCGATTACACATTTGATGATGCGGAAATAGGGTAACAAATCTTGAAGCATTGTTTGAGCAGTTCGTCAAGCAAAGGAAGGAAAAGATGGTGCGAGGTTCTAGCAGAGCGGAAGTAGCGAGGAAAATAATTGAACGGGCGAGTTGTTTCGTTTGATCTTTCGTTTTGTTGTCAAGTTGTTTCGTTTGAGTTGTTTCGTATGTCGTGTGTAGCATATGGTCTATGTCGTGTTGTGTATCATATCGTTTGAGTTGTTTCGTTTGCTTGCCGAGTTGTTTCGTTTGATCTATTTTATTTTGTTGTCAAGTTGTTTCTTTATTCATGTGTAATTTAGTATTGGAAAATGGGTGTTTGGAAACCATAATCTTGTTAACTTAGAACATGGTCACCATAATCTGGTATTGGAATTAGTATTGGAAAAGGGGTGTTTGGACACCATAATATGGTTAACTAAGAACATGACCAGCTTTACAAATCCAGCATGTGCTTTGATTTATAAAAATACTTGACAGATACATACTACAAGAACAACAACAACAACTACCAGAACAACAACTACATCAACAACAACAACTAAAAGAACAACAACAACTACAACAGCAACTACAACTACAACTACAAGAACAACAACTACTACTACATACGAAGATTTTCCATGTCACCTAACAACTCACAAGTAATGCATCCGATCGACATGCATGGTCGTCGGAATCCTTGCCATTTCAAGTTTGGCCTCCAACAACCTTACTCTTGTCTCTAGCACATGTTTTTGTGTTTCGGCAAGCTTATCCTAAGATCTTTTTCATGGCGGCTCGAGCACTCTGTTGGTGCAGAGATTGTTCTACTAAATCAAATGCATCCTTCCACATAAAATATCCGTACCCATTATCTTTTCTAGGTCATTACATAATAAGAAAATTATAAAGATTACAACCCAATTATTTGTATATTTACATAAATAAAATGTATGATTGTTCACTTTTGAGAGGACATGAATAATATTGTCGTCGGATGAATATTCTCTATGCGATGTTCTTAATTTTATATTTCTGCTCCACAAGAACACATAAAAGGATTAAATGGCTCCATCTCAGGTTTTGAAATTTGTGTGAAGATAAGAGGTTGTGAGGTTGAGTGGTTTTGAGGATAAGATCTGGTGGCTTTTGGTGGGATAAGATCTCAAGTTTTCTTTATGTGATATATAGAGCAGATCTGGTAGATTTTGGTAGGAAGTTTTGGTGCCAGTATTTTTGGAGGGAAGTTTTGGCGCCATTATTTTTGGAGGGAAGTTTTGGCGCCATTATTTTTGGAGGGAAGTTTTGGCGCCATCATGTATCACGATACTATATCGATTCATCCGTTTTAACATGTCATGTATAACGACATCATCTTAACTCATTCGTATAACATTTCATCTGTTTTAATTTATATAAAAAATTTATAATTAATTTTAAATCATTTTCAATCAATTTAAATATTTTTTCAACTAATTTAAATTATTTTTAAATTATTTAAATTTCTTATAACTAATTTAAATTATTTTTAAATTATTTAAATTTTTTGTTACTAATTTAAATTATTTTTAATTTATTTAAACTTTTTATAACTAATTTAATTAATTTTAAAATTATTAAAATTTTTATAATAAATTTAATTTATTTAGTATTAATTAAATATTCTAAACACATTTTAATATACAAAGATAAAGAAAAAAAACAAACAAAGGGCGACATTTGTCGTACCTTTTTTGACAAAATTTCACGAAAATTTAAACAACGGCAAATATTTGGCCAAAAAAAACAAAATGGACGACAATGTCGTCGCACTGATCGATCCCTTTGGTCGTCCCAATTTTATATCAATAATTGACATATATCTGCTTCTCTTCTTTCTCAACACTTAGTAAAAAAAAAAACCCATCAAACTGCGCGTAAAAAACCGAAAAAAAGCCATAAAAATCCCAAAAAATCGCTATTTTCTTCAATTCGACACCACCAAAACACTACTATCACTCGTAACCATCAATTACTGTGCACAATTTGTATAATTTTTGTTATTTTGTAACATTTAAAGGTATTTTTTTTTGTTAAAATTTGGTTTGTTAATTTAATTTCTTTAGTTATGGTTTGATTAACTATGGTTTTATGTTGTGTTTGTGTTGGTTAGATGGTCCACTGCAGCATGACTCACCACCATGAACCACCATGTGCTCCACCACCACCACCTTTTGTGTTGGTAGCGACTTTTTTATATTTTGTTAATGTATTTTGTACGACAATGTCGTCGTAAAAGTTTTATTAATTAATTTAGTACGACAATGTGTTTTGGGACGACAATAGTTTGTTTAACTATGGTTTTATGTGTAGTGTTTGGGACGGTAGGGACCATCGGGTGTTTGGGGCTGCCAGACCGTCAGACGATTTAGGACGGTAGGGACCACCTCTTTTCTATTTCTCTTTTCTTCACCGTGTATTTGACCTTGAAATAGGTATATATATATACTTTTATTACATTCAGATAATGTATATACTTTTATTACTTTGTCGATAATGAAAATGATATGTGATATCGGAAAAATGTCATGTGATATGTTATTAATTGTTACTTATAAACTTAAAGTGACCGTGTTAAAATGAAAATGATATGTGATATCGGAAAAAATGTCATGTGATATGTTATTAATTGTTACTTATAAACTTAAAGTGGTAGTGTTAAAATGAAAATGGTATGTGATATCGGAAAAAATGTCATGTGATATGTTATTAATTGTTACTTATAAACTTAAAGTGACCGTGTTAAAATGAAAATGATATGTGATATCGGAAAAATGTCATGTGATATGTTATTAATTGTTACTTATAAACTTAAAGTGACCATGTTAAAATGAAAATGATACTTTGGTTAGTAATATTGTGATTGTTAAACTTGTATTCTTGTTTTAGGATTTTAGTGATTAATTTTGGAAATTCCCGTCAAGTTAATCATCCTATAAAACCCGTCCAAATTAATTTATTAGAAATTAATTTCGGAAAATCTATTTGGGATCTTTTTGAATGTTTTGTCTCATTTAGGATATGGATGCGTATAAGCGTTTTACTATTTGAGAGAAATTCAACAGTATTTCCCTTTCACTCCTCGAATATGTCTTTAATGCACATATTTGGGGAGTTGAGGAAATCTTCACGGATTTTCAAATAGTAAATCAATTATACGCATTCATATGAACGATACATTCAAAGAGTGGGGTTAGATTGCCTTCCATAGTTGCACTAGGTAAGCAGAGCGACTCATAATTCGCCTTTTCATGTTTGAATATGTATGTATATATATAAATTCATTTTTTGAATATGTTTTTTACCTTGATCATGACAATTGATAAGAGTTGGACCACAGTATCCAACCGTAATTCCCGAATTTTTAAATGGTCTTTTGCATTCATCGCGCATTGTGAGCCATTGGTAAACCCCATCACAAAAATGATTCATTGCCCGTGTGTTCGTTGTGGTAGCGCTCCAACTAAATTGGGTGCGCTCAAAACTCTTGAGTCACACATATCTAAATCACGGGTTTGACACACTTTATACCCCTTGGAAAAATCACGGTGAACCACTTCCTCCACCCGTAGTACACAACACACCACAACCACCTTCACGAACACATGGACATAGATGCATTCTTCCAAGATATTTCTGCGATAATGTCCCAACTCCACCATCTCAAACAACGGTTTCTCAACGGATCAAACAACGGGTCCTCAACCGACTCAAAGCAATGATCCTAACATTACTAACAAGTACGAAGAGTTACTTGCTAGGTCCACCCAAAAGTTGTACCCGGTTGTGATATGACTACATTGGGCTTTACGTCGAGCTTTCACACATCAAGGTCTTACATAAAATAGCGATGTCGGGTTTAACAAGATTCTAGCTCTTTTGCAAAAGGCATGTCCCCTAGTAAAGATTCAATTTCCCCGTCATACTATGAAATCAAGAAGACATACAAAGAAATCGGGTTAGGATACGAATCGATCCATGCTTGTATAAATGATTGTTTTTATTTTGGGGATCGAGATGAGAACAAAAGTCTCAATAATTGTCCAATGCAACGAGAGTAGATGGAAAACCAAAAGACAAAGGGAAGAAAGTTGCCAACAAGGTGTTGCATTACTTTCCGTTAAAACCTAGACTACAACGTATGTTCAACACAAAAGACATCATAAAGTGGATGACTTGGCATGCTCTTGGACAGATCTAAGGAAAGCGGTAAGATGAATCACCCGTGTGATGGTCAAGCATGGAAAAATTTTGACATAATGAAACACGAGTTTTCGTGACCTAGAAAGCGTCCGATTAGGGTTGGTGGCGATGGTTTCAATCCGTTTGGCAACATGAGTCAAGGTTATAGCATGTGGCGGTGATATTGACAACATACAACACACCCGCGGATGTGTATGAAGAGACTTCTTTAATGTTGGCGATGTTAATTCCGGCCCTAAATCGGTACAAAGGACATTGATGTTTTCTTGCGACCTTTGATCAAAGAACTCAAAGAGTTATGGATAGGAGAGTGGACTTTAGAAGTTACTCACGGTACTCATTTCAAAATGAAAGCGGCGGTTTTATGGACTATCAATGACTTTCCATTTCAAGTAGTTTGTGCGGGTGGGTTGGACAAGGCTACTATGCATGCCCACATGTAATCAAGACACTCCATTGCTTCCTGTGAAGCATAAAATCGCTTATGTTGGGTATAGAAGATTCTTAAGCGTAAGGCATCCACTGAGGAAAAAACATAAGGAATTCCATGGTAAACCTGAAAACAACCATCCTCCTAGAAGCTTTACCCATGAGGAAATCTGTCAGGACCGATTAACATATGATTTATGTGGTTTTGGAGGTCGGGGTTGGTGGAAGAAGATGAAGATCTTCATCCTTTTTAGTGAGAGAAACTAGAGAGAGGGAGGAGAAAACACAAGGTTTATTGATAAGAACAAAACAATAAAACTAGCCAAATGATTCACCTCACCCCTCATGGAGAGTCATGAGGGGTATTTATAGGCTCTAACTTTGCCACATAAACGATACTAGTCCCTAAGGGCAAAGTATACTACGCATCTAGTCCAATTCACGTAAGTGGCGTTATCTTTATAAAAGCGAGGCTAACAATCTCCTCCAAGATAGCGTCGCGCGAATGGTTACAATGAGACCTATAAATACAAAACAAAGTAAATTACATTAGTAATGAACAATGTTGACTTTCTTGAGCGCTTGAGTCTCGTAGTCTAGATCTTGAGGCAAACTTGAAGTTCTCCTTCCGACGATCTCGGCATTTGATCTTTGGCAGCGGCACAAATCCTTGTAGCTCACGAACTTCAAGCGATAGCGGTCTAGTTAGGTTATTACTCCTCCCTAACTAGTGAGCCTTTTCTTTTTCGCTCCCTCACAGGCAGACAACTCTCTTCCAACACGCATAAGAAAGTAAACTCTTGAGCGTATAATGGTTGTCGATTACGGGAACATCATAACAACATAACTCACTTAGTATTGCATCAAGTTGGTAAAAAACCGGTTGTACACCACACTACTTCTCCTTCTTGATCTTAAGCAAAATCCTTCGTAATCCAAACACGGAAGATGAAATACCAACTTCTCCCTCACGATGGTTGCGAGCTATCGGAATCATCATAATGTTGCGTACATGCCGTATTACCCTCTTGATGCAATATTAACATCATAGCTTGATCAAAATTCTGTGAGAATATGTCGCAAAAATACTCTCAATAAGTTTCTCTAACCAACCTTTAAATGAACCTCCTTTGAATTCACCGGCTAATTGTAATGACCACATATGGAGATAACCCGATACGACTAACTTGAAAAGGAAGTAAACATCCCAACTTTGTGACTTCTTGCTTGTTCTAAATTTTGAACAATCCACAACGTCGTGTGATCGAGCACTAGCGTAACTCCTTAAAGTGATGGATACACACCGTGAGCACTACAACGTAACTCCTTACATCGATTATAACCAGTTGTCAAATTTCATAATGTGCTCCAACAAGTTATCTTGAGACATGCATCCAACCAACCATCATGTCAAAGATAAAGAAGTCCACCTGTGAAATATCACTTCAATTTCTCATCAATAATACCGTACAAAAACCCCGTAGTCATTATTCAAATTTTCCGCAAGCCGTGAATTTGTATCCTCCGTGAAAATTTTATAATGACCAAATACCAAAATTTCGTAGTCCAATAATGAAGAATACAAGCCACCGACATTTGTATCAATTGAAGCCCAATATATTTGCGGTTCAAGTCCGGCCAATATGCTAGCCGTGTATTATTGAAGCCCACGATCCATTTCAGAGATCCAAACCCGATCCAAAGCCACAATTACATATAACCGGATATCAAACCTCACCATTTAACCTAAACCTAAAAAATATCCTCAAAAAATAACGCCTCCCACAAATCTTTTTCTCCCAAAGAATCTGAGAAAAAATGCAACTCCTTTCCCCTCCACATCAATCTCAAACCATCATCACATAATTAAACCTCAAATACGAATCTCACACACACAAACTACTAACACTCGTGAAACTTTCAATCACAGATTCCATTTGATATATCTTCAAAGAGAGTGGCTTCAAGATCTTGACTAAGGTCTCGGGTAGGTTATGAATGTGATTTTCATTTTAGTTTCATTTAAACGAGTCGAAGAATGAGTTTAACACTCTTGTTAAACATCAATCTTTATAAATTCGGAAATGAAAAGAAGCATAGCTTCAAAAGGATCTATGATGGAGATGGGTCAATTATAACTATCTAGAAAAGATTGCAAAAAAAAATTGACACCAAACTGAGATCTATTAATTTTTCTTATTGAGTCTTGGATTGAGAAGGAGTTGATGGAGTTAGGATAGATTGTAGATTGATGTTGTTAGGTTGAGAGTTTGTTTCGGATCTGTTAAAAGTTTCTTATGGACTGAAGATGTTTCTTAACTGAAGTCGTTTGAGTCAATGGTATTTGGTATTGTGGTCAAGGTCGAGTTTACGCATAACTGCTTCTTCTTATCAGTTTTACGCATAAGGTTTTTTGCAAAAAATCTTACGCGTAACTCTCCTTTATGCGTAAGCAGTATTTCTTATCGTAAAGCATGATCTGACTTATGCGTAACCTAGCTTAGGCGTAAAGCCGAGCTTAGGCGTAAAGCATGCAGCGTAAACATTTTCTGGCGTAACTTCACATTACGCGTAACTCCACTATAGATTCTTCTTACAGCGTAAGTTTAGGGTTTTGACCCTTTGACCACTTTTTCCGACGAGATTTCCAACTAAAAAATCCGACCATCTTCATAAAATACCCAGAAAAGCATAAAACTGCTTCTTTTTGACCATGTTGACCATATGACAATGAAGGTTACCAATGATGTAGTTCTCGAGTCTTTAAACTTTGTAGATTCTTTGACATTGACGAAGAATCATCTTTAACTTTGAGTAGCCTTTGATTTTGATGAGAACTTTCATGTGTTGTTGGTATGAGCATGTGGAGAGTTTGCACGATCAATCCGCTCTGGAGCTTCCATAAGAAGAAAACATAAAACAGGTTAGTAATAAGCGGATTCGGCGACTTACAAGTTTGAATTTTGAGGGTGTTAACGACATAGTGTGAAACACGTCTCTAATTCTCACAAAGGCCGTTCTGAGCTGGAGTCCCACAAGTGAGATAACGCGATGTGCGAAATATACCTACACTTGGATGAGTCATTGAGGTACACCGAAGCATCACCCACGACTTTACTAATTTTAAAATATTTCGAGGTGCATAACATGTCGTGAGACACGTTTAAAGACTTTACTAATTTTAAAGTATTGGTATGAGGGTGAGAAGAACAAGGAAGCAATGACCACCTACACTCTCTCCCCTCGATGTTTTCAATGATTGAGAATCATACACCACGTATGTTGATGATGAATTGAAGACAATGAAACCATGTATAAGGAGGCAATGAAACCGGTATGTCTAATTGATCGAACAAGTGTGAAGTACCAAAAATATTTCGAGAGAGTCAGCTAGCGATAAAACATCTCATTCATTATGTTGATCATCAGTGTCATTGTTGTTGAGCAGTTTGATCTTCTGTTATAGAAGATTCGGTTGTTGTTGTAGATTCGGTGTATCGAAATTAGAGTATTATCGGTTGTCGTGGAAACATTGATACATCCGAAGCACGACTTTGGCGGAATCTTTAACCGAGGAGCAAGCAATGTTTCCAATTCATGACGATTAAGTACAATGGTGGAACGGTGATGGATCGTGATATTTTGACGGTGAGAAGCGGGTCCTCATTGTTTTGCGGTAGGAGCCATAGTCATTGTACTGCATAGAAAAATAGAAAGGGGTCAAGAAAGAAAAACATGGATCCCCAAGTGTGCCGGGTTCGGATGTTAGAACATAAAGATGTAGTGTCAATTATCTTCTTGACACCGAACATGCTATTTTGATGATTTCCTTTCTGCCTCGGGGATGGATGTTGTTGGTATCCCACTTGTTTTGGTGCAACTACTTAGTATCTTGCATGTAGGAATCCACCTAAGACTATGATTTTGAAAAACCTACCCATTGGTATCCATCTAAGGTAAGATCTAGGGGATGTTGAAACTTCTTTTTGGAATAGTCTGCGTCCTATATGGATCCACCTATTAGGTTTCGACGGTTTACATTTATATCAATGGGTTTATTTCTAAGCTGTTTGTTGAGTTAACTTAGGTTTTGGTTTGCTACTACGGTAGTGTTCGATGTACACGCGAAGGTGATACACTAGGTTGTGAACCAAAGATTCCATCCTTTTGAAGAAGTGCCTTTTCCTAGCCTTTTCTAGATCACGGTTCTTGTGCGTGTCATTTGAATCATATGAATCTTTACTTTTAATGCTCGGTTTAGACACGGTGTTCGAACTAATCCTAGATTTGCCAGAGCGACCACAAGTTGAGGTTTAATGAAGCAGTGTATGTAAACTTGAGTTTAACGAAACATGTTTAATGAAAGCGAAGCATTATTCTTAGGCAGAATGTGGGTGGTGGTTTTATCAAATGATTATTCTCGACAACTTGGGAGGAAACCGTGGTTTTAAAGATTTTGAGCGTTGATTTAAATGCGGTTGGTTGTCTAACTCTTGATTGTTTTACGAAATGTTGTAGAGACAATTTCCCAAGATTGTTGGCTTTGCAAAATAGTATCCACACTCTTGTCGGTGAATCTTCTCGGTTTGTTTAGTAAAGCAACATGTGCAAGCCCTTTGCTTGAAGTTGAGCCTTTAAATGCTCATTTTCTTTAACTAATTTATCCACACGATTACTTTGTTCATTTGAATCACGACCATTGTGTTACGAAGAAAAGATTTGTTTTGTAGTTTAAGTTCAAGAGATGCAATGTGCCTCTAGTTTTGAAAATCTTTATGAAGGCGATCAATGGTCTTTTGAGAAGAATGATTTGATTCAAGAGTTTGATTTGACGTTTCAGTTGAATTGTTAACAAGTAAGGGCTCAAACATGAGAAAGTTATGCGGACATTGTGCAACACACCGTCAACCTCTCATTTATTCTGAATTCAGTTGCTCGGTTTGTTGTATCGCATTTGCGGGCATAATATGATCAACAATAGATTGTACCTCGACCATACATTACGTATCGGTGTCATAGGTGGGTAAGATATCTTCCTCGACCATTTGTTCTTCGTCATAGTTGGGCTCGATGTCGTAGTTAAGAATGATATCTTCTCCGGATCTGTTGTTGTCATCCCGCTTTCAATGCTATAACCTCATTGTCCGCATTACAAGCGGATCGATGAATCACAACATTCTCAACGTTCATTTGAGCATTCCTTTCATGTACATCAACTATTTCACCTTGCAGCATTGCGGGATATCGGAATTTGATGATGTCGGCGCTTCAATGCGAGCGAGCCATGTATCCTTTTTCAATGCCACAAATGGATCTTTATGATCGAATCCATTTCACTCCCTGCGGAAGAATCAAAGAGAAGAAAAGGTGCAAAGTCGATATAGCACACGGAAAGGCGATATAGTAAATTTCAATTTCCTCCAAAAATAATTTTGAAAAACTTTTGACTCTCAAAATTTGAAATTCACTATAAAATTCAATTCTAATGATGAAAGAAAATTTTGAGTTATGACAATTTTGGCAAAATTTGACGAAAAATTCAATTTGGACCAAAAATTTGAATTTTTGACCAAAATTTTCACAGTTAAACTAAAATTTGAATCTCGCGTAAAAATTGAACGTTTAGTCTCCCCTAAAATTTAAATTGAACGTTTAGTTTGATTTTTTTTTTATAACTTGTGTTGATGGATCTTTGTAGTCGAATGAACCTTTGTTGATGAAGTATCCTTAGGCGTAGAAATCACAATAATCCAAGTAGCACTTATGCGTAAAAACACCAAAATTACGCGTAACAATCAAGAGTTACGCGTAGGTTTAGCTTCTGCGTAAGTAGGAAAAAGACTCTAAAGTTAGGCGTAGACACAAAGTTAGGCGTGAAAGTTGGCGAGGATTACCTTATGCGTAAGACTAGGCTTAGGCGTAAGATGAATCTTATGCCTAGGATTTCACGCGTAAGCTTTATGCTTATCGTAATTTTAGGGTTTTATCCCAAGTGATCTTTACACTATCACGGTGCAAAAGATATCCAAAGTCGACGATTTGCAGGCTTATCCAAGCAAGAAAACACGGAGTAAACCACGGCGAAGATCAAACCACGGATAAAGTTATCGTAGAACTAGGGTTTTGATACGCGTAGTTCTACTCGAAGATGACTTTTGCCCAAAGTTGTTTCTAAACCGATTTTGTTATGGAATAGCTTCAATATCACCAAAATAACACAAAAGTGTGAAACTTGATGAATCAAAATGGCTAAACAAAGTTCGCGTAGAGCGACACCCACGAACAAAAACAAGCTTAAAACTTAGATCCCGTAAAGGTTGAAACTTTTTCAAAAACAAGTATTTTAACACCTTAAAGCGTTGAAAGTACAAGAATCTTGGATTAAAAGGGTAAAAACGAGTTTTAAGCGAACCAAAGTAGCACGTTATTCTACGCGTGGGACCAAAACCCACTTCAAGAAATAACGATTCACCCAACTAGTTAGGCGATTGATACCCTTTGTTAGGTCACTAGTTTTACAACACAAGCTTAATAGAAAGAGATAGAGGGGAGAAGAGGCGGATGAACAACACACACACAAACACGGCGTATAAAGTGAGAAAGGTTAAGCGTATAGAGTGAATGAAATGCATTGAACAACCATCCCTCAGTGAGGGTTATTACATAGTATTTAGAGGCAGGAGCTAGGGCAACACTCTACTCCTTCCCTTTCCTTATTGGACATGGGCTAAGCTTATGGGCCTTCTACATAAGCTAGACCTTAAACAAACATAAAGGCCATAATAAGCTACCTGTACATATGAGTAACAAACACTTGAATTGAGGTTTAGGAGTGATTCAACAATCTCCCCTCAGTGTTGGTGATGAAAGACGGTGAAGGCGTTGATGTAATAGTAGCTTTGGCGTCTTCGACATTCTTCTTTCTTGTGAGAAGGAATGCCTTGATTCGAACAATCTCCCGGTGTAGAGATAGTTTTCTTTGAGCAGTTATGCTTTGACGTCATCTTTAACTTTGTTCTTTGTGATGAAAGTGATAGTATGTTGTTATGCGCATCAAGTCGCCTTACAGTGCATTGCTGCCACATGATGTCTCCACGTCATTCTTCAACATGCTCACACGCTCTTTGGCGTTGGAATTGATCTTGATGAAGTTCTTCAAGTCTTTAACTTTGTAGATTCTTTGATTTGACGAAGAATCATTACATTGTGTGTTGCTTTTGGATAGAACTTCCATTAGTGATGATGTTGGCGTGAGCATGAGAAGAATCTGCACGATCATCCCGCCTCGGAGCTTCCATAAGAAAACATTTAAAGCGGTTAGTAATAAGCGGTTAAGCACTTACAAGTTTGAACTTCGAGAGTGTTGTGACATAGTGTGAAAACACAACTCTAATTCTCACAAAGGCCGTTCTGAACTGAGTCCCACAAGTGAGATAACACGATGTCATAGAAGTACATCTGATTCGAGATGAGTCGTTGAGGTACACCAAGCATCACCTCACGATCTGTAGACCGTTTGAGACACACTAAGCGTAATCCACGGGAGTTACGAAGTGACCTTTGTCGTGGTGTTTGATGTTGACCCTGGCGGAGTTTCCATTCAATCATCGAGGATCACGGTTGTGAACCTCTCATAAATGTTCTCGACAGTTGCTAAGATGCGTGAAGGACTCGATAACGTACCGCGATGTTCTTATTGTTGAACATCGGTGATGAAATGTCAAGTGTACTTAAGAGATCTTTTGATGAATCTCGTGGCTCTAGACTCGATAGTGCGTTTGGTTTTCTGGCGGAGACTAGGAGAGGGTCTCCTTCTTCAATACCAAATGATCTCTAAGATAAAACCAATAGTTTACGCGAGGTTTCCATGAGAATGAAACAAGCCGTAGAGAGAAACTTGAGTGGCTAAGAAGGTTTAGTGCATGCGTCACTTTGGGTCCATGACGACTTTTAATCTTCAATACCGGTGATACTAAGTGACAACCAAGAGTATATGAATTGAACCCGGTATGCGCCCTAAGTTGAATAATTTGGAGGATATTTCTTTTCACCCTTTTCTTTGCATTTCTTTTTAATTCTTCAACTCCTTCTTTCTCAGATTCTCATTTCTCCTTTTTATAATCGTACTAAGGACTTCTAAGTACTAACTATTTGTGATGTCCTTGGGTAGATCCTTCAGTCTGGCGGATCATAGGGACGGTTATTCCTAACCTTAGTCACCTTATCACTCCATGACCAACCTATGTTGCCATAAAACCAATTTTCAGAAAATCTCTCAAAGGGTTTGTAAATGAAAAACATGTTTGAACCATCGGAGAGTTTTATCTTTAGCATAAATACTCCCCTCACATGTGCTTTAAAGTTTTGACGAAATCACCTTTGTGTGGGAAGAGCGCACTTTTGAATTGATCAACTCAAGATAGACACTCCCCGCGAGACACGGTTCGTTGCATAGTTAAAGAGTTACATTGTCGACTTTTGGGTGACAACTAGCTCTAATAACTACCTTGAAGGTGTAGACAAACCTCGAAAGGTTATCAAACCCATCGAGTTCATGTCTACCAAGAGTATTTCGAATGGTACTTTCTACTTGGACAAGTCCTTTGCGAGACACGTTTACATTACTAGCGAACTAGCTTGAAATTATTACCCGTCGGGACAAGTCTTTTCGAGTTACTAACGAGTTTAGTACCATCAATTCGTTGGTTAAGTCTATTACACAAGGATTCATTTGCATTTACACAACATATTTCTTATCACATAATTTTCTCCCCTCAAAATGGCATATAAAATGTTATTTTTGAAAAGTTGAGAATAAATATGACCATTTGAGTGTTCGGGAAGATGATCATTGTGAGCAGTTTGTGAACAAAGTTTAAACTCAAGTACTCCCCTCAACAAGTGATATAAATGGTTGAGGTTTTGAAAATCATACGGGAAGTACTTGTCCTTTAGAAGCAAAACCTTGAAAAATGAAAGGTTTGATAGGTTTTACTCAAAGTAAGAAGCTTTCGCTCCTTTTATAAGGATTGTGGCACTAACGCGTACCACATGGTCCTTTCTTGACAAGAACGGGTTGTACAACATTATGTGTGCAAGCCATAGACATAAATAATCACACATCCAAAGTAAAAATGAAAGAAGCGGTTTAAGGGTACCGGTAGTCCGAGATGTCGCCGGAGTGTGAATCGGGCGTTGAAAGCCGGTGATGTTAATCCTTGGTCGACCACCAACATAGCTTTCCAATCTTACAGAATCGATCCCTTCTATACAACCGTTCATCAATCATCGTGATGATCCTCTTCACATCCTTCGATCACGAGAATTCCATCGCTAGGAGACCCGATATTTTGGTGTATATCCTTGATCGATAAGCGATCCGTCCCAACCATCTTCAAAGTGTGATCACCAAACTTGTGAAGATCTGCACGCCATCAAGCAATTTCTTTGAAGTTCTTTGTGGTAAGCGATGCCGAATGGTTTCTTGATGAGTGTAAATTGTGAGAGTTGGTTGATGTCGGAAAGATCAGGCTGCGGTGGAGTAAAGTTGACACGGTGCGATAAGATTCAGCTGCTAGGCGGAGATCTTCTACACGTTCTTTGATGACTATCGTCGATGAAGATGAGCAATGACTTGATGAATTCTCGTTGTACTTGGTTGAAAATTGCCTCATGCGACCACATGCTTTGGCAAGGTACATGTCTTCAATGTCGTTGATAGACAAATTCTCAAAGTCGACTTGAGAGAATGCATAATCCGTTCATCTTGCCTTTTGACCACAATCTTCTTGAGAAAAGTGTAGTCCCATTTGGTGAAAGATCAACGTGTTTGATGGCAACGATATCCTTAATCTTGAACACCGCATGTTGAAACTTCTTCACAATGGCTTACGAGTATATGACTTAGAACCGGTCACAACCGTTTAAACTTCCTCAACCCCATCATCGGTTTGAACACAGCCCCACTCACTCGTCAACAAATGGAAAGGTTATTTGCTCATTTGTTCGGTGGCGATATTGATGAGCGTGCTCGGTGTATCCGCTGTTTCATTGCTCTACGATAATACTCTTATACCGATACACTGCTACAACAACTATCGTTGAAGAAGCACCACCGATTGACTCCACCACAACATTGAACAAACCGCTTCCAACAATGATGAACCGGTGATGATATTACGAATGAAGTACCCCACTGCAGATTTTGATCCAAATGCATTCTTTAACCCATTTGCTAATGATCTTTGCTGCACGATGTCGCGGAATCATCAACAAACCATTTGAATCCTCGAATCGCACAATGTATACCAACATCAACCCTCTACACATCGATGGACAAAAGACCATCCTCGGCAAATATTATTGGCAACCCGAATCAACCGGTCGTTATGAGACAACATCTTCACACGGATGGTGAACATTGCATTTATGCACTCACCGCTCGCTAATCTCGAGCCTAAAAACATTAAAGGCATAATGACAAAAGACAACCGGATTGAATCCATGCAAGAAGAACTCAACCAATTCAAGCGTCTTGAATTATGGGAGCTGGTTGAAAGACCAACGAGGGTCTCGTCATTGGTCTCAAATGAATTTGGAAAAACAAATTGGATGCTAAAGGGAATGTAATCCAAACAAGTCACGTCTAGTTGCTAAGGGTTATCGTCGGGAAGAGGAATAGACTTTGAAGAATCTTTTGCTCGGTTGCTCGTCTTGAGGTCGTTCGGATATTTCGCGTTTGCGGCTCATATGAATATGACGGTCTTTCAGATGGATGTCAAAGCGCATTTCTCAGCGGTCAACCGAAAAGCGGTTTATGTCGACCAACCGAAGGATTCGTTGATCACGAGTTCCCGAACCATGTCTACAAACCTGAACAAAGCTCTTTATGGTCTCAAACAAGCCCCTCGGGCATGGTATGATAAGCTATCATCTTTCCTCATTGCTAATAACTTCACCAAGGTTCGGTTGACCTACTCTTTTATACAATATCACGGGCACATATCTTAATTATTTAAATTTACGTGGATGACATCATTTTGGGTCTACACATAAAAAGTACTCAATCGCTTTTGCAAAACTAATGAATAAAATTTTGAAATGTCCATGATGGGTGAACTCACGTTCTTTCTAGGGCTGCAAGTTCATCAATCACCCGTGGTATTTTCTTGAGTCGGTCAAATATGCCCTTGAATTGTTAAACAAATTTGGAATGAAAACACGTGACACTTATGCCACACCAATGACTCATACCAAGAAGCTAGACGCGGTTACATGGGAAATTAGTTGACCCTACCAAATACCAAGTATTATTGGGTCTCTCATGTATCTAACGACTAGCGACACGATATTGTATTCTTTGTTTATCTATGCTCCCGTTATCGATCGCGACCAGCTGAAACCCACCTCTCTCGAGGCTAAAAGAATCCTCCAGGTACATCAAGGGAACCATTAACTTGGGGATGCGGTATCAGAAGGATTCGGTTTTGAACTAATCGCTTTTAGAGACGACCACGCAGGATGCTTAGACTCAAGTAAAAGTACTTGAGGGCTCTATAATTTCTTGGTGATAAAGCGGTGTCTTGGCAATCAAAGCGAGATTGTACATCGTTGTCATCATCAAGCGAGAATATGTAGCCATGTCCGTGTTGTGCTCAAGTCATCGGATGAGAACACAACTCAAAGACTATGGTTACATATTTGTGAGAATCGATGTCTTTGCGACAATCGAGTGCCATTGCGATCTCGTGCAACTCGATTCGACACTTTCGAAATCAAAGCACATCGATCTACGCTATCATTTCATCAAAGACCATGTGGAGCAGTGCAGTTGAATTATACTTGTGGTCTTGAATACCAATTGGTATATCTCGCTCACCAAAGCCTTGCCTCCCGCTAGGTTTAATGAGTTGGTCCACGGATTGGTATGAGGTGTTTGACACAAGAGGAATTGTGTCATTGAAACCTAATACTTTAAAGACATAATTTTAAAGACTTTACTAACATGTCGCTGAGGAATTGTGAGAAGAATATTTTTACGAGGAAATATTTTTGGAACAGAGACATGTTATGATTCAAATTAGTAAAGTCTTTAAACGTGTCTCAGGGAAGCATCCAAATACTTTAAAAAATAACCCTAAACCTAATCGAGAAATCGAATTGAATTGAAGTAAACGTTCTATCTTCTACGAACTAGAGTATTGGCCCGTTCTTCTACTAAAACACAATCTCTATGTCATGCACATCGAAAAGAACGTGCTTGAGAGTGTCTTTGAATACCTTGTTAATGAGCGACAAATCCAAAGACACGCTAAAGGCAAGGCAAGACTTGAAAACTTTGGGAGTTCGAAAGGAGTTGTGGCTCGTTGATAAAGGAAGCAGGAAGTTCGATAACCTCATCTAACGTACTCTTCACACGGAAAACATAAAACTTTTTGTAAATTCATCAAAGGAGTTAGACTACGATGGGTTTGGATCCAACTTCAAGAAAAAAGTGACCGATGATAACAACATAACGGCCTAAAATCTCATGATTTGTCATATAATGATGCAGCGGTTACTTCCTTATGGAGTTCAGCGATACTTACCTAAAGACATTTCAACCCCATTAATCGAGCTCTGCTTATTCTTTAAGCAGATTTGTGCTTGAAATTTGATGCAGCAGGACATGGAGAAAGCTAAAAAGCAAATGATCGAGGTTATGATTAATTTAGAGCAAATATTTCCTCCTGTTTTTTTTTGACATAATGATTCATTTTGTTATACATTTACCCGAAGAGGCTATTCTAGGTGGCCCTATTTACTACAGGTGGATGTATCCATTTGAAAGATATATGAAAAAACCAAAAAATTATGTCCAAATAAAGCCAAGCTGAAGGTTCTATAGCGAGGGTTATGTTGCGAAGAAGCATTAACTTTACATTGCGTTATCTTAAGGATGTCGAGGCGAGATTTAATCGTCTTGGCGAAATGATGACGGTTTGCACGAACAACCAAATAAATTCCGGTGTTCGGTCCGTAGGCAAACCGGTGGCAAAACGCCGACTCGGTTGAATACAAATGTTATGCGAGCGGTTGTATGGTTTATACTTAACAACCGAATCTGAAATAGACGCAGAACATCTGGCGTACAAAAGTATGTTTCTTCTTTTTATATTTTGAAGAACCCTTTTTTCTTAAGTTATTTGTTTCAGATGACTTATTCATTACCTTTGTGCGTTGAATTTCCTAACGATACCGTGAAACAAGTTTTCCTCCTCGGTTCAATCACAAGGTAAACGCATTAGATATATTACCTTGTAGTCGAGTTATTGCTCATCAAAATCGATTGTATCTCTTTCGTAGATTCGTGAAAAGAGCGTGGCAAAGACCCAATTTTAGTCGAGTTACTCTCTTTGGCATGTGGACCTTCATCTAGTGCAAGTACATACCCGCATGCATAGTGAGCGGTGTGAAGTTCTTGGTGCATCGGTCACGATAAACTTCATACCACTCAGCGATGGAGTTTCAACACCCGGGCTGATGGAGCTATGTATTATGGTCAGTTGGAAGAAATTCTAGAGCTCACTTATATGGGCAACCGTAAGGTTGTGTTGTTCGATGTATATGGTTCGACACCGTAACCTACCAACCCTACGCTCACGCTCGAGGCGTTCTTACATTGAACATGGCATACATCATATTTTGGTGAGCGGGATGCTTATAGAAATCAACAATACATTCTTGCGACACAAGCAACACAAGTCTTCTACCTTGAAGACTCGCTGAGCGACCACCTCATTGGAAGGTTGTCAAAGATGTTCATCATCGGAAGATCGGCATGGGGATGTGGTAGATTCTTATCGAGGATGTTATACATGGTAGCAGTTCATCGATGTTGCATTGTCTGCTGGTTTGTTGGTTTTGAGTATGCGAATTTGAGTGTAAATGATGAATCGGTGATGGGCGCCCATCGGATGTTGTTCTTTGAAGAAGATCTTGATTTTGTTACTAATGAAGATAACGTCGTTGCTCATGTCCTTAATGATGATGATGTTGGCGTGTCGATGATGATGAAGTGAACCCACTATTGTTGTTGAAGAAGTTTTATCTAGTGATGATTCGATTATGACAATTAATTGTTTTTGAATTGTATTTTGATTATGACAATTATTGTTTTAAATTGTAATTTGAATGAAATTGTTACTATATGTTTATATGAATGTGTATATTTATATGAATGTGTATATTAGTATTAATTGGTCCACGAAATTATGTGTTCTTTACTTGTACTTTTACGGATGGCGTGTATACGGCCTAGATCACAGCATGGGGATCTTGGCGGTGATCCACCAAGACGACCCTCATTTACTTTGTCGGGCTATTGCGCAGGTAACAAATTGTGATTTTTTTTTATTATTATTATTATTTTTTTTATATAATTTTTATTGATAAAACTGAATTTGTTTTACATGTATTTTCACAACTCAATAACTTATATTTGTAGGTTCAATGATCATCGGTGAGACGGCAAATCGGGCTTTAAGGAAGGCTTTTAGAGAGAATAACGGACAGCCGTTGCCTATAAGCTTTGATACAGATGATCAAGGCACCTTCTCGCCGGTTGGCACTTATGCACCATGATTAAATAGTCTTATTGCGGAACAAGTGAGGCCACTTCCCTTGATTGCGATTGGGAAGAAATTCTGATTCTTATAAGGCGCATATAATGCCGACACTACTGAGTTATATTTATTGTTTATTTTATTTCTATTCTTATTGTTATTGACCGTTTAGATATGCTTGTTATATTTAAATTGTGTGTTTGTTTAAATCGTATACTTTTTGAGACCTATTTCAACTGGCGCCTTGGTTGAATAATGAGAACAATTCTGTGTTGGAAATAATCTTTATACGGTGGGGAAAGGGTAGGACTTGGGCTATGGTTAGGCGGAGGACGCTATACCGAAAATACAAACACAGGCTCAAGTCTAAATACTTTGATATCCACGAGGCGCCTGCAGGCAAAGGCACATCCGCCACCCCAAAAGCACGGTTGTCTGAACCCAGCGGGAATGGGAGATGTTGGTTGTTGGTGGTTAGATCCAAAGCGGATGGCAAGATCGACCAAAAATGCGTAAAATCGATCTAAAACAAGATTTTAACTCACCAAGGTCGCGATCGTTCGTTCAAAGACGCAACCATCATGTAAGACTCGTTATAATTTTCGTGATTTTTAAAGGTTTTTATATTGTTTATATTTACCTCGTTATCAATTTATTTTATATTGTATGTATAGAGGTCAACAATAACAATCAAAATGAAGACACGATTGAAACTTGGAGGAAGGGCCATTCAAAAAGATGGCACATTTAAGGCGAGAGAGAGCAGGGCGACTTTACGTAAGTAGTTTATCTCTTAACATGCGTCATTATATTAAGTTACTTCTCATTTATTATTTTTTCCTAACACTTTTTTTTTTGTTTTAATTACACGAATGAGATGAGGGCCTATCGTGAGCAAGTCGAGCCGGTGCCATCCTTACATGAGCTGACATAGAAATATTGGAGCTTGTAGTTAGAGTGACAACCACGAACATGGCGGGCGGAGGCGGAGGTTACACAGTAGTGGCTCAACCTCTCTCGAGGTTCACACGTGGGCATGTTGCTCAAGATTACGCTACTAAGGAGCATATAACGAGATCGATGAGGAAACCAAGGTGCGCAAGAGCAGGCTCGTCGGTGAGGCGAAGCTGCCGCGGCTAGGCAAGAGGCTTCGGCTGGGAACATCTTGCCTTGCTGTCAAGCCTTGATTGGGACATTCGGATCTTACCTTCAGCTTTTCACCTACTACAACTCATAAGGTAACCCATTTCACCTCCTTTCCCTCGGTACCCATTCCTGGCCCTTTTCCCCTCCGGCCCTTATGGTTTCCAAGCTTCCAATAATGCATTTCGGTTGTTATCGCCCACCTTTCCCAACTCTATCACGTGCGGGTACTAGTTCGAACTATCAATGCCGCCACCGGACCCTAACCGTACAACTCACAAAATAATCCTCATTTGGGCCAAAATGATCATGTTGATAATAATGATTTGAATAATAATGATGATAATAGTGGGGATAATAATGAGGCGGGCGGCGAGTTGGGTGACGAGTTGGGCAGCGATTCGGGCGGCGAGTTCTTTGATGAGTAGGCGGGAAGTTAGTTTGTGAATAGTATAGTTTAAGAGTAGTTTACTTTGTATTGTATTTGTTGAATGGTATCGTGGAATTGTGGAATGTTATTCGATCCGTTTAGTAATTTGGTATTGTATCATATTGTCGAATTGGTATTGTGGATTGTGATTGATTACAGGTTGTATTTGTTGTGGTAGATTTTTCGGAAAAATCGGAAAACCCGCATTCTGCATTTTTTGCCCACCGGAAAATTAGGGACGACATTGTCGTCCATAATATACACACACATGTCGTGCCATTTTGCACCACAAGGCCACGTGTTTTTCCACGTGTTATTACAATTTGGCACGACATTGTCGTGCCTTTTTGTAATTAAATTAACGTTTTTCCGTTATTTTAAAAAGATTTAAAAAAAAATGGTACGACAATGTCGTACCATTTTGCAAAAGTTTGTCGTGCCAAAGAGGATTTTCAGGTTGAATTGCATTTGGGCCCCATAACTTCTGTCGTGCCAAAATATAAAGAATGTGTCGTGCCAATTTTTTTTGGGTCAACACAAAAGGGTCTACCAAAAAGCACGACATGTCGCGTGCCTTTTTCTTTGGGTCGACATTGTTTGCATTTTTGGGACGAGAAAGTCGTGCCAAAATACACTTTTTTCAGCGAACAAATGTTATTTTATTTAGTACAGTTGTTTGAACTTTTCAAACTTAAATGCATTCTGTTTTGATCTTATAATGTAGTACAGTTGTTTGAACTTTTCAAACGCATATTTCACAATATTTCATTTGTATATTAAATGCCTTTCAAAACGTAATACATTTATCTCATCTTAAATGACTTTGTATATTACAATTAGAATACTTTCCATCAATATTTTTTTTTATAATTTTTTCAACATTTCACATGTTGACTATTCCACAAAACGTAATACAATTATCTCATCTTAAATGCTTTTGTATATTACACTATTCCACTTTTTCACTTTTTCAACATTTGACTAATTGACAATTTTTCCTTTTAATGTAGTATATAGATATAGATATAGATAAGTAGTATTTTCTTAAATTCTAATTTTGGAAATCTTAAACTCATAAATAGGATTAGTATAGATGATACATAATTAAAAAGTTTAGAGAAAACACGGGAATGTATAAAAGATAAAGATATGCTATTCCAGCCAAAATAAAAATACTTACATGCGCACCGTTGGATCAAAAATAAGGGTCCGGATAAAACCCTAACGTTTCCAGCCTTTATAATCCTCTCACACAACAAGAATCTGTAAACCCTCGTTTTTCTTTTCTAATTTAAGATTGATAAGTATAAATATTTTTTAGTTATTAAACCTGTTTCTTCATTTCATATTATGTTTGCCTGAATTCGATGGAGGAGGTTTGGCTCTTACAAAGGAAGCAATTATGGCTCTAAACAATCATTCGATCACTTTTGAGCATGCCGCTCTTTGTTTCATGGTACCACCAATGTCTTTGTTTTCTTATTGATATTATACTATCTTCTTGTGCAAGTTTTATCGAGTTTTGTATGCGATTGACTTGCCGACTTTTAAAGCAAAGCTCTCGGAGTTTAACATCCTTGTTTGGAATGAGCCTAATGGAAAACAAATAAGGATTCATGGGGGTGATCATGGAATAGTTGTTGCCATCAATAAACTACGATTTCGTAGTTATGGCGTGAAAGGCACCGAGGCGTTTCGATGTTCAAAATATGATTGAGGATGATCTTTCTCGACTCACGGAAATTACGAACTAACCTCGAGGATCCAAAAACATTAAAGCTGGAATGTGCTCAAACGGATCTTGATTGGCACCATGCGGTTCGGGGTTCCGAGGCGGGATTTGTCGCGTTTGAACTTGAGTCCAAAGATAAACACATTGCTATTTATAAGGTGCTTATGATGATGACTATGACCACAGTATCTTGATGGGTTTGTTGGTGAGTGTTGATGAGTATGATGGTGTGTATCTTTGGTGAGTATGCCGACACGATGCTTCTGGCGATAAGGATGCTGGCGATAAGGATGTACGCATCGCATCCAGCGATCTTGAATCTAGGTTGAATATGTCATTTTTAACACCGGATTTTATGCATGTTTTCTTTTCTTTTTTTTTTCCTTTAATTTGCTCATTTGTTATTTTTGGTTATGAACTTTGTTAGTAGAACAATGTAGTATTTGTTTATGTTTGCAGTATTGGATGTGGTTCCTTTTTAGCATGATTCCTGTTCATTAACCCTTTTAGTTTCCATGTTCCTTATGCTCGGTGTCTTTATGTTATAACTGCATGTCCCATGACGGTTTCCATAGAACCACTATATATAGGGGCCTGTTCATTGCGCCATAGTTTGTATTTTGTCATCATTACTATGGAATTGAAAAGAGAATGGAAACGCAGAGAATGAGAATAACCTCAGAAAGTTTATTTCATTGTATGACAATTGTTGTTAATCGCATCTTTATCTTATTTAACTTTTTCTCTATTCGCTTTTAAGCAGGTTGTATAAGTTGGAGTTTTGATAATCACCTTGATTTTACTTTTACGCAATTGAAACATAAAGAAAGAAGCTCAAATATGAAACATGCTAAAGAGAGCATGAATTGAACATGGCAACATGACTAATAATAGACTTAAACACTTTTATTTACATGACAAGATGAGTCAAATAATTACATATAGACATAAAGTTTGATTTTTCCATCATGTCCTTTAGAATACCACTAGAAAAGTTACACTAATCGTAGTCGACACACTAGGTTCTTTTAGTTTCTTGCTCGGACCTTATGTAGCTCCATAACTTCAATGGGTGACACAATTATCTCTTCTACAACATTGTGTGAGTGCTCCTAAGCCGCCATCATAGACTTACGAAATTTGCATCAAGTATTTAACAGTTTAACACAATAGTAACAAAAAGTCTGCGGGGATTAGTAGAGTTAACCGTCTTCTTGTTGTTTCAAAAATCGCTCCGACCATTGTGTTGGATTGCCCCAAAGACTCACGATTATGAGCGAGGAGATATTTGGACCTATACTTCCCTCGATTCTGGTAAATATTGACATTTGGTTCGATATTTTTAAACTAAATCCGATCAGCGATCTTTCTTTTGGTTTTGTAGGTTGAAAAGTTAAAGATGGTATAGATTTTAGTGACTCAAGGTCAAGCAGCTTGCGACATCGTGTTTACCAACAAGAAGGAGCTCAAGGAGGAGTTTGTGAGCACTATATCTGCTTTGTTGGAATTATATAACATGACAAATCATAAATATAAACAATAAACATCAAAGTAAGTGCGGAGCGTATAGGAACATATAATGAATAATTAATTAACTAAAGAATAAAGTATGCGTACCTTTCTTGATTCTAGCCGAACAAGAATCAAATCCACAAAACTAGCAATTAGGATGAACCCTAATTAGGGTTTATAGGATTATATGAATTACCCCTTACTGTTTTGTAATTCAATCCAAGATAATAACAAAAGTATGTTATTACTAAGTTCTTGTACACACGTACTAAACCGAATTAAAGTACCGCTAGTTTTTATCAAACAAATAACTTGTTATTGTGGAAAAGCTTTGGATCGAACCTAATGAAGGTGTCGACGGTTTGGAGACAAAACACACACAAAACAATTTTAGGGTTTAGCTTATGAGCACAAGAGATGGAAAAACAAGACCCCTAGCCTTGTATATATACCCAAGTAAACTTGGTGAACAAGTTGGTCCTTGTTTCCTTTTCTTGATGGCCGATCGGTGTAGGATTCCCCAAAGGGATTCGGAACCTTCCCAACTTTGCAATTTAGTCCTTTTCCATAAACATTTAACGACCGTTAGTCCATTACATTAATTACTTAACGTTCGTTAGTTATTTCGTTTAATAAATAAATAAATACAACATTTATATTTAATTATTAACTTTAAATTCTCATCGTAAAGTGTGCAATCCCAAAGTCTCGAGTTCGATCCTAACTCACGTCTATTAATTTATTGTCCATAAAACCAACGACTCCACTTGGACATATCTTAATAGAGTGATCACATTCGATTAGCGTCTAGCAACACTTGATGCCTCTAGTACAACTCGAGCAAGGCTCTGGAAAACCTTTTAATGATTTCTCATTATTATTATCCTTTTGTTTCTAATACCATGTTAAATAAAGATATGGAATTAAGTCATTCTTTATCCAACTATTACATTTCTCGTTATAAGTGATTGAGCAAGATTACCAAATCTTCTAAACATATTCGGGGAGATTTTGGGTGTGGCCACACAAACATCTTGTCAACCCTACGAGGGCCCAAGTGATATTAAACTCCAAATAAATTTGAAGGAACAAATTCTATCTTGACTACGAGAATAACCCATGAACTTTGCAACACTTGAAACAACCCTTATGACTACCGATTCGTATATAGCGTTAAGTTGTTCCTGAAGTGCACTACATTCATGACACTTATCGGTATCTCAAGTCGAGGATAACTATTCATAATTTACTTATAACAATATCCACAAAGTAAATTATGTAGTTGGGATAAGTCCTATATTCAATCCATTGAATATCATCCGAAATTGGTATGCATTCTCATCAATATACTTTCAAGTATATTCTACCACATCTCTCGATTTGTCTTAATTTAATGATACTCCCATATCATTAATCGACAACAGACGATTTAGAATAAATAAATTTATTCACGGATTAAACATGCAAATATAGGATACAATATATTATAAAATCAAACATACCAAGTATTTGATTTATTATAACAATTGTTTAACATCCCTTATCCAAATACCAAATAGATCAATGCATGAAAATTCCGGTTGATGAATTATGCCTCAAGTAATGACAATCATACTTGTTGACAAGGCATAAATCAACCAACTTGATCTATCATAATTTTGAGAATACTTATTTCAAGAATTCAATTAATGAAGTCCTTGTATGTGTGCATTCAACAATCCATAATAATTCATAAAGTGTGTGACATCCTCTATCACAAATTTATGACAATTTAAACTTTCAAACATTTCAAAGTTTAAAGTATTCTTATTCTTTTAATGTATAATGCAAGCTGTGCTCTTAGATAAGCACCACTAGTTCACATGGCCATTAACAAGGATGAAATCCTACCATGACTAGTATTGAGTGTCATCTCAATTAAACCAGCATCATTGTATACAAACAACAATGTGCTCATTAAAACTCCGTAAACTTTAATATCTTATTATGTAACGTTTGATGCTTTCCTAACTTTCAAGTTTAAAGCAGATGACAATTTGCACAACAATTGACATATTGTTCATCCATAGAATCTAGGAGCAATTCCAGGCTGAGAGGATGTAATTCTATTAGAATATTCATTACACAAGTTATCTAATAACTTTTAGTTAGATATCAATGTTGTCAATTCACCTATCATTCAAGAATGATACAACAATTTGAATACACAACATGATGTATATGATGAATCTACAGGTCAAACTTAGACTTCATTCACGTTCTATCTTGTCAAAAGATATTTATCAATTTCCCAAATGATATATCATGTTTTATTAGAATCATTTATTTTACTGCACATGTTTATTAACAATAAACATATATTCCAAGGTTGTATGTTTTAATTCTTAAATCTTACAAGTGAAGTTTCATTCCAATCTAAGACTTAACATTTAGCTTACAAGGAATGTTACTTACTATATGTTATACAACATATAAGATTTAAGAAACTTAACATAATACTCCCACTAGCTTTCAGAATACTTAAAATTTATCTTATTTTAATTATAAATCGAAAATGGATTTAATAATTAAACATAAGAATAATTTCATAGATGCATGCATTTATCCATTCATGAATTATTGCACTTTGTACACTTCCAAAGATTATATGAATTCAAAAAACCTTTCAATTACTTACCGTCCTCGCTTAAGTAATTTCTCAAGAAAGAGTTTTGATATTCCATTGTCATATTTCATATTAATGAAAACAAGTATGACAATTATCATCTTTATATATTTAATGTGTCTTGAAAAGAATATTCAATCATAATTAATTGCTTAAGTATGATTAATAATCTTGTAAAAAAAAAACATGCATTAAATATGTGTATAATATTGTCCATATGATTTCTACATAGAAATTCAAACCACTAGGGTTTTCATCTCTTTGAAGAAACTCATTTCCATTCTCTAGTCTAACTATTAAGATAAACCAAATTTCCCAAATTGATTATCTTTATGGATGACATCTTTAACATTCATAGTATGAGTAATTTACCCAATTCAATATTTGGTAATCCATCATAATGATTATCGGGTTTACTATAATCCTGTAACTCATATTTCTCGACATATAAGTCAAATATCGAGATATCCTTGCAGATCTATGAATGAAAATTCCATCATCATGAGGTCTATCAATTACATGTCTAACCTCATCATGATATTTACTAGTGTGTTTTAGAAGATTATGTATCTTGTAATTTTATCTTTCAAGATAAAAAACTCCCACTTGCCTTTTGTAATATATAGACTATCTATATATACTTAGCAATTAGATCAAAACTACATTGTTCTCTTTTGGGACATTACAAATACACATTGACAATTCCTGACTTTAGTTTGTTAATAACCTATTCATAAGTAGTTTAACAAATTCAGAATCTTCAATTTTAAAACTTAATGTGATTCATCACATTCCATAATGAAATGGTGTTTTATCAATCTTCTAGGTTGGAGTCATATTGAGTATATTCAATCCATACTCAATTTTCTAACCTTGTTACTTTTAAGAAAGAAGTTATGGTTATCATGAATCAAACAAATCAAATAGAGTTTGATTCTCTAGCTGAACATACCATCAACTTGTGGTATTCATTAGAATTAATATTGTAAGACAATCTAACAATATTTAAGATAAACATATTCCTTTTGACTTACCTATTTACCAACTAAGTCAACTTAATGATATAATAGACTTTCCAAGCCAATTGCATGCTTTATAACACAAGTACCTTTTAACCAAGTCACTTCATATCCATGTCTCAACAAGAAACATAAACTGTTATAATCCCATTATCGTTATAAATCATTGATCAACTCAATGACTTCTTGTATATGTCTTAATTAAAAACATAACAAGTTAACGTCTTACTTTATTATAAGTCTTAAAAGACTTTATGTTTATGTCTTTACAATGAATCATAAACATGTTTAACTAAAGTAATTATGAACACAACTCTTGGTTTCAATAGTAATTTCAAGTTAATTTATTTTACTTCACAATAATGTAGGACTACATTATTTATTCATTTATTTATGTCATTCAAAATTCATAAATATACAAATTAAAGTAGTATTAGATTACTTCATTTAATTTTATGTCATTCTAATAATACATAAATATTTAATTTGAAGTAGTCTTATATATCATTTTGACACATGTTCTAAATACTTGTCTAATTTAGAAGCGTAAATATGTCCATGCAAGGTCGACTTCACATAGAGATTTACTTTGTTATTGCAATCTCGCCAAGTTCGACATAGCGTAAATTGCAACACCAAATGTTTCTTGAATTAGATATGTACAAGTTATATTAGAGCGTTAGTCTCTTACCTTGCGATCAAGAGAATCCGTTAAATCATATACTTATATGTTGTACCTTGCACACAATATAGATTTCTCCCACTTGTGCATTGAACAACATCATGTAGCGAGATAAACAACACGACATATGTTTGTTTATGTGACTAATATGATTGTGTCATTGATATTAGCATAACTAGTAGATGTAGAACCACTTCATTGTCTAATAAGGAAGCGTACATGACTATCCTTGAAAACATAAGTGTCTATAAGTGGAAAATAATTATCATAAGACATTCTAGAGATAATCGAGTTACTACTAAGATGACAAAGCTTGTAACTCCCAGCTGAATAAGAGATCATTACATTAATTCTTTATTCGATAATAAGAACACAACACTCCTTTGGATTTGACAACATTGTAAGTGTTTCATTAACCGATGAAAGAAAATAGTGTATTATTTACTTCCTACACCTTTGAGAAAGTCCATACATAACAATTACAAATGTACTTAAAAGAATGTATTCTACTATGTAGATGATGAATTTTATCCATCAATGCTATTAACTTGAAAAATTGGGCATGCAATTTCTTTCTTAATAGTTCTACTATTCCAACAATTGTAAGTAGTACTTTTAAATGGTCAAAACACAACAACTAGATAAAATATGCTAGTTTGTCTTTTACCAATTATCGATAATTAGTCTAGCTTCTAATTTAATAACTCGAAATATGCAATTTTCTTAACTATTAAAATTTGCTTATGAGTTATGTATTTAGAATTTAGACAATTCTAATTGTCCTATCATACCTTTCTTCATTCATGAAAAGGAATAGGATTGAATCTCACTCTTTCGCGTGAAAAGAGGACTAGGTTTATTCTTTTAGTAACGTTGACTCTACTAAAACCCTTACGGTGTAGATCAATTTTACCAATACACGAGAATAACCTCGTTTACGGTTTAATGTTGCATTAATACATTTAAAGAATTAGCAAAATTCAATTTTAGTATTTTCGATAATTAAACTTTTCAAGAAAATAAAATACCCAGGTAATATTCATATAACCATAGAATTTTCTCAAAACTAGGATCCAAATTATCATAGGTTCATTACATCGGTTGATCCGCTAGCAACAAGCATATAATAAGGTAATATGTCGAACATTAATTGGCAAACAATTTCCAACTCCTAGATCATTATGGGATTTATATTTTCCAACGCTATTGCAAATATAAACATGTTTCATCCCATCTTATGCCATTGAGTCCGGTCTCACTTCTACTCAACTTAAGTGTCTAACTTAAAGAGCGCAAATATGTCCATGTAAGGTCGACTTTACATAGAGATTTACCTCTCCATTACAATCTCGCCAAGTCTTGTCATGGCGTAAATTGCAACTTCAAGTGTTCCTTTTAATTAGATGGCATATAACTTAATTTATAAGGGTACTAGTTTTGATTTTATGTGGTCAAATCAAATATGTACAAAGATGTCATGCATTCATCTTGTAGCATAATTTTAATAAAAACTTTTATTACCAATTCATAAAGATCAAATTATCAAAGTTTTGATTGAGGTATTGGGTTCACCAATCAAGGAATTTAGTGTTAATTATCATCCATTATACCGTACTTTTGCATAAGTGTAAACACTTAGTGTTTGGATAATTACCCAAAGTGGCGCATGGAATTAAAACTAATTCGCCCTTAAGATGAGCTTGTACTTTTATGGCTTACTAAGTAGCTCCATTCGAACTTCTGAGAGGCGGAGGACCGGTGGCGCAAAAGCATAACCTTAGACATCCATTCGGTGTGTTTGTGCACTTCTTAAATAACCCTTTATAGTTCATTCGAATGGGTGAGTCGTTCGGTCATTGTACCAAAGTCACCAATCAATTAAACTATTGAAAACTTAACTCTTCCAAAACAAATCAAATTTCACCATTGTTTAGTCCGTATTATTTTCTATTCAAAATTACCCTTTGCTTAAAAGCATGCACATAATAAACAAACAAGTAATACCAATAAAAATATAAACAACTAAAACAATGCGCACATAATAAACAATTTATACGTGTAAACAAGTAGCCACATGCAACTTATTCGATAAAACCCTATTAATAATCAATGTCTAGGTTAAATTAACGTATATATTAATTAGGGCTTTCACTCTCTCAATTGAAAGTGAGCCACATACATCGACGAATCGATTACGTAAACCCATAATTAATGATATACCAAATTGCACATAATTGATTCATTAATGTATATAATTGGAGTTTTCCCAATTCAAGATTTATCATAAATATACATGTGTATAAAACTTAACAATTAATCCAATCTTAACAATTAAATAATAATACAAGCAACTATCCATGACAAACATGCATGTATCATCATGGATATAACATAACAATTATTCAATTAAGTCACAAGATCGCATACAATTCCATGTCACATAACACTTTATTCATGAATTTATCACGTAACAAATATATTAAATCTAGGTTTCGATATAGATAACATAACAATTAATATAAACCCTAAAAAAATTTAGGAAATCGACTAAAAATTTTAGGGTTTCCACCCATAAAAAAATTTTCGATCCATAATAGATTTTTAAAACCAAATTAGGGCAAAATCCTTAACCCTAAAATTAGGGTTTATATAATCATAACCAAAACCCTAGAATAAATCATATCAAACACAATACAATATCCGTTTTTACGTGTTTAGTAATTAATTACTCATTAAAACCAATGACTCGTGATGCCCTTTGTTGGAATTATATAACATGACAAATCATAAATATAAACAATAAACATCAAAGTAAGTGCGGGCGTATAGGAACATATAATGAATAATTAATTAACTAAAGAATAAAGTATCGTACCTTTCTTGATTCTAGCGAACAAGAATCAAATCCACAAACTAGCAATTAGGATGAACCCTAATTAGGGTTTATAGGATTATATGAATTACCCTTACTGTTTTGTAATTCAATCCAAGATAATAACAAAAGTATGTTATTACTAAGTTCTTGTACACGCGTCTTAAACCGAATTAAAGTACCGCTAGTTTTTATCAAACAAATAACTTGTTATTGTGGAAAAGCTTTGGATCGAACCTAATGAAGGTGTCGACCGGTTTGGAGACAAAACACACACAAAACAATTTTAGGGTTTAGCTTATGAAGCAAGAGATGGAAAAACAAGACCCTAGCCTTGTATATATACCCAGTAAACTTGGTGAACAAGTTGGTCCTTGTTTCCTTTTCTTGATGGCCGATCGGTGTAGGATCCCTAAAGGGATTCGGAACCTTCCCAACTTTTGCAATTTAGTCCTTTTCCATAAACATTTAACGACCGTTAGTCCATTACATTAATTACTTAACGTCCGTTAGTTATTTCGTTTAATAAATAAATAAATACAACATTTATATTTAATTATTAACTTTAAATTCTCATACGTAAAGTGTGCAATCCCAAAGTCTCGAGTTCGATCCTAACTCACGTCTATTAATTTATTGTCCATAAAACCAATGATTAAGCCTAGAAATCACATTAATTAGATTATAAGTTTCTAAAACAAATCCAAACACCCATAGTGGTCATATGGATACATACCCGTCGCTAGTAAGTACATCACGTTTGATGTTGACCTTCTTGATGCAGCCAAAGCACAATTCTTCAAGGGTGCACTCAAGCCGCTTCACCATATTGGGAGGTTTTGGAGTCCGTTAGCATTGGAATACACGATAGTTGAACTGTTCCTTCTGGAAGCGAAGGAGCACCATTGAAAGAATTTGAGTCCATACTCTTCCTGCTAAAGCTTCGTACTAGACTATTCACAGGCCTAATCGGCCTGGCGTCTTACTTCTTCTTTGGCTCGTCGATTTGGGTAGGGAGGAAGGCAATAAACCAGTGCTTGCTGTTCTTAAAATTCTTGGAATTGTGACTTTGGTAAACAACACCATCTTTTCATCACCATTTCCATTAGCATTTGCATCAACCTATTGTATAAAAATTAATCATAATTATAATGTTGTTAACAGTTTAAACAATACTAGTTTTATATCTATCAATTATTGATTATGAAAATGGATGCAATTTGGCCAATAAACAAAAGATGATTTCACAACTATAGCATAGCATTTGCCATATGTGATTGCATTTCTTGTTTGTTTGAATCAACAGAAACCGAAATGCTATCTCAAAACAAATGTAAATTTTGATTTAGTTATGTAAAGATGTAATGGGAATGGAACCTGCACATTTTGGTGTTTGTTCTGTGATTTTTTCGTGCCAATATTGTGTTTAGAGAGAAATGATTTGCATGCTTTTCTAACTCATCACATGATCAGATTGAATATAAACAACAAAAAGAAAAGGGATCGAAGTTAATATGATTTCGAAAATTAGTTGTTTGCCTCTCCCATATAGTTGGTTTTTGTTGCGACAGACACAAGAGATCCATGTTAATTACAGAAGAAATGTAAAAAGAAGTTGAAAAATAGATTTTGGTACTCCCACGCTCTTTGGAGGCTCAGATCGCTCCATGTTACCAGCCAATAAACCTTGTATCTGATCCCCTACTCGTCCCTGAACATTAATATTTCACGGATATTAAAACTATCTGATCGTATTTGAAGGCCAATTTGTATGTAAAAAGAAAGCACTTTCAGTACTTTCCATTTTTAGAAAACGTACTTTCCAGCTGGTATATTATAAGCTATAATCTTATAGGAGACCATGTTACTGGTATAACCCTTGACCAGGTAACTGATATTTGATTGTGAACTTATAACATACACGCACCTTTAATAGAAATCAACTAAAAGAACACTTCTTTTTATGAGCAATTTGGCCGTATTTGAATCATCATAAGTTCAAGATTGTGTATTATACCTTAGCAGCGTCCTTAAGAGGACCCCAACACTCTACTCTGTTGTACTTCCTTATACTAGAGTGGAAAAGACGCGAACAAAAGCATCCATTAGTTCTTTATGTTCACTAAATAGTGCGGTCCCCATTACAACACTGCTGAAAGCACCTGCATCATTAACCAATAATCTTATACTTTTCTTTAATAGCTTAATGCCAATATATAATTCCTTTGAGAAAATGTAGTATCTGAACTCTGAGGCGATGTCAAGTAATGAATTAGGTCCACTAACATAGCAATGTACATCAAGACACATATGTCCCTTCACTTCAGCCCATTGAGCTACTACGTCGTCCTTATTATACCACCCTTTCAACTACCATCAAATTACAAGTACGAATGTTCAATGTTGGAAACTTTAGAAGGTATTATTGGTAAAAAAGAACAGAAGAAAATAGGCACCTGGTCATGGTCAATAACATTTGAGATGGTTAATGTGAGATCAGCGGTAAAGTCGCAATGTGAAAGGTTGTAGGTCCTCGGGATAATTCTTGTGTACTGATCTTTTTCTTCTCCCTTGAAAATAACTTCAAGTTTTGAGGCATCAAATGTTGCTGGAGGGCCTATAAGTTTTGCAGCCTGTTCATAGTAAATTTAGAAAAAAAAAAACCAAATTAGCTTTATGCATATAAACAAACTGTATATCATGGATTAATACACTTTGTATCCCCACATGACCCATATAGCAAAACTTATTAATTTTAGGCATGCTCATCTGTTAGACATTATAACCTCAGATTTGCCGGTTATCAGCATCTCGCAAGACATTATAACCCAAGCCAATAAGTACAAGTATCAGGTTTGAAAAAGCTACCAAGTAACAAAATTTTAAAAGCGATCATGGTCTCTGACGCTCTATCTAAATCCATGGGGTCTGAAATTCTGAAGGGAAAAATGTCTAAAAAGGCATCGAATTTGCCACCTTTTCCTTTTGTGAGCATCAAACTTTTTTTCCCTAAAGTAGTCAAGAACTTCCTTGATTTTCCTATTGTAGCCTCTAATCGAAATTAATTACATAAATTTACATAAATCGTCCGTGTGGCTCTAAACAATTACACCATTCATCCTTGAGTCAATTACATAAAAGGTCCTGTGGCACTAATAATTTACATTTAGTCCTTGTAGCTATAAACTTAAACTAATCAGGGCAACCACCATCCACCTTTGCCGCCATCATCCCTGCCACCACCATCCATTACAAACACATGTGTATAACTCGGTACACCTAAGTTAAGTGTGTAATGAGTTACTTTATTAGAATTCTCTGTCAATATGTTTGTATGGTGAGAAACTTACAGAAATTATGTGTAGTAAATCCTTGAGTGAACAAATGCATTGCTACATTTGATTATATAATACAATACAGTAGTAAATTCTGTGTAGTAAATCCTTGAGTGAACAAATTTTTGTATGGTGAGAAACTTACAGAAATTATGTTTTTCTTCGATAAGCTGTTTAAATAAAGCTCTCATAACCTGCCTCTAACTTACTTCAACCATTAAAATCAGTCACATTCTAAAAAAGTTCCAAAATTACCTATACAAGTGACTATGGATAGCTTTTGGAAGTGGCTTGTAATGGAAAAGCAGTGGACTTTACTAGCTTGTTTCAACAAGCTAGTGTTGATACAAAAGTTGGGCGTTCCTTGTTTGGACTCGGTTCTCGTACCAATTAAATCTTGATGCTTGAGACACTGCGCTAAGTAAGCAGAAAACACCGTTAGGCTTATCGTGGGATTGTCTCCCGATTATCCTCCGGCGTGAGTAAGTGTCGGTTTTAGGGTTAATGGAGAGTTTAGGGTTTTAGATCGTACCTTTAATGAGGGATAGGGTTCCCTTTATATACACACGAACTCCTTGTTGGTTTCGTGTTCCCCAACCTTCGGCGTATCCCGCCTAAGTCGGTTGGTAAACGCTTATCTCCAAAGATAGGAGATATCCGATATCTTATTCCATAAATAACTTTGGGTTTGGGCCTTCGTGGGCCCAAACCCTTATCGCTTAGCCAGATCCATCTTGGGCTCGCTAATAGCGGTCATTAGTCGGGTTCGTGGCCCGAATGTGGACTATCGTCATCATGTCCCCAGGTCTAGTATGCGCAGTGACGAACTGCGGATGCTAGACTAATAACTGCAGCCAATAAAATCTGCGAAGCGTAGCAAAGAAGCCAAAAAAGTTTCCCGCCTTGAAAGATACACGGTGAATCTAGACAAAATATTTCAAATGAATGCCTCGTAAATCGGGGGAAAGTAACTGTAACCGCGTCACATCAACAGATCCTATCCACTCAATTAGAGATAGTGGGATCCACGTGGCGTTCATCGCGTGGATGAAGAAACTTATATAACCTTCCGCCTCCTTATTACTGTGATTATCACAGTAAAAAGCATTTCCGCCATTGTTAAAAAAGCTTCAACCTTTCCAGCAAGAAAACCTTAATACTTCAAAGGTAACCGCGCGTGCGCCTTTAAAAACTACACCATGGTCCGTGGTTTGTCTGACTTCACCTCCGATCTGACCGAGGATGAACTGCGTGAGTTCACCTCGGATTATTATATCCCGATGGCTCGCATCCCGAGGTGCGGTGCAAAGGCGTCAATAGCGGACTTCCAGGGAAGGTAGGGGTATACACGTTTTTGAATTTGCGAATCAGCGTGTGCCTCTATCCCTATTTATGTGCGACGTTTTAAACTACTATCGCTGCGCATCTCACCGTACCTTTGTATAGGTGCGACAAAATTAACAAACTTCGAGGTTAATTGCCGATTATTGGCGATTAATCCCACCATCTACCTCTTCGCGCGTTTTACCACACGGCGTGGTCAAGCGGGTGGGTTTCGTTCGCTAAGCGGCGGGGTCCACAATGTTACACCGATAAAGCGGGCGCGCTTAGGGGTGGAGGGAGAATTTTTACGGGTCGATGAGCGTTGTTCCCATGGCGCTTTGATTTCTACACCCGAGTTCGTTGCCGAAGGATGGCGCCCTCACGGTTCATCTGTTGACGATGCAAATCGATAAACGCCAATCGTATTCCCATCAGTTCCTACCCCGAGGAATTTTTGGTGCACGTGGGCATCAGTCGCAATTATTTTGGCGGACCTGACGAGGTGCCAATCTTCTTAGACACGGATGGCCAGGGTGGGTGCTCGTCCTTTCGCATCCCTTTACTTTATTAATGTAAGCTTTTCTTTTTCCTTTTGCACTTTATGTAACCTGTTTGTTGTTGTCTTCTGTTGCGCAGAGATGGATCTATTCGGAGTTGTGCAATTGGCGAAGCCGCGCCAGGTCACTGTGGGGGTACGTCCGTTGAAGGAGGGGGAAGAGCCCGTTCTGGAGGCTACCGCGGGGCGCACCTTAGACATGCAGTTGGGAGAGGCGGGGTAGTTCTTCCGCCGCGCTGGATGTGACTCCTCTTCAAAGCGTGCCTAGCCCCAGGGTTCCTTCCCCGTTGGTGGAGCTGGCGCCCATAAATGTGGCTGAAAATATTGAAGAAGAAGAGGAGGAGGAGGCGAGCCATGGATTGAAGCGCAAGAGAGCGCTTGGTGGCGATGGCGCAGGCTCCTCCAGGAAGAAGCGTCTGTGATTTTTGACGTGGAGTCGTCCTCAAGTGATGTTGCATCACCTCCCCCTTCAGCTGATACTGCTGCTCCTCAGTAAGTGTTACTTCCAAAGTCCTTATTGCATTCCCTTTTGATGCTATGAAATAATTTCTAATTCGCTTGTATGTGTGCAGGTTTGAACACTCTGTGGAGTCGCCCCCCAAGGTTAGTCTTGTGCGTGCTGAATCCGCTGAACTGAAGAGCCAAAGCGCTGAGCCATTGGCATCTGGGGATGCGCCAATGGAGCAGTTGGTTGAGGAGTTAGTGTCATTCTTCTTGCAAGAAGCGCCGCGTTGTGGCTAAAGGCGGTATCTTTGGGGAAAGTAGCCGGTGCGCACAGAAGGACCAAAAGATTGCGTTGCTGGAGGCACAGTTGGCTAGTGCCCAGGCTGAAGTAGATGCTGGGAGCTTGTATGCACAGAAACTTGCTGATGAGAGGATGTCCTTGATGACCCAAGTGAGTCAGGAACGTGCCGCACTAGGGGCTTATAAGGCTAACTGCTCCTGGGCGCTTAAGTATTTGGAGAAGGGGAAAGACGAGTTGTTCTCGCGGTTAGGGGATTTTGGTGCGACTGTGGGAAGCTCGCTGGAAGAGCAGGAGATGAAGTTGCGCCAGCTCAGTATTGAGTATGATGAGGAGTTATATCCGCAGCTGGTTTCTTCTATTTCCGAGCGCAGATGGCTAATTAGCCACGGGTTGCGTCTTGCCGCACTTGGCACATTAGAATCCCAAGAGGTGGTAGATAAGTTTGGGGCTGTGGTGCGGTGCGCGCTTGCGCGTGGCAAGGCTGAGGCTGTGGAGGAGCTTCACGAGGCTGATCTTTTGAAAGTGGCTATTGATAAGGTGCCTGGGTACAATAATCGCGCATATGAGGAGCTTGTTGTTGCTATGGGGCAAATGAAAATATTGGAGCTCCCGCATATTTCGCAGATGGAGCGCGACCAAGACTACCCTATAAATGTAATTATGGAGGGGTTAACTCTGGCCCGCCACCGTGCTGATGGGGCCGAGGCACAGCCGGACTTTTTCCTGAAGCCTGACGAGTCACAACTGCAGGTGCCCATTTTCGCTCGCCCCCGCGACCTTTTGAACCCCTTCGCGCTGGAAAAGGAGATTCCCTTGAAGGAATCCTTAGAGGCCCATGCTATGAGGGTTGCTAAGAAGAAGGGCGTGAAGGGAAAAGCCATTCTTTGTGGTGTTGGCGCGGCGCACCTTCCCAGGTCTGACGGGGTGCCTGTGAGTGTAGCCACAGTGTCGCAACAGGATTCTGACCTGTTGAAGCGGTTGCAGGAGGCTGGGACTGCTGCAAGCCAAGTGGAAAGCTCTTCTCTTAAGCGTTGCAATAGTTGGTAGTTTATAGTTGTTGTGTAAATATCCTTTTGTAAGAACGCATGGTCCTTAATAAGATATCCCTTTTGTTGAATGCGTGTTGATATTATTGCGACTTGTAATGTTTGTACCTAGTTATTCATCTTTGCATAAAAAACGTACTTGTTGTCGAAGAATCAAACTGTTACATAAGCGCGAATAATATATGAAGTTCATAATCATGTATGAAAGTCACGGGATACTTGAAACATAATTTCTAAGTACTTGTATCATAATCGTGTATGGTGTGATATCATATCAAGGAGTCAAGTGTCTTGATTCCTAATTTGTTAAACGCGCACAATATGCATTGTTGCGCACCCATCGTGGGATGCGCACCGAACTTATTCCAACGTCTTGAGAATAAGGTGTTTAACAAGGATTCATGATCCAATGTTGATGGGTTTGCAACCCTCTTACTCAACGAGTTATTTAGTAGGTTTACTCATCCTTTTACCATCGTGGGTTTATTAAGTGCATGCACGCCATGTAGGCAAAAGATAAACAATGTTAAGACATAAAGTATATAGAAATAACAAATTGAAATGTGTCACGGAGTTAGCTAGAAACCGTGACGTTTTATTAATACTTGCAAGTTTTTGTGAAAGAAAATAAATAAGACATTTGCCTAAGTAAAACAAAATGTAAATACACGGATATTTATTGGGCACTTCACTAAAGTGCGGGAATGTCCGTGTGTTGGGCCGTAGCCATTCCTAGAGGTAACATCGCTTAAGATTGCAAATGTTCCATGTGCGTGGTAGTTCACGACCATCCATGTCTTGTAGCTTGTACGCGCCTTTTCCTAATGCTTCAGTAACCTCATAGGGTCCTTCCCACTTCGGTCCAAGTTTACATGTATCTTCTGCGTGGCTCGCATCATTGGCGCGGTATACGAAGTCGCCTGGTCTGAATGAAACACTTCGCACTTTAGCATCGTAGTATCCCTTCATTTTGCCTTGGATCTCGCTTCGCATATAGTGCGCTCGCGTCTTTCTTCCAACGGTCTAGGTCGATCGCCGTTCGTCGTCATTGGTTGCAACATTGACTTGAAGGTGCGAATAGTTGGCATCCCATTTCGGTGGTATGACGACCTCGTCCCATAGACCATAGAAAAGTGTCTCCGTGCTAGTTTTGATTGAAGTGCGGTGTGCCCACATAACATGTGATAATTCTTCCACCCACCTTCCTTTGTGCTTGTCGGGCGTGCCTTAATTCCTTCACCCGGACTTGATTTGCACGTTCTACTAAGCCGTTGGTTTGTGGGTGTTTAACCGACGCAGTCTTGTGTGATATTTAACTTCGCACCGATCCTTGAAAGGGTTGTCACGAATTGTTTCCGTTGTCGAGATAATTTCCCGGGTAGTCGAGGCGGCATACAATATTTTCCCAAACAAAGCGTTTTACCTGATTGCCAGTAATTGTTACAACCGCCTTTGCTTCGATCCACTTGGTGAAGTAGTCTATGGCTACTATGAGGAACTTCAATCCTCCTGCTGCAATGGGGAAGGGACCTGCAATGTCGATACCCCACTTGTAGAATGGCCATGGCGCCGTGATAGGTGTTAGCTCCTGTTGTGGTTGGCGTGGAACGGGTCTGTGAACCTGGCAGTCGCCGCACTTTCTTATTAAGTCCCGCGCATCACGGTGCATGGTGGGCCAGTAGTATCCTGACCGTAAAGCGCGCGCCACCACGGACCGTGGTCCTGAATGCATGCTGCATGAACCGGCATGGATTTCCCGGAGTACATAATTCGCTTGCAGGGGGCCGACACAGCGGAGCCATGGTTGCAGAAAGGAGCGTCGATATAGTATACCGTCTCGAAGTTCAAACCTCTGCGTTGTGCGCCGTATTCTTCGGGCTTCCTTCTGCTCTTGGGGCAAGACGCCCTTGCTTATGAATTCCCTTATTGGTGTCATCCACGTAGGACCTTCCTCCTCTATTACCGTGGATATTTCCATCTCTGAGATGGACTTGCACTTCAGCGTCTCCACCAACACTTGTTTTGACAGGTGTGCAAAGCTTGTGGATGCAATCTTGCTTAGTGCATCCGCCTTTCGATTTTCCCCTCTAGGAACCTGCTTGATGGTAAACCTGTCGAAACTCTGGATTAGTGACTTGGTCTTGTCGAGGTATTGGATCATGTTTTCTTCTTTAGCCACATACTCGCCCAACACATGGTTGGCCACTAGCCGGGAATCCACATTTGCTTCCGGTTGCGTCGCCCATTCGAGTTGCAATGCATAGTCCGCGATTAGGGCTTCATACTACGCCTCATTGTTTGTCGTTGTGAATTCAAAACGCGATGCGTAAGTGAATTCCATTCCTACGGGTTTGTGAGGATAAGGCACGCTCGACCCATCCGCGCATGAAGATCCGGTCGTGAACAAGATCCATGGGTCTTGTATTGCCACCTTACATTGTGAGGTAAGTCCTCGATATCCGGTTTTCGATGATAAAGTCGCTAGTATCGCCCTTAACCGCGATGCGTGGTTAGGAGATGTTATGCTCACCTAGCAACACACTCCACTTCGCGATCGTCCGATGCGTCGGGTTTGGAGATGATTTGCTTGATCGGTTGATGCTGTGATAAGCGCTATTGGGTGCGCTGGAAGTACTGCGCGACCGTTTGGCGATGAACACTAATGCCGGGACCAACTTTTCCATTGCGTTGTAGTTAATCTATGTTTTCTTGAGTGCCTTGCTTACAAAATATATCGGTGTTTGCCTTTGAATTCTGTCTGTCAATGAAGCTACCGACCGCTGCTCCTTGGGTCATGAGATAAATACATAATTAATTCTTCCCACGGTGGGGTGCGACTAGCGTGGGGAGTGGTGCTAGGTGTTGTTTAAAATTGTATGAAGGCTTCTTACCGCCCGTGGTCGGTGAAAATCTCCTTCTTCGTACACTTCTTGGCGTTTTGAGAGAGGAAGTGACTTTTCTGGCGATTTGGACAAGAATCTGTTCAAACCGACTAGCTTTCCGTTCGAGGATTGGACCTCCTTCAACGTCTTGCGGTGAAGGTAGTTGGATAACGACCTTCGTTTTTTACGGACACGGTTTAATGCCATCGGGCTCTATCAAATATCCAAGGAACATGCCTTACATAGCGCCAAAAGTGCATTTCTTAGGATTTAGCTTCATGTTGATATCTCGTAGTGTCTTAAGCGTTTCCTCATGTCACGCACCAATTCATCCTCGGTGTGGCTTTTTATGACCGGTCGTCAGCGTAAACCTCTAGGTTCGCCCACTGTTTTTCAAATCGTTATCTACTAGTCATTTGGTAGGTGGCGCCTGCGTTCTTCAAGCCAAAGGGCATTTTAGTGTAGCAATAGACACCTTGGCTTGTGTGGAAGGCCGTTTTTTCCTCATCTTCCTTAGCCATATGGATTTGGTGGTATCCTTTGTATGCGTCTAGGAAGCATTTAAGTGGGTATCCACACAAGGACTCTACCTTCCAGTCTATCTCAGGTAGCGGGTAGCAGTCTTGTGGACATGCCTTGTTGAGATCTGTGAAGTCCACGCACATCCTCCAACTACCATCGCTCTTCTTGACCATCATTGGGTTGGACGACCGGTCATGGTAATAGACCTCTCGCATGATACTGCGTCCACAAGTTTGTGTACTTACGCGAGAATTGCTTGTGCGCGCTCGGGAGCTCGGTCGCGCTTCTTACGACGTCTTGGAGTATCCTTGTCTAATTCTCAACTTGTGTTCGTAATTGAGCGTGGTACACCGGTCATGTGCTTTGGTTCCCATGCAAAGATATCCGATTCTTTTGCAAGAGTGCGCACGGTGCCTTGCCTTTATCGAGACGGCGATCCCCAATCGATACTTCTTGATCCGGGTAGTCGGGATGAATTGCAATCCTCGGGTTTGGTACTTTAGGTGCGCGTTGCTCAATCTGTCTGCCGTCTCACACGTAATCGTGTTACATTCTCTAGGTGGTATAGTGGCATTGTGAGAGTAACAATACCTCCTTCCTTTGGGAATTTGAACATCCCATGTGGTGTAGGCGATCTTCTGCGCATGGTGATATCCTGGTCTTCCGATAATGCCATTGTATGGCGAAGGGATTTGATCACCATAAAATTCATCCGGTGTCGCGGGTGTTCCTTATTACCAACATTGACTAGTAGGCGTATTTGCCCATAGGCCATATCTTTTCTCTGTAAAGCCGATCAACTTTGTCATGGCGGGCTTAGCCGATCGCGTATCTCGGTCGCGATCGCTTGAAACAATGTTCGTACATTATGTCTGCAGATGCTCCTCCATCAACATACATGCGGTGGATATCGTGACCCCTGCATTAATTTCAATGGTGGCGGTTCTACCGCTGCGTTGTCCGCGATCGAGGTGGGAAAGAGATTTCACTTCCATGGGAAAACTTACGGGCGATCTTACGCTAGTTACTCATTGCCATGATTGTATCATGTAGATGGTGTCGGCCTTATCTTTGGGTGCCTCTTTTTTGCTCCCAGTCTTCTGCCTATCTTTTCCCTCCTTGATGTTCTTGACCAGATGGTCCAATCTGCCTTCTTTTACTAGTTTATCAATTAACTGGCGCAATTGGACACATTCATTGGTGGTGTGGCCCTTCTGCCCATGATAGTCACAGTATCCACTCCCCACGCGTCGATCCTCTGGGGTGCGCATTGGTGGGGGTCTTGGGAAGTTCGCGCCTTCCGTCGCGAATATCTCCTTTGGAGTCTTGGTTAGCGGGGTATATCTGTCATTATCCCGTCCGCTCCCCTGGCCGCGGTAGTTCTTGTTACGGTTGCTACTACGGTCGATGGATTGTCTCGAGGTTGTTCTGTGACCGATAGTTTGAGTAGCCTTTCTTGCTATCCGCCGCGGCTTCTCCTGGATAAAGGACCTTGTGCGTTTCATAAGTTCATCAAAGGTTTGGGGATCTTGTCGTTCAACCTTTTGATGAGTTCGGTTATTGATCCGTTCATGAACCACGAGATCTTGATGCCGGGCATGCCTTAACACGTATGCACTCATCTTTGAAGCGCTCTACATAAGCGCATGTAGAAGCGCTGTTGTTTCACCTGGCGAGTTCGGCGGGTTTTTAGCGCACTTCTTCCTTTGAGTGAAGTTCGGTGCGAACGCCCGCAACTCTTCAAAGCCATCAATGCTTCTGCGTGGAAGCTTACTGAACCAGTTTCGCGCGTTTCCCACTAATGTGGAATTGAACATGTGGCACCACACAGGTTGTGGCCAATTTTCAATGGTAGCAGCTGATTCAAAAAATTTTAGGTGATCGTCCGGATCACCTGTTCCATCATAGGTTTTCACATTGGCGGGCATGCGCCTCCTTTTATTTTCTGAGAAATCGCTGATGCGCCGAGTGAATGCATCTACTTTTTGGCGGCGCCACGGAAGGGATATGTCTTCATCCTCTTGGTCGCGATATTTCTCTCTGGATTTCCGATGTCGGTTTCGCTATCCTCGTTGTCAGGAGTTACGGAGACGAGTTTTCCCTCTTTCGGCGCTGCTTGCCGGCTTGTCCTCGAGTTCCCACTGAAGGACTTTCACTGGCTTTCACTTGGAAGTACCGTCGTCGATCATCATGGACCCTACGGTGCCAAGCCTAGCGTGGACATTGATGCACCGTCCATCTTCCTCGTGTTCCCCATGTCTTTGCATGTCCATTGCTTCATCATTCTCAACTCTCCTCCCAATCTCGGTAAATATTGGGGTTGTCGGTTATCCTTCGCGCTTTTCCTTCCGATGGCGGTGGAGATATCTCATATTCCGGGCCGAAGTCGAGTCGAGCGTGCAAACTCGACTAGACCTCTTTTAGCCTCCTCTTGCATGAGAGCGACCAAGGTTTCGTAGTTTTGAGACACGAAATCGCTTGGCGCTAGTTCCGCGCAACCCCTTCAGAAGCGTAGGGTTTTTCCACTAAACTCTTGTTTACATCGGTGGCGTCTGGTGCTTTTGTGAGGTCCGCCTCTAGCACCGATTGAAGTGGAGTGGTAAAAGGAGTGCGTGATGGACCTTCTGCGCCCGGTGGTGGTTGGGGTGGCTAGGTTGTCCCGGCGTGGTTCCACCGTCGGGAAGACCAGATCTGGGCACGATCCTTGGTTTCTAGTAGCGGTTGGTTGTCCCGAGGCTTGTTTAAACCGACCCACTTCTTCGCTTCTTCCATGTATGTCACCATGCGATCGTTGGTTTTGATTTCCTTGCTTTGTCATTCTAGTTCTTAGTTCTTAGTGATGGTCCCACGGATGGCGCCACTTGTTGATACAAAAGTTGGGCGTTCCTTGTTTGGACTCGGTTCTCGTATCAATTAAATCTTGATGCTTGAGACTGCGCACTAAGTAAGCAGAAAACACCGTTAGGCTTATCGTGGGATTGTCTCTCACGATTATCCTCCGGCGAGAGTAAATGTCGGTTTTAGGGTTAATGGAGAGTTTTGGGTTTTAGATCGTACCTTTAATGAGGATAGGGTTCCTTTATATACACACGAACTCCTTGTTGGTTTCGTGTTCCCCAAACTTCGGCGTATCCGCCTAAGTCGGTTGGTAAACGCTTATCTCCAAAGATAGGAGATATCCGATATCTTATTCCATAAATAACTTTAGGTTTGGGCCTTCGTGAGCCCAAACCCTTATCGGCAGCTTAGGATCCATCTTGGGCTCGCTAATGCGGTCATTAGTCGGGTTCGTGGCCGAATGTGGACTATCGTCATCGAATCTTGACTAAAAGTAACACAAGTATAAATTAGGTTTATAACGAAAAAGAACTTGAAATCTGGTATTGTTTAACAAATAGGGACTATTTTAAATCTGAACCAAATATTGCTACATTATACATTTTTAAGTGATATTCCCAGTTCTTGATATTTCTTTGTGGACGATTGAAGTTTCGAGCAAAGGCGTAGGATCCGATCATGTTGTTGACTATCCGGATTTTCAAAATAGAATTATCGGATTAGCGTTATCCGCTTTCATCCCACATACATAACCTGAGATGAGGTAACTTGTATGTATCGTAACCAGTCATGTCACATTAAGTGTAAATTTCTTGACAATATTCTTCCTTGACAACTATGTTATTATTTGCTCAATTCCATTTACAGCACATGTCTTGGCTCCATCCTTAGTAAGGGTGAACTCAAGTATTGGACCTTAGTGCATTAACAAAACTCGGTGTATAGCACATAAAAGTTCACACACGGCTTTCTCATTGAACACAAAGTTAGGAATTTTGGTCCAACCGTGTTTCCAACTCTTTGAGAGGATACTTGTTCTCACTGCATCTTTAATTGGTAATAGAGATAGGATGTTTTCTGTTATGTTTTCAGGTAGGGTGCTGATTCTATCTAAAGACAACATGATTAACTTGAGGTTTCATCTCAGGGTGGTGTTGTTGGACTGACACTTGACAACACGGCAAAGTTAGTTAATAGTAAAACCGATGTAGATACACTTGGTTTAACGTAACACTTGGAAAACTTGAGGCGTGTTTTTATATGGTTTTGAGGTTTTGAAATTGTTTGGTACAAAGGGATGGGGTTTGAGATAGGTTGTCGTATCTAAATATTGGTTACTAAATCATCTTTTTATACTCATCCAGCTCTATATTCAGTATGTGTTTGGATAGTAAAAGTCAGTCGAGTAATCTACTTGTGATTATGAATCAATGTATAATTCAGCTACAACAAAACTGATTAATCAAATGGCAGAGTAAAATAGCTTATATAACCTTATTTTATCTATTATACTTCATTAAATAATAACAATATGCAAGAAAAGCAACACCATTAAAACTAATCATTCCATGTGTAAGCAACATCATGCATTATCTATTATTACAGTGGATTTTTTTTTGGATAACCCTGGTTTCCGACATTTTTAGCCGACTAAACTAATTTTTATTATAAGGCTTATAATTGCTTATTAATAAGCAGAAACATAAGATGAAATAATAAGCAACCTAAACTCATCTAATTATCGTCTTGCAAAAAAAATGCTAAGATGAAGAGAAATGAGAGGGTTAAAGGGTCCAGTTTGTGGCTTAACCGGGTCAAATGGTCCAACTCGGATCTGCTCAATCAGTTTACATTAATTCACAACTAGATAAATGGAAGATGTTCACTTTTGGTGGTTTAACCGGTTGTTATCATCCAAAGCGTATGGTCAAAAGGTCCAACTCGCATCTCGCTCAATCGATTAAGCATAACTTGATAAAATAGTCCCTACTGGTGGATGGTGGTTGCGGATTAGTTTAAGTTTATAGCTACAAGGACTAAATGTGTAAATTATTAGTGCCACAGGACCTTTTATGTAATTGACTCAAGGATGAATGGTGTAATTGTTTAGAGCCACGAGGATGATTTATGTAAATTTATGTAATTAATTTTGATTAGAGGCTACAATAGGAAAATCAAGGAAGTTCTTGACTACTTTAGGAAAAAAAAGTTTGATGCTCACAAAAGAAAAGGTGGCAAGTTCGATGCCTTTTAGACATTTTCCCACTCGAATCGATGCCACAAACTTGAAGTTGGTGAAACTCTCCCATAGGAAAGCGGCGTGACCACACAATGGTTGTTTTAATTCTTTCATTGTACTAGCCAAGTTTTCAACCTTGGACCTACCATTCCCGGTCTTTTACCCCATGCAGATAACCAACTTCACACCCTCGTGGTTAACTTTTCACGAAATTGATTACATCATATTGTTAGTTGCAGCTGAGATATCGCTTCTAATTAATCTAAAAAAGCTATCACCAACCCAAAATCACAAACTCAATTATTCATTCGGAGAGTAACTTGCTAAAAGTAACAAACTAACCACTTAAAGTATCTCTATCTTAGAGGGTGTTTGACATTGTGTTTTGAAGGTGACTGTGTTTCATAATGTTTGCATAGTGCTAAAGTAATATCGATTATCTAACCATACATGCTCAAATAATTAGATTTATATTGTTAGTTTTGCAGTAGCCAGCTAGCCACAACAATACTGATTTTGTTTTTGGGATTATTGGGATGCCATTTTTGCTTATAAATAGTGTATCTTCATTCAACAACAACAACAACATACCCAATCCCGCCGGGGCGGGGTATGGGGAGGTAGAATGTAGATAGATCCTACCCCTACCCCAGGGTAAACCTGAGGGTAAGGAGACTGCTTCAAGAAAACCTCAAGCAAGTGTGTGCGGTGAGGTGCCACAAGAAAGTAAACAACCTCGAACTCTAGCAATGCAACAAAGACGACTAGTAAACAAAAGGCAACTTTTCAAGGCAATAAGGCTGTGAAAAGAAGGAAACACAAGAAGTACAATTAGAAGGAATTAATCATTCTTTCGCATGTTTGTTCAAGGATTTAATGCTAACTTTGGAACTATGGCAAATTCGTGGCTCATGCTATGTCGATGAGAACAACCGATGAAAGTCGCAAATGAAAAATCAAGGATGGAGTAGCCGAGCTCGTGAAACTTAAAATCTCGAGCAATGATATACTTCATGCGGGTGAAATATTCATTGCAAATAAAGAAAAGCTTGATCTATTCCTAAACTTGCACGATGAGTTGAAAGTGTCCTACGTGTATAAGTTAATAGGCCTCTTTAGGTAACTAGATTATATGTTACATAGTAGTATATGACTAGTAAATCTTTTGTTCTCGAGAGTGGGAATTCCTCGAGTGATCTTATACGGAGTATTTGCCAAACTTTATATTTTGGGAAAAGTTGATCATCAAATGATTAGATTGTAAGTTTGAATAGTTGAACGAGCATAACTTTTGGTCTCGAGGCGAGGTCTCTCGAGTAATTATATCACATGATGTAAAACAAACTATGTTGGAACTCAAGTTGTATGTTATTGTGTGATATTTTGTATCCAAATCGTTAAGTGTTAAATCCCTAGCATATTCTTGCATATTTTATCCTCTTTCTCTCAGAGACTATGTCGAGATCGATATTCTTTAGTTAGTGCAATGTTTTCATCTTCATGGCGTGTAAGTTTTGTGTTGCAAATCAAAAAGTATACCAACTTTTATTATGAAAAAGATTGCATTCATTCTAGTTGTAGTTTAACTCCAGTTAAACCTATTAATGTAGTTGTGTAAGTAGAATTGAAAATAATACGATGAGTTCGTATATAAATTACGCTTAAAACTATGATATGTTGGATATATAAAACAAGCAAGATGTTATTATAATAAAAATATATATTAAATTTTAAACCATTTCCAAACAAATTTATAAAACAAACAACATTTTATACTATCATTCATTTTTCTCTCGTCTTTTCTTTCAAACTAAATCTAAATCCAAATTCAATTCTAACCTTTTTAAACCAAACGGCCCTTTATGGGTTTGAGAATGAGAAATCTTGAAGAAGCACAAAACTCACAAAAAAATTCACATCACACTGATATGTGAGACATTGATTGGTCTTATTATATAAAAGAGAGAAAGAAAGAAAAAGCAGTAAATTTTTTGTTGAAACTTTTATGTGGATCTAACATTCCTCTTTGAAAAAAAAGGAAAAAACTCAACCAAACGACCTTCACATAAACCCACCCACCAAACCAAACGGACCCTAAAAAGTTTAGAAAAAACACGTGAAACCCTCGATTATCTGTAAACCCTCACATCTCACATTCCGGGATACCAAACTCACACATCTCACACATCTCACACAACAATCATCTCATCTGTAAACCCTCCATCTCTTTTTTCTTTCCTTCTTTAATAAATGTTTTTAGTTATTAAACCTATTTTTTCATTTCATATTATGTTTGTACAGAATTCGATGGAGGAGGTTTGGTGCCGCCACTTGCTCTTACAAGGGAAGCTGTGATGGCGCTAAACAACTATTCAGTGACTTTTGAGCATGCCCGGTCTTTGTTTGGTGGTAATTTCTCAAACTCTATGCAATTCCAATGTCGTCTTTGTTTTTAGTCTATTTTTATCTAGGAATTTAAGATAGGATTGTAGTATGGTTATTCATAAATTTGGTTTTCAATTGGGGTAGTATGGTTCGAACTTGACACTTTATGTGATTGTAGTTAACTATTTTTTCTTATTTGGAACTTTCAAATTTCGATCATTATGAGTATTTTGTGGGTAAAATGACCATTTTACCCTTCAAATTTGAAAAATTAGGGTAAAATGGTCACAAAATACACACAATAATCGAATTTTGAAAGTTATACACAATAAGAAAAAAATAGTTTACACACAATCATAAAAAGTGTCAAGTTATGCATTTTTTGTCATTTGCCCTTTTTTCTAATATAACTTATTTATGTTAATAATCTGTTAACTTATTACTAGCTTATTCTGTGGGCCAAATATGAATTTTACTAGTCATATTAGTTGCTTAAAGTCTAAACCAGTCATGGTTTATGGTTAAAATAAGCTTAAAATTGAAATTAGATAGTTAAAGGGGTGTTTGGATTTGCATTTTAGCCCTGGTCATAATCTGTTTTACATTGTTTGGTCAATTAGTTTCATTAGATCTAGCTAGTAGTAAGATAATTCAGTAATTTAAAAATAGTTAATAAAAGTTTTAAGTAGGTTAAAGGGTGTTTGAGTCCAATTGCAGTTTCACAAGCTTTGAGTCAGTTTAGTTAGCTTATTAGGATAAGGTCTTATTAACTCAGTTTTAGTAGTTTATTTTGTGTCAAATTAAGTTCACCAATCTGTTTTGGTCATTTAGACTCCAAGTTAAAAGTCAAATTGCATTTTCCAAATCAGTTTCAAAAAGAAAAAAAAAATCCAAAAATAGTAGTCTGTCGCTTTTTCATCAGCTTATTTAAGCTTAAAAATTCTTACAAAATGCTTTTTAGTGATCTATTTTAGCTTAACTTTATTTGTTTTAGGTTTGTAGAGGTCTGCCAATTCATTTACTCAGCTTATTTGTGGCGTAAAGTTGGTTGTACACACTCATTTTCATAAAGGGTAAAAACTGAGTTTTCAAACCAGGTTTTTCACAAGCTTATAAATAAGCTCTCAAAAGCTCAATTAAGTCTGAAAATTGGTACACATAATATTTACCAGCTTGTGAGTGCTAATTTGCTTATTTGGAGCACTAGCTTATTGTTTGGTAGCTTGTGCATAAGCTAAAAGTCACCCCTAGGCTGTTTGGATTGTTTGAATCTCTTAAATGCTTATTTGAGTTCTACTTATTTCTGGCTTTTACTAGTACTTATAATGGCTTAATTTACAACCTAGTATAGCTTATTTACCCCTTGCAGCTTATTAAGTCCCTTAAAACAGCTTAGGGTAGCTTATTCAGATGAGCTTTTAGCTTTTTAATCAAGTTATATTAGGGTAGCTTAACATAGATGTGCTTATATTATATTATGTAGTATGTTAAAACAGCTTAGGGTAGCTTATTCAGATTATATAAGGTATAATGTTGTTAGGTTTTAATCAAGTTAAACATAAATAATTATCATGGATGAAAAAACTATATTAACTTCAACTTAATTGCTTGGTACTCTGCATTCTACAACACAAATGACAAAATATATATTGAAAACACTATATCTCTATGTCTAAATTTATAGTTTCTAGTGGCTGGGCCGCTTGGTAAGGGCACCAGACAGATTCAAAATTCAATGCCACAACTAATTAGCTTTATGGCTGAGAAACTATATTTATATCTGTATGTCATCCTTTTTCTCCATTTCTTTTAAAATCTTTGGGTATGCACTGATCATTTTACAGTTTTATTATATAGAGGGTGTGCGCTTGTAAATCTCTAGTGTATTTTGTACCAAGTTTTGAAGCAATATATACATATTTTACACTAGTAAAAGTTTACACAACCCTGCCCGCAAGCTAGATCCACCCTGTATATATTATTCACCATAACTCTTTGATGAATTTTCTAAACTTAAATTTGTATCAATAGAGTTCGGCGTTGTAAATCACTCCCATGCATAAATATTTGGCGATAAACTTACTTGATGCCATACGCTTAGAGATCTGATTCCTGGTGCTCATCTCTAATTCTCATTTTTCGCTCAAGTCTTCGCAACACGTCATCTTGGTTTTTATTCAGTATAACACAAGTTGATTAGTGTGGCTTTTTTACCTTTGGTTTCAATTATTTATATTACAATTTGACCAACACAACAGTTAAATGTATACCTACTGCATGTTAAATACTAAGTGCTTGTTTTCAGGTTACCATACCCATTCAGATTCCACAAATCTATTATATCTCTATCTAGATAGAAGATGAGTTCATATTAACTTTGCTTTATTTCTTATTACTATTATTTTTTTTATCCAGTTTTGAAGTTCATATTTATGCTATACATCAGTGTTATTTACATATCCCCATAGTGAAAAATTGTTATCTTATATTATCAGCACCATGATTTTTTTTTCATTTGCATTGTTTTCTTATTGATATTATGCTATCCTGTGCAAGTTTTATCGAGTTTATATGTGTGTATGCAGTTGACTTGCCGACTTTTAAAGCAAAGCTAATGGAGTTAAACATCTTTGTTTGGAATGAGCCTAATGGTTTACGAGTTAGGATTCACGGTGGTCCTTATGAAATAAGCATGTCCATAAAGAATATACACAAGTTATTTGTCGTGGAGGGCACTCTTGGGTTTTCTGATGTTATCTTTATGATTGAGCTTCCTCTTTGGCTGCATGGTGAAGATTACGAACTAACCTACGAGCACCCCCTAACAGTTTATAATCCGCTCAAGACAGATCGTGATTGGCACTATGCGGTTGAGTATTCCAAGGTGAGAGGTTATCTTGTGCATTTGAACTTGGAGTGCGATGCTCCTCACATTGTTGCTCGTATGGCTACTTATGATGAGGATGTCACCTCTGATGATGAGGATGCTTAGGGTGAGTTGCTTTTTCTTGTCCTTCTAATTAGGATGCTTCTGATAAGGATGATGATAAAGATGCTTCTGCATCGCGTGTGGCGATGCCGAATCTAGGATGAATATGTCGTTTTTAACACCTGGATTTTATGCATGGTCGTCTGTAAATGTTTTTATCAGGTTGATCATGTCCTATACTCATCAGTTGTGTACCCTCACAATTATGGTTTTGTTCCAAGTACTCTCTTGGTCATCATGTAGGTCTGAAAAATTTTGAATTTTTTTTAAGCTATAACAAATTCACATAAATTGTTAGGGGGTTTCAAAATTTTCTTAAAATTAAATCTGCTATAGTACAGGATCCCATACCGCCAGGCTGCTTCTTGCGTGGCAAAGTTATTGGCCTCATGCCCATGATCACATGATTTTGTTTTTATCGCCCCTGTTGTACCATCAGATGAAGAAACAGATTTCTTCTTTTTTCCAGGGGCAAATATGTTGTTTGGTTATTCGTATTATGTTCTTTGTAAATAAGTATTTGAAATTGAAATTTGTATTGAACATTTGAACTCCATTTATAGGCATTAAACATATGACCATTCTTAAAATGTATGTATATATATTAAGCTATTGCTGAATCAAACTCGTATGCGACTCTTTCCATTTAAGTGATATGAGTTATAGTACTGTACAACACCTAATTTATTGACATGAAATCTTGCCTGGACATAATTTGTGTTTTTGGGTTAATTAGTTTGTGTGGGAGGGTGGTGGATGGTTGCATGTTCAATATATTACATATCTTTGGAATACATATAGATGACTTTTCATCTTTATATACATTTTCTTTTGAGATATAGAAAAAGTGATATTTTTACTAAAATAATCTATAGGAATTTATATTTTGGGTAAAGTATAATTGAATACACGTATTTGAGATTTGATAGTGATATACTTGATTAATTAGAAATAAAATATGAACTTACATGTACCCTTTCTATACGCAGATTTTGTTTCCCTTGACTGATAGAATTTACAAACAGAAACCTAGCATATGCCTTTGCAGATTTCATATCAACCTGATATTATTTGGAGTAGTCAGATGAACACTCATATCAGGTCTCCTTTGCTAAATGTAACAATGGTAAGGAAGTATGTAATATAGTAACTTGCCTCTGAAGTGAGGCATCATGCCTTAACAGTGGAGTGGTATTATTTCCTCCTTTACCTAAGCCCTCCTCAAGATGTGCAAATTGCCTCTTAAACCGATCAGCCCCACTAAAACAAATAACAACAAAATCATTCTGTTAAAATAAGAAGAGACGCAGTTTGTAGCCAAATTCATAGGATATCATTTATCTTAACCCTCATAACCATGAAAGGTCAGCAGGGGGTCAAAACGTGTAATTGTTTTCTGGTAAAGCTTATAACGAATTTACCCATTGGCTATTAGAAATAAAACACAAGCTAAACCACACTGGTGATATCTTAATGGGTTGAAATTTTGGTAGCATACCTCTCAGCTGAAAGCCGGTCTTTTGGATCAAATGCAATAAAGCGTTCCAGTAGTTTAAGAGGCAATAGGTCTACATTAGGAAATTTGTGTGTCAAAGGAATTGGTTATTTCTTCTGCATGATATTAAGGTATCTTTTTGCCTTTTCAATACGAATCTGCATATTTGGAAGCCAAGTAGTTAGATTTATTTTTCACGACACTTTAAGGCAATGCTTTAAAAACCAAACTAATAACTTTAGGAGGATTGCCAAGCAAATCAACCATGAGATCCAACTGCTGCACAACATTCTTTTCCTTGTAACAAAACACGTCTCTGAGAAATAAATTTTAGAAAAATCCCTGAAACGAAGCGCATGTGATATTTGCGTCCTGAAACTTATGACGAATTCCGACAAAATAAGAGTGTTCATCTTACTCTTCCAAAGAATATCAGGTTAAGCGTGTCCCCATCCAAAGGAGACCTCATCATTACTATTTAGCAAATTTTTAGGTTGTAAGGGTGAGAGGGTCATTGGCATGGGACATCGTCATCATTGTTTAGCATCGAGAACGCCACCCCATCACCCTTACCGCTTTTCGGCATCGGCTTTATATATCGGCATATGTATGCCGATGGATGTAACCGCTGGGCTTTTTGTGACCATTTTTTCTCATCTTTGACCCTTTCTTGGGGAAGTTGCCGACGATTTGATGGGCTTTTCCATCGATTTTCCTACCGATTAACATGGGGTTTTGATAAATGAAACAAAAATTGATTTCCCATTTTTTGGGGTTTTGGTCGCCGAGATTTCGGCGCCTTTTAGGGTTTTTCACGGAAAAATGGGGTTTTGAATATGGGGAGGTAGAGCCGACGGTCTCTTGAGGCCTTCTTGGGAGTGGTTCACCGATGATCCACTAAATTTATTCCACTTGATGGTGGTGTCGATGTCCAACGGTGCCGATGATCCTCTATACTTGATTCCGGCCAAAAAGCCGGAATCCTTTTTCTGGTATGTATATGTGTATGTGTATGGTGGTGGTGGTGTTATTTTTGGCCAAATCCTTTTTCAGTATACATATTTGTGGCCGGAATCTTTTTTGTTATGTATATATGTGGCCAGAATCTGTGTTGTTATATATATATATATATATATATATATATATAATCTTTATATCGTATGTATATTTGTATATAATCTATTATATATATATATATATGTATATCGGAATCATTTATGGTATATATATTTGTGGTCGGAATGTGTTTGGTTCATATGTTTGTTGCCGGAATATGTTTGCCGAATATGTAAGTGCACGTATGCAACTGTGTGTTTGCAGCCATGGCGTGTTCCGCACCTTCGAATTGTCCCGATCCCCATTATTCTGAGCCTATGATCGTTTGTCATATGTATATGTTGTATGTAGTTTGTGTAATCTTTAGTTTGATGCCAAAAATTGGCAACGACCCCCATTAGTTATGGTAGAATTGGCATGGAAATTGGCAAGTGACATGGCATCGTGTCATTGGTCCATTTCCATGCCAATTTTTTTTCTATGCCAAAATTTGGCAACGACCCCCATCACCCTAAAGGGGTGTCTGGCATTGCAGTGTTGTAAAGAATAACCAATTTCAACCGGTTTATAAAAACAATATATTTGTCTCACCAATAATCGCTTTGATAAATTATCCTGCAACATCAAGATGCAATAACCTAATAAGTATTTAAATAATAAATCCCAAACTATTCCGTACACCATCAAAATGCAATAAGTTCAGAGTTGTTGTATGTTGGATTGCGATGTTGTTGATGGATTTGGCATGGGTGGACCTGGAAGAGCATTTAAATATGGAATCATGGGTCGGTTTATTCCTATACGTGCCATTCTCATTCCCATCTCCATAGCAGCCATTGGTGGCATATGCGAACTCAAAATAAAAATGAACCAAAAGGTGTAAAATTAGTACCATGTAATTCTAGTCTCTGGGATACTCTCGAACTCCTTGTCATACCTCATACATTTTTAGCAAAGAAGTGCAAGCCACGAGTTTATATAAACAAATAGAATAACACTTCCATATTACATATTTATTTTTTTAGCAGGCTAAAACCAAACACTATATTAGTGTGCAAACACCCCATAAGACCATCAATAGTGTGTATTACAAATTCAAGCAACAAAAAGCAAATCCAAACAATATCTCGTGCGACAAAAGAGAAGATAGAATGAGATAACTTACGGAAAGACCATCTTTTGTAGAGTTGGACCTCCCATCATATTCTCCAAATCTTCATCTGATATAAGAGAACCTGCTACGCCTTTTCCTATATTGGACATAGTGAGTAAATTAGCCGCTTTGCTTACAACCTCTTAGGATTTATTACATACTGAGCTTCACCTTGTAACGTGAGTTTCTTTTGCCTCATGGCATCTAATATTCCCCTTGTGGCCACTTCCTGTAAACCGAACAAACTGGTAACTACATGCTTATTAGTTAGGGTGCGTTTAGTTGGTCTTGTTTTCTATCTGTAATTTTGTAAAAATATGAAAGGGAAATTTATCTTCACAAAATATTTGAAAATATAGAAAACACGTTTAGTTGATGTTTGTATTTTCTATTTTTAGGAAGAGAAAGGAGGGTTGTGGGTTACAAAGGAAAACAACTAAAATTTGTTTTGTAGTTTTCCTTGTTAAGTTAGGAAATATGAGATTTTGTGTTTTGCAAAACATTTTGTTAGAAAACGTTGATTTGAACGCGATCTCTATTTTACTTGTTTCCACAAAACATTTTGTAGAAAACAAAGGTGTTTTCCCCTTACTAAACGCACCCTAATATCTATCTATAACTTTTAGTTATAGTATGTAACATTATATATGGAGAATCAAGTATCCATAAAGTTTTTCTTTATTTTGGTCTTTTGCAACAACACATTTTCACTCACTGAAGACCAAGACTTTGATTATGAGTTGGTAATCGGTCTGTTATGGTTAAACTTACGTGACTGGTTGCTTTTAACCAAGAATGAAGCAAAGAATGACTTACCTTTTGTTACTCAATTCCTAGCTTTCTCCGCTTTTTTCAAAGAATGAAAAGGCTGGAATAAGAATCAAAATTTCATTCCTCATTTTCATTCTCGACGTACACAAACAAGAGAATGCATTCTCATTCCGTTTCTTTGCATTCCATTCACTCCTACCAAACATCCCCCTAGAGTGTTTAAAACACCAAAAAATTAAATAACGAACAAAAGAAATCGTGAAACCAATTGTTACGTCGGCTCACCTTTAGGTTACAAACTATAAGAGGGGTATAAGGAAGGTTTCACATTAAATTGTGGCCATAAAGAAACGGGTTTTTAATACGCTTCGCGATGACCTTTGTTTCTCCGCTCCTTTGTGCGTAATTCTAGAGAGCTACCTATCATCGGTTGGCGAATTGATTTGCAAAAATATTGTTTTTCAAAGTTTTCTTATATAAAAAACCAAAAATATTTTCTTTTTCAAATTTATTTTTCTTTTTCATTTGATTTTTAGTTTATGCGCACTCGTTCCCAGTCGAAACAAAATTTTAACCGAAACATACCCAAGTTACGTAATATGGCAAGATATCAAGGACCACCCGCTGCGGGTCCCATTCCTAATGACCCTCCTCCCGTACATCAAAATGCGGCTCCCGATCTCCGAACGATTGAGGAGCTTTGCCAATTGACTATGTACGGGAGTCGGGAGGGGTGGACCGATTGCTCCCGTTAATATACAAGCCACGGATTTTGGTTTAAAGCACCATATGATACAACAAGTTCAGAATAGTTGTTAATTTCACGGATTACCGGGTGACGATGCAAATAAGCATTTCGATAAATTTTTAACCATCACCCGTAGTATGAATCAAAATGGGGTCACCGATGACGCCGCCGTTTATACCCAATGTTGCAAAATCGGTCAACTCGGTCGATTAATCGCCGATTAATCGTTAATCGGTCGAGTACCTTGTCGATTTTAAAATCGGTCGAAAATCGCCTAGGAAAAAATCGACACTAAGCGGTCAAAAATCGGCCGATTAATCGGTAAAAAATCGAATCGGTCAAAATCACCGAATCGGGCAAATTGGTCATTTTAAAAAATAATAATTTAGGCATTCTACTTAATTTGGGGATCGTATATGTCACTTATAACGCACTATGGGCATCATAATTAGAATTGGAGCCTTTTATTGAGGTTTGGAAACATAGCAGGCTTGGAATCGGTTAAGATTTTTAGTTTGGTCTCTAGAAATACCAAAAATTTGCAGGAAATGCCAATCCGATTAATCACCGATTAATCCCGACTTGACCGATTACTTGCTGCAAGGTGGCCGACCGCCCGACTACCGATTCACGATTTTTGCAACATTGTTTATACCTTTTCCCGTATTCGTTGACACATCATGCCACCGCTTGGTTTGATCGTCTCCCGAAGAATTCGATTCATACTTTTGAGGAAATGGTTTCAAAACTTTTGGCAAAATATTTTCCACCATCGATGGTGATGAAGTTAAGGAATGATATCAGTAATTTTTGAAAACTTCCCGATGAATCCTTATTTGAAGCATGGGAACGTTATAAGCTTTCGATTGATCGGTGTCCCAATCATAACATGTTACTTGTTACCATAATCGATACCTTTTATAATGGTTTGACGTTGAGACACCGTGATACGATCAATGCTGCTGCCGGTGGTACTTTCATGAAAAGGCGATCCGAAGAATGTTATGACCTTATCGAGAACATGACCACCGCCCACCATAATTATTGGGACTCTTCCGCTCAGAGGGGTGAGTCAACTAGATCAAACACTTCTTCCTCTTCAGAAATAGTGGCTCTTACTAAAAAGCTTGATGATATGTCCACGGCTATGTTGAAATTGTACCAATTGAATTTAATAAATCAGAATCAACAAGTGAAAGTTGTGAAGCCAAGTTTTGAGACTTGCGGAGGTCCGCATTCTTATTTTGAGTGCCCAACCGCTGGTGGCTGTACTCAAGAGAATGTTTATGTTGCCACGGGAACCTACAACCATCTGCAAGGAGATCGAAACCTCCTTAGCTATCGTTCAAACAATCACCTTGAACCTCCCGGTTTCAACCAACCCAATAACCAAAACCAAATTCGTTTCAATGGTAACCAAAATGTGACTCAAAACCGAGGAGCAAATTTCAATAATCAAAATTACCAAGCTCCTCCACCACAAGTTTATCAACAACCTCCTCCTCCACCTCAACAACAAGTTTATCAACAACCGCCTCATCAAGTTGGACCTACCAATGATTTGTCAAATTACATGAAGACGAATGATGCCAATATAAGGGCAATGCAAAATTAAATAACAACGTTGAAGAATGAGTTCCAAACTCAGGGTCATGAACTTAAGAATGAACTTAGGACCACAAATAACAAAATTGATCAATCACAGAGTAAAATTGAGAACATGTTTGCGAGTCTTATGTGTCAAATAAGTCAACCATCGGGATCGGGATGTCTCCCAAGTAACACGATTCCTAACCCGTGGGTGAGATGAAAGCAATCAGTACTCAAAGTGGTGTAGCTGATAAGGATTTAAAAGGTACACTTTTAAGGGGTCATTTAAGCCCTTAATCGAGCACTTATATATATGTTACTGCTTAATTTCGTTCCTTTTCACTTTTTAGGTCTTTTGGAAGCAAAATGCCTGAATGATGCTTATTTGGACGAAAAGAAGTGAATACATGAAGAAAATGGCAAAGTCAAGATCGAAGCCACTCAAGCTGCTAAAACTGAACCTGACGGCGTCCCAATCAAAGGGCGACGCCGTCCCTCTCTACAGATTTGATAAAGAATGCACTTGACGGCTCAGTGAGACTTCTTGCTAATAACACCGACGGCGCCAGCTTTGAAAGAGAAGGCGCCACTAAGACTTTTCATCTCGTACGCACCAGATTCGAATCGACGACGTCCCATATGAAGCCCAACGGCGTCACAACTACAACGTGACGCCGTCCCATCGATAACTTGGCCAAGACGAAAACCCTAATGACGGCGATCTGACGGCGTTCCACCTATAAGGCGACGCTGTCGCAAGTGTAAATTTATATATAGAATTCAATTTTTCTGTATTTGAAGAGGTAGACTTTTGGAGTAAAAACCCTAAACGTTTGTAGTCCGAATTGGACAGTATCTTAGGGTCCTAAACCCTATTTTACACATTAAGATAAGTGTTTTAATCCATTAGTATCATTATGTCTTCCATTGAATGTGTATATGCTTGCTTGTTTAACATGTCTAGCTAAATTTCTTGTGTGTTTGTTTAGATCTATGAAACCTAGTTATTAATTATTGATTGGTTGTCTCTTATCTTAATTGTAAATGGCTTAGGAGTGCACTAGGCTATCGTTGTGTTTAAATGCTTGAGTAATCTTTGTGAACATTAGTTTATGAATCATTTAGTGGATTGCGTAGTATAAACATCCAAAGATAACCTTAAAGTTAGTTTATGAATCATCTAGAGGACTTCGTAGACAATAACCTAAAGGTATTTTCAAAGAGTTAGGACAAAGGCACACCCTACGACCTTAGAAAACACAACGCGTTAAGAATAAGGACGTGACAATTCAACCAACAATAAAAGATAACTAAGGAGTAATAGTACCTAGGTAAACACATTTTTAATCATCATACGAGCACACAATCAAAAAGACATAGCTACCCTTAGTATTAGATAATTAGAATAGTAGAAGTAATCGGTGAAGTACCACCCCAAACCAATTTCCGAGATATTTACCTTAGCTTTCTAAAAACCAATAAAAGATAAAAAGAATCATCCTCAACCCCACCTTAGCGTAATACACTTCTTACTAGCATTCCTATTCCCCAGAGAACGATATCAATACCCGAGATTTACCCAATACTAAACTACAACGATTAGGTTCATCGCCTGGGGTGTTGAAAAACTTGCTCGATTTAAAAGGAAGTTCCTTTGACCCGGATGCACTTCAGACGCGCGCAAGAGCTTATGATGGACCCTCGGTTCCAACTACTTCTTCTTCTCCTCAAGTAGTAGATCGTGAGACCGGGTGACAAAGGACCCGGTGCTTCTGTTAGCCTCGCTAAAGTGAAGTCATTACGGAATTGCATTAGTTTCTTCTTTTTCTTATACGCAAGGACTAGTTTAGTCATTTGAGCTAAGTTAGGCTTGCCCTAGTATAAATACCCTCCTAGTCCCAACTAGGAGGGTAGGAAGTTCATATTTTGTAAAGAAGTGTGTGGTTTCTTCTTCTTCTCTAGAAACACACACATCTTCCCTTTTTCTATCTAATACAATAACCATGTCTTTCTCATTCTTTGAGCTTCCCGACCCCGAACCACATGAATCAATACTTTTAACGATCCTACAATTGGTATAACGAGCCAGTTGTATATTTTATAGATTTGTGTGGTTTCGATTATGTGTTTAAACTGCTTTTCACCAATATTTTGTCTCGAAATTTTTTTCCAACTTTTGTGTTAACAGTTTAGACATATGCTCGTATCATTTTGGTCAAAAGGTCAACACTTTTTATTAGTAGTTTCAAGGTTCTTTCTTGTCCAAGATTCGGGTTCTTGGTAACATATGTTTTGTGACTTATTTTGTACCAAACTCGTGACAATTTTGTGGTCAATCGGTCATCAACGTGGTCAAATGGGAAATATTGGGCGTTTTCGCAAATATATCCGGGTTTCTTTATGCCGAACGGAAACATGGTCGGAAAAACTCGAAAAAATGGTCAAAGGGTCAAAACCCTAAACTTACGCATAAGGAGCATCTACAGAGGTATTTACGCATAACTGTGAAGTTATGCGTAAGAAAAGTTACGCGTATGTTTTACGCATAAGCCTAGGCTTACGCGTAAGAATGGGTTTACGCATAAGAAAAGCGTGTTACGCGTAAGGTTACGCATAAGGACCAAGACATGTTTTACGCATAAGGTTTTGCAAAGTTTCGATTAAGAACTGAAAAAGTTACGCGTAAACTTGACTGAACCTTGACCACGACCAAAACCATATACCAACTCACAATTGACTTTAGTCTCAAAACATCATAAGTCCATTTCATCAAAAAATCATATGCGACTGATGTTCAAACGAAGCTTCAACTGCCAAAAAACCAATCAACTCATACCCTATAACCAACACAATCACTATCCCTTCACCCTCCATAAACTCTAACTCTCAACCACTTTACACGGTTCAAAAAGAAAATAAAAAATGAAAATCTCATATTTGCTCTTTCGTGCTTGTAAAAGAAACATCAAACCATTAAAGGTTCACACGAAAAAAATCATCATCGACTCTTATTATTGAAGCTTAGCTTCATTTGAATATCCGAACACAAAGATAGGTTTATAACAACTATGTTATACCTTTTTCTTTAGCTCGTTCAAAGACCAAAATCAACAATAAAATCTTGTAAAGCAAACCTACCTTAGACCCTCATGGATCTTGAAGACGTATGAAAACTTAAGGACTCAGATTGTGTTGATTGATATTGATTCGAATTGGTGTCTTGATTGATGATTTTCATTGAGATGAGATGCAGTTTGTTCAGATAAGATCTATTTTGTTGAAGATAGTGTTAGGTGAGAGAGATAAGAGAGAGGGGTGAATAATCAAAAGTGTGTTTAGGTTAATGTGAAGTGAGATATATTAGGTTAATATATCTTATACCGGTTATGACTAATCCGATTGGATTTGGGCCTCGAGAATGGACCGGGTATATGATGGTTAATACATACGGATGGGCTATTCGGACAAATCGTATATCTGTTGGACTTGCAATGGAAATTGTTATCCGAATTTTGGTTTCATTAATTTTGGATACATTTAACTATATTGATAATGAGTGGTATTTTGGTATGACAATATTTTCACGAGGATACTACGTTCACGCTAAAGTTTTCGATGAATTTTAATGTGATCATGAAGATGACTCTTTATTATTTATTTGGGTGTGAAGTGACGTTTGACGAGCGAGTTTACTTATTTCGTCTTCTTTCTTTCTTCCTTCCATGAAGATGACTTGTCTAGGTAAATATATTGAGTGTGATGAAGACTTGCTATCTAGTTACTTTTGTGATTCTTTTCTCTTTAACCCACAAAGTAGCTATCACTTTCGGTGTCTCACGTAGTTGAGGATACATCAAGAGGTTTTGTACAATGGGTACACCATTCTTTTTCACAAGGATAGTACAAGCTTAAGTAACTATTCCGGGAGATTTTACTTCATCCTCAAGTTCGTCATATTGGGTTATCCTCACATGTGGTTACTACAGACAGCCGTTGAATTTTGATACAGGGGGTTGAAATGAGTTAGACAATTTCAAATGGTATTGTTCATCGACATCTTCTCACCTGGCCGATATGATTTATGATAGAATGCTTCCGATTAATGCTTCATGTACATTAATTGTATGCCGATTCGATAAATCGTAACCATCGGGGAGAAATGTGTACATTATGGGTGATTTGATATATGAAAGATAATCGGAATGCATTTGGTGAGATGAAGATGTTGATATCTTATTCCCGAATGGACAATCTTGAAGAAGGTCGAGTCGATACTATTCTACATTTTCCATTGCGTGTTAGAAGACTAAAGACGGTTCTAATTTAATTATCAAAAGACTTCTTGGATTCGTGAAATTCATCGAAAGGTTGTCATTGGGGAGAGCACTAATTGGGGAGAGCAAAAGGCCGATTTAATCCCTAATTAGATTTGCTCGCATTGTTCTTCTACAAGTAAAGAGATAGCGGTGAGAAGATTCATGACGTTTGAAGATTGTGAAGACACTCTTGGAGTCACGAGCTTATGTTCTGTATTTAATTTTGCTTGTAGGAACATTGTAAGCAACTCCGTATAACATCACTGGGAGAGATTGTTAGCCTCACTAAAGTGAAGTCATTACGGAATTGCATTAGTTTCTTCTTTTTCTTATACGCAAGGACTAGTTTAGTCATTTGAGCTAAGTTAGGCTTGCCTAGTATAAATACCCTCCTAGTCCCAACTAGGAGGGTAGGAAGTTCATATTTTGTAAAGAAGTGTGTGGTTCTTCTTCTTCTCTAGAAACACACACATCTTCCCTTTTCTATCTAATACAATAACCATGTCTTTCTCATTCTTTGAGCTTCCCGACCCCCGAACCACATGAATCAATACTTTTAACGATCCTACACTTCCTACTAATAAGGAAGTACGAGAATGTCCAACCCGTGGTTGTCCACATCTCTCGAGCCTAAGATTTCGAGCCTAAAATTTATGAGCCCAAAGTGACTCCCGCTTGTACTCAAAAGTCTAAACCATCGATTCGTTATCCTTCGAGACTTAATGACCAAAAGCTTCGCGAGAAAGCTAGCGTCCAAATGGAGAAATTTTTAGAAAATTTTCTAGCGACATAAGCTTCGCAGATGCTCTACTTTTAATGCCGAAATTTGCTTCAACGATCAAGAGTTTAATAAGTAAATAAAAATTATCTGAACTAGCAAAAACGTCTTTGAACGAGAACTGCTCAGCGGTCATCCTTAAGAAACTTCCCGAGAAGTTAGGAGACCCCGGAAAGTTCCTACAGATAGTCAGACAGAGGTTCTTACAGAAGCCGACACAATGGAGAAGTCAGTCAAAGAGGACACGGAAAAAGTACCTGGTGTTAAAGATAGCAGTATTACAGCAGAAGAGTTTGTGAAACAAGCCTATCCAAATATCCAGGATAATCTCAAACAAAGAACTGACAATCAATCACACCTGGATGACACAAATGTATCTTCAGAAACCCTGCCCTCATATCAAATCCTTGAACAAGACTTAAACTTTGGAGACCAATTCCTCAAAGATAGACCATCTGATGCCGAGTCTGATAAACAAAATGAAGAAAAAGAGGTCGAATCCATGGTTTCCATTACTATTCAACAGGATACTTCCACCATTCCACCTATGTCCATACCGACACCAACTCCATCTGTAACTCATGCAACAACCGCACTTCCACCACCGATGAAACCTCTGTCAACTGCTCTTCCACCACCCGTGACAACCGAATCAACAACAACAATCGTCGTCACAACCATTTTTGATACTAGTGAAACAACAACACCACCACCATCACCACCCACAAGCAAAACCGTCGAACAACGACTGGACGAGGCTCTAAAACGTCTTGATGCCCTCGAGAAGCAAAAATTGCCAGAAAAAGTTAATCATCATGATCATCGACTATCAAAACTGGAACGACTCAACTTTGACCATGAAGTGGTTAATGCTATTGAAGTTGAAGTAAAAGAAGCGGTCGAATGGGCCATGAAAGCTCCGTTGTATACAAGGTTCAAAGACCTACCTACATCAGATATGAAAGTGATTCTTTAACAAAGGATGTATGAAACTGGTGAATACAAGGAGCACGATGCCCATACGCAACTCTATGATGCTCTTAAGAAGTCGATGGATCAGGATAACCATGTGCAGTTTCTGAAGGACATCGGGGAACTCAAAGAAAAGAAGAAAAAGAGACTTGAGCTATCTAAGTCATTGTCAGGAACTCCAAAACCACCACCTCCCCCTCCTCCAACTAGTGGTGCTGGTTCTTCTGGAACAGGTGGATCTATGGGCACTTCTGATACAACAAAGAACAATCCACCACCACCTACTCCACCGTCATCAAGTCAACCCGGTTCCTCAGCTGGTCAAGGTTCTCACAAGACAGCTAAAACCTCGGCGAATGATTCCTGGACCACGGTTGACTCAAGATTCACACCTAACTTCTCTTCCATTCCCGAAGGACAAGAAATGAATGAAGAATCAACTTTTGACCAAGAGTCTGATTTAGAAGAAGATGATGCTTCCACCAGACACATCCCTAAGGTGAATCGTAACGACGACTGGTGGAAAGCATATATGGGAGATAAGAGCATTAAGTCATCCTGGTCTGCACCAACAAAGGAAATGACTCAAGACTGGTGGACAGAAGAGCGACCAGCAACTCCGGAGCCTTCATGGACAATTCCTACATCTGATCTTATCACTCCTGATAACAACTGGGCGAACACCATCACAGCTAACCATGTGACCCCTCCAGAGGACTCTTTGCTACACATAACAGGGGATATGGGAAGCTTTATGAAGTGGTACTGCGAGAGGAAAGGAATTTCAAAGATCACGCCAAAATAATATGAGATAGTGAAGGCCTTTCATCCAGATGCTGCTCACTTACAATACCAAATGGAGGAGTGCTACAAGTTGTTGACGGATCAAGTAGACGATAATGTACTTCAATTCAACGTCAACAAACCACTTCATCTAGGTGGTGAACCTGGTCAAATAACCATCCAAGCATATTTCTTCTTCAACAGAGATCTGGATTATCTGCATGTCGGGAATCAGGGAACCATACCGGCTCTTTCAATCTTGAAAATGAAGGCTGCCAACTATCCAGATGCTGGTCTAGAACAGATGGTCCCAAATCAGTTTTGGGCTGATAAAGAATATGAGTATGACGTTGCTGCCTCATATGGAATCTCACATTGGTGGTTCAAAAAGAAGCGGTTCTACATTGAAAGACACGGTGCGGAGAAGAGTCGCAGAGCTGTTCATTCAAAATTGCGAATCCTAAGAGTCGTCAGTGTGGAGATCTTCCCGATGTATGGATATGATTATTTGAAGAAGATTGTCCTCCGAAGAGCAGATCGGAAAGACCATGTGATGAGGAAAATGACTTCAAAAATTTATATCCCAATGACTTCAAGATCTATATCATTGAACCTTCAAGGCCACCTTGATCACCGCCCATTCATCAAAAGAAGTCTGTTGGTGCAGCAGTCAACCTATGGATCAGAGGCTTAATGATTCGACAAAGATCTGGTGACTTTCAGCTTGGCATGGAGAGCTACCATACTCAAGTCAATCTCACCAAGCCTCGATGGGAAGCAACAAGATTGGAATACAGGCATGACTACTCAGTAATTGATACTCCACGAGCAGTTGTCTTCACTGACAAATATGGGACAAGGATGCTCATGAGGCTGTGTGAGTTGTACAAGTTCAGCGATGGTACTCTACGTCAAATAGAAGAAGCATTGAATAATCAGGTTAAGGAGTATAAGCTACAGATGAGACCAGGTACGAGCACAAGGTTTTGGACTAAGAAAGACGTGGAAATGAGTGAGGCTTTTATTGTTGCTATCGAGAGAAGGCTCAAGACTCGGAGAATCTTCGAAATCTGGAAAGTTTTGTGGGTGGTAGAGTTCGTGAAGGGCATTACAAGCTACTACAGAGAACCGAATGATGATATCTTCACTATGGTGGTTATTATTCATGAACTCTTATTTGTGATGTGGTGATTGTAATATGAACAAATATAATTATGCAATATATAGTAGTGATAGGATTATGGCTTGTTGTTTCCCTCTCAAATTGAGGGGGAGCACTGTAATGTTTCCTTTCAGATTAAATAAAAATCAGGACACATTTTTCTCCAATTTTTTTAACATATTTAAATCACTTGGGATCCAAAATCTCAAAGGATTTGAAATTTTCGATCGGGGGAGAAAATGTGATATAAATATGAAATCTGATAAAATGTGATCTTTTAAAACTCAATGTATAGGCAGTTCTCCCATATGTGCTAAACATTTTTGTATATCGATGCACATATTGAGGGGGGGCGTTTCAAAATTCTAATTAAAACTATCAAGGTACTAAAGCATCAACGTTTTATCACAAGTACCTTGATTGATTTTAAATGGTTTCCTTGGCTATTGCGATCGTGAAAAGTGCTTCAAAACACTCTGTCCTCCATGTGTTAAAAGTATTTCAAAATTCATCATGCACATGTTGAGGGGAGCATTAGTAAAATCTCAAACGAACATGTCTTCCTCCATGTGCAAAATAATCTCAAAAGCCTATGCATATGTTGAGGGGGAGCATTTATGAAAAATCAAAACTATCAAGGTACAAAATGATTTGATCTCGTATCACAAGTACCTTGATTGATTTTCTAAATGATTTTCATTTGGGTTCAAGAAGGAAAGAACTGTACCAAAAGACCGACCATTTTTCTTTATGCATTGGAGTTATAAGGATGGTAAGGTTAGGTATCAGTTCCCACGATCCCGCCAGAGTCAGAGAGATCTACCCAAGGACAATCCACTAGTTAGTGTAGAAGTCCTTAGGTATGATGAAAAAAGGAGAAAAATGAGAACAAGGGAAGAGTGCCGACTGAGATAAAGCTAGAACTAGAATAAACCCAACAAGGTTCTAGTTATGAAGTCTCGGTAAGCACTGAAGGGGTTGAAGAATGAAAAGAAATGAAAAGTGAAAGGGTGAAAAGAAATAGCCTCCAATAATTCAACCTTAGAGCGTAAACCGGGTTCAATACATATGCTACTGGTGGTTACTAAGGTAACGCCGGTATTGACGACAAGACGTCATGGACCCAGTGACGCACTGCATTAAACTTCCCTAGCCACTCAAGTTCTCTTAAAAGGACTTGTTTCATTCTCACGGGGAACCTACATAATCGATCGACTTTCTGTTAGAGATAGTTGATATTGAAGAAGGAGACCCTCTCCCTAGTCTCCGATATAGGAAACCAAAGTGCACAAATGAGTCTAGAGCCAAGAGATCATCAATAAATCTCATTAGGACACACAATTCATGAAAACTTTTGTTTCACACAACGTGGAAAGTAAGATAATATGTTGAGAGTCCTACGCATTATCCTTGAGGTATTGCCAAAACATCCGAGTGATATGTAAAATATTCACGATGAAGATGGAAATCCTTCTAGATCCAAAATCAAACAAGCTCTTGGTGGGTGACACGTGAGATCCTTTCAAAAGATCAAACTTGTGACAACTGGATAGAAACAATGGGGTGATTCACTCTTGAATTAACCTTGGTCAAGGTTATGAATTGATGGATACTTTTGATAAAACCTTTCGATGGGCTCAAAATTGTTTTCCAGCACGTCGAATGCGCATTAATGTTTACAAACAAAAGTATTTTTGAGTGAACTTTGATTTAATTCATAAAACCTTCGTCGTATTGCAGAAACTCTTTATTCAAGCAATACGCGATTGTTTATCAAATCAATTTCTCATCAATCAATGAATATCAATTCGCTGATTCACTCACTCCGTGTTGTCTGCTTTGAGATGCTCCGGTTTAAGAACGGCTAGTACAGCTGCGAAACCCTGTTAAGGAGATTCTTAGGAAATCTACCGATCACAAAAGATTTATATCGATCAACGGGAACCGTGGTTCTTGCAACCATATTCAACGAAAGTGAACAAAGACACTTTCGTGTGTTTATTGCTAACTGTCGTTTGCAGGTACTCCTGATGATTGTAGCTGATTGCCGATGAGACGTCAATTCATAACCGCATGCTCACATCTCTCAATCATACTTAAAGAAAATTATGACGATCAAAACACACAACAAAACGTCCGCTACTCAGATGAAAAGATTTCATGATCCAAAATTGTGAGCATGTCGGTCCAAAAGTCACAACATCACATAATGGCGATACTTCAAAGAATAAGCTTGAGATTCTATGTGGCTGATGATCTCAAAGAAAGCTCGTGATCACATAACAAAGAAACGTACAAGCCAAAGAACCACTAGTGATATGCAAAGTTGAACTTAAGGAAGTTTCAAAGTCTACGAGCTCGAGCATGAAAGATTAAAGATAGAATGCTAGGATTCACAATGTAATTCATGGGGTGACCTCCCTTGGGGGAGATTGTTGGGATTTGGAAAATCCATGAAGTGTCGGTCACCCCAACAATAGTCTAGCATATTATAGCTCGTAGACATAATGTTATATTAGTTAGTCTACGGTAGTATAAGTAACACCAAGGAAGAAGGACGGGTTTTTACCACTGTATGTCTGATCCACAGCCCGGAGGAGGGTGTAACTATATGTATAAAGAGCCCTCTCCCCACAAGGGAGAGGGTTGGATGTTAAAAGTTAATCTAACCTTTCTTTTGTTTCTCTCTCTACAAACATCCCATTCTCTCTCTTTCTCTCTCTATAATATAAACGATCCAAAGCTTGTTGAATTGTGGTGTTATTGATGCAGGTTTTACTGACCAAGTTTTAATATTTACAAAGACTCGTTATACCTATGGTCTACCCTAATGCACTAACGGGCAGTGTACCCGGTCGTGTATAGTGTAGTAATCAGTAAAACCGAGGTCGTCCCAAGAGCTATGTGTGTTGGATTATTACTAAGTCTAAGTGTCACAGAATTAATAATGGTTTCGATAAGGAACTACTAATTTAACTACTAAAGCAGATAAAGGCAGATAAAGGATAAATCAATAGAGGAGAGTGGTGCTAACCTAGTTAATCCTCCTAGCTAGTTATGTTTACGTCTACTTACTTCCAATTACTTCAAGTGGGGTCAAAATCGAGAGGACGGCATTTGGTCAATTCGCCCTAACCTATCAGCAAAGATGCCACCACAGGAGAAGTCGGTGTCCCTCATAAGTCTTGTTGTTCCCGGTCCCTAAGCCAAGTCATTAAGCACCGCTACATGCTAGATTTATAATAGTGAGTGCTCGGGCGTTAGCAACAAACACTCACCCCTAATTCTTAAGTTCATCCAAACGGTAGGTGATCGGTTGGTCAAATCGCACAAGTAGAAAGGGTCGTCGGTTGGTCATATCTTACCCTTCCGTCTCGATCCGCTCACCTAGGGTCGGTTGGTCATATCTCCTAGGCAATTGGCCTCACCGCCTTCAAAACTACCAAACCAAGGGTGGCTACCAATAAACTATGCATGCATACACTTAGAAATAATTGTACGGAAGTAAAGTAAACGCAAACAAAACAATTAAGGAATCATAACAAGGCCAAGAACAAGAGGTGCTTAGCGCTAATATTAATCATACAAACCAATTCAATATTCAAAGGTACGAAATACATAAATCGGAAGTAAAAAAATATAAAATGCTAATGCTTATCGTAGTGGAGTGATTTCTCCTTGGAGACGACTCAGTATGCTCCTCTGGACCTTCCTTTAGCTTTTTCCCACGTTCTCGATAGTTGTGTGTGGAATGGGATGATTAGAAATCTTTGGAATTTGTGGGGTATTTATAGGCGGATCTTGGTTCTGGAGTAACTAATATAAAGTTCTGTAGTAACCTTCTATTTCTTAAGTAATTTGCACTAGATCCTTGGTTACGGCGTAACCTTATGGGTGGTTACGCCGTAGTCTTCAATAAAACTTGGTTACTCCGTAGTTGATGGCGTAGTTACGGCGTAATTATCAGCGGCATGGAACCTCATTTGACCTAATAGAGTTACGTCGTAGCCTTTGGGGAGAGTTACGCCGTAACCTTCTGATGAGTTGGTTTTCTGAGTCACGCAATAGTTACGGTAATGTGAGAGATGAGTTACGCCAGTAACTTCTTCAAAATCGACATACTATGATAAATCTTTAGATAATTCTCCAATTCCGCGTCTCTTTAGCTCCAATGCTCGTAATTTACCCGAAAGCGGAAAACAATGGAAAACAAGCGTAAATCAATATAAATGATATAAATTACAAGCATTATCTGGGAAATTGACACTTAATATTCGGGACTATTTGATGTTATCAAATATCCCCACGAACTCTACTTGCCCTCAAGTAGACCTTATTAGAAAGATTCCTAAAAGATATTTCCCAAATCTCGAAAATATAAGTTTACAAATCCCTTATGCTAGAATAAAACAAAGCGAACACCTCACGAAAGGGAACAAAACACTCAAATCTCTCAACTATTCTAAGTGTCAATTTCGGGTGATCACCAATCGCATACATCATAGCATGTATTCTATCATAAGCTTGGCGGTTACACAAATCTCCACCACTAGAGTTAACGGCTAAACAATTCTCGAAGGCAATATGGGTAGATGATACATCTTTGAAAACCGTCAAGTTATCTCACATAAGCTAGCCACTTGTGAATGACCAACCGTAAGAAACTCAAAACAGTTCACACACCAAATGCAATTTAGATCGGAGGAATATAGGGATTCTGGTCGTTAAGTCCACGGAGGATGAATTGGTGTATAAACACTTCAGATGTCGAATAATCACTAAGGATAGTGATCGATAAGGTTTTGAGATATTTATACCTAAAGATAAGATTTACAAATTACAGCGACTTAAATGCAAATTAAAAGAAATAAAAGATAAAATATATTAAATAAACGCTATCACTATTTTACAATGATGTTTTGTGATTATATAAAATAAAATAACTTAAATAAACTATTTTAACTAAACGTAAACTTAAATTACTTAAAAGCGTGACTTAAAATGAAAACGTCGTTATGTACAAAAATTACTTTGGGCGCAAGACAAAAGCGTAAAATTTATGAAATAAAAGTCCTACAAGTGTAAAAACAATTTTTTACGTACTATATGACAAAAGAAAATTTTAGAAAAAGATTTATATTTTTTTTTGACTTTTATATTTTTATTATGAATTAATTAAGATTTTACACTAATTAAATGTTTAAAAATACTAAAACTATTTGGAAAAATCGAAACTTTTATAAAATACTTAATACTAATACAATTTTATAAAAATACAAAAGCGAAAAAACTATAAAGAATAAGTGAAAATAAGTGAATAAGCTCGTATAAGCTTATTAGACAAAATGGGGTTATGTATTTAATTGTGCAAAAGAAAACCGAGACAAGTCCCAAGGGCATGACAGTAGAGCGTGTGTGTGTGAAATGGGTGGCATGGGTTCGAGTCCCAAGAATGGCCTTTTGCTAACTATTTTTTACTTTTTATTTTACAAACTTATTAAATACATTAAGATAAGCAATTTTGTAACTATGACTTATTATAAAACCAACAATAAGCTCGAATAAGCTTATGTTTCTCAACGATTGACTTTTACATTGACTTAGAAGGAAATAAGCTCAAATGAGCTTATGTGGAGTTCACTAGGGTAGATTACGGTTCCAATAAGTTACTTATACTGAAGATTTAACAAGATTCAACCAAATAAGTAGCTTGAATAAGCCACAGAACACAAATAAGCACTTTGCTTATTGGATTACGAGACGAAAATGGGACAACCTTGTGAGGTAAAACCAAGTGGGGTCCACTATGATCTAGGCCAAAAAGGGTCAATGGTTCAAGCACGGTAGGAGGGGTTGGAAGAACCAAGATTGAGGGTATGGGACCATCGATGAGCTCGAGAAAGAGCTTGTGAAGTGAGGGTCCAAGCCGATTCACTCGAGTTATATGAGTGAGTGAAATAAGCTTGAAAGCTTGGTACAAGCTTTAAAACAAGCTAAGAAAGAAAACAAAGGATAATTACTATGTATATATGGTATATTAATAGATATGAACAAGTGTGTTCCTTGGATTTGGCTAATAAGCTTGTAACAAGCTTATAAGCACTTCGATAAAGCGAGATCCAAACACCCTAGACAGCAACCAAAGTGGACAAATTGAGCTTATGAAATAAGCTCAAAAGAACTTATTGAATCTTTGAAGTACTAAGTGGAAATTGGTAAGGATTCCAAAATTCCAAAGCTTGACCAATGGGGACCTTTGGGTAGCTTTTGCGAGGCTTATGAAGTTGGGTGGGTTGGTGAGTCACTCGGTGGGCGGGTGAATGAACAAGCTTAGGCGAGATGCGACCCTAGTAAAGGACTTGTGAATGAAAATTAAAGCTTGAAATGTGAAATGAACCGCTTAGCTTTTAATGAGCCAAAGATCACAAGCTAAAGCTCGGTGATGAGCTTATGATTAGCTTGAGAAGTTGCTTATTTATCTTGAATGCTCGATGATTAGGTTATTTTGATAACACAAGTTAAAGCAATATAAGCGATCGAGATAAGCAATTAAGGACAAATAAGCACTTAGTTCGGATAACTAGCCACATGGGCATCACAAACAACCAAAATACTCGGACCAACACTCAATAAACAAGCTTATGCAAGCTTGTGAAAGTGGTGTCAAACACATGCCTGAGGGGACCATGTTGACTTTTAAGTTACAAAAGCAGTTTGACTTAATTGAACTTAGGATTGATTTTACTGATTGAATGTGTTATATTAAGCTATACTAAGATGAAATTAAGCTAGGTTATCAGATTCTAAGCTAATATGTGGAATATGAGACTTATTACACTAACAGTTAACAGATTAGACTAGATTGAGTTCTATTTTGACTTTTATACTAATGAGACCTATTTATTATGACTATTATGAACTCTATTGAATTAAATAAACATGCAGTAACAAGAATCAAGGACAATAATATGCAAGAACTCAGATAAGCAGCTTGATCCAAACACACCTTAGCAAGGCAGTTTATATGATTAGTGCTACAAATCCAAAAATTACAACATGAAACTGATTCCAATCACTTGATTATGATGAACTAAGATCGAGATAAACACAATTACACATAAACAACAACTTATAACTATGAATCACTACTAAGCTAATTTTGTTGTCTAACTAAAATTATTATCAACTAAGATTTTCAACTAACAACCTACTAATTTTAAGTTATAATATCACTAACAAACATCAACTAAGCATGAATCAAGAGAATTTATACTAATTTAAGAACTAAAATAGTGAATGGCAAAATCAAGAGATAAGCTTACAACTTGAGTTAAGGCCAAAATCTGAAAACCAAGAACTGAGTATCACACCTATATGCTTACCACTAAGCTCTAAACCAGAATCAATCCAAACACCAGCTCTGCTTCAGCTTTCTTGGTCATTCTCCATGATTTTTATTTTTAACTATTTTCTTGGTAATTTTTGGTAATTTTCCCTTTTTGATATTAGACTAATTTTAAAGGTTTCTAAAAGCTTAAACAAGCTTTATGAGGAGCTTATGTTGGCTTATCAGTCCTTATTAACAGATACAAACATCATTAGAGCACATTGAGATTTTGAACATAAGTAAGATTTTGCATAAATAGAAAAGAAGACTTAGAACTGAAATTGCTTATTGAAAAAGGTTCATGTACACTGAAATAACTTAAACAAAGAACTTGGAAGCTTAAAATTACACTAGAAAATGAAATTACACTAAAACGACAATCTACTCTACTCTAAAACTAACTACTCTTTCTTCTCAGCTCCTTTTCTTCTTTATAGAGACTCTGAGGCCTCCCCACTTGCTTCTGAGTTTATCCCACCACCATTGGATGAGTCAAAATGATCCCAGCCATCAATTTTACTTTTGGCGCCAAAAAGTCTTTGGGTGGTTTTCTGCAATTAATGCAGTTTGGGAGGATATGGAGGTGGAGGGACAAAGTGTGAAGTGGGTAAGGAGGCTGGAAAGGTAGTGGGCGGTGGTAGTGAGCGGTGGAGGAGGTGAGTGGATCTGGTGGAGAGGAAGATGGTGAATAAGAGAGCGCGTTTCTCTGCTTTTAAATTTTTGGGCGGGTTATATATATTGGGTTGGGTTGGACTTGGTTTGTGGGTTTATTAATAAAAGGATCCGTTTGGTTTAGTTATCACAGAGGACCAAACTTGTAATTTTACAAAGTAAAGGTCCGAATTTGACAAGTTTCCAAAGTTTTCAAGGATCAATCATGCCAAGTATCATTAGTACAAGGACTATAAATATAATTTTCCATTTTAAAGTATCCAAGGACCTTTTATGTCATTTTGAAACTTGAGGGACCAAACATATAAATTCTCAAAAGTTTATCATAAGGACCATTCTTGTCATTTATAAATAGTACAAGGTTAATATTTGATAATTTTCACTTTTTAAATTAACCAAGGACTATATTTGACAATTTTCAAAGTTTAGGACTAAAGTTGTCATTTTGTGATTTTGAACTTTAAAGGGTTTGTTTTGACAACTTTTGAATCTCATGGACCTAAAATGATATTTTACAAGTTTTTGAATTACCGAGGACTGTTTTGACAACTTTTGTAACTGGGGACTAAAATTGCCAATTATGCAAACTTGATACGTTTTCATCGATTTTGATGTTTTGCATTTAAAACATATAAAACACTTTTTATGATATTTTATCATTTTGATATGTTTCGAGTGTTTTCGGATGTTTTGGCATTCTAACAAGATAAAAATGATGAGTATTTAGACACTCATCAATCCCCACACTAAGATATTGCTAGTCCTAGCAATGATTTGAGAAAATTTAATGGATTTTATCTCTTTACCAAAAGCCATTACTACGGAGTAGCCAATTGTTTCGATTCAAGTAAGAACCTTGGTACAATGATAACCAAATGATTTTGAGCAAATCATAAGTCGTGAGCGGTTTGATTTGTCTTTACCGAGCCGTTTGCTTACGGACTAGCCAACTCTTAGATAAATTATCAATATTATCTTTGGTGAGCCGATTACCAATTATGGATTTTCCATCGCCTTTACCACAAGCCATTAACTTGCGGGCTAGCCAACTCTTCACTAGTTTAAAGATATGGTGGTGAACACCATACAATTTTAGGCAAATTGCAAGCCATAAACGGATTTGAGATATCTTTACTAAGAGTCGTTTGCTCTGGATTAGCCAATCCTTATGTGGGTTAGACATGGTGGACTGATTACCATTTGTTGTGTTTAGTACATAGTACTTCCACTAAAAAATTTAAATTTTGGCCATTTTGGGGAAAAAGGGACTAAAAGGGTACATTTATTATCAAATTAGCGAATTTCCCCACATAGAAATGAATATTGTCCTCAATATTCAAAGTACCTATTGTTATGCGAAACTTAGAACGAAAAGATAACATTACTAGCTAAGTGTAGAAACACAACAATTATTCTATTTTTAATATTTACAATTTTCATTATTTTTAAAATCTATATACAACATGTGGGGCATCTCCCCACACTAGGGTGGTACACACGGTGAAACCCATGTTTAACTCTTGTTTTTGATTACCGAGTCGCTAGCTTGACTCGACCAGAATTAATTTGTTCATGGGAAGTAAGTGGAAGAGACAATCTCCATCGGACTTTCATTCAAGATGTTTGTATAAACATTGAAGTGCGTGAAAGTTCCACACGATGAGATATACATAGAACCGCTCAAAATGATAAATGAAAATACCGGGATCAAAATAGTGTCTTCATTCCCGAAGGAGTGAAGAGCAGGAGAAGAAACGGATAGGTGAAGAAGAGAAAGAAAGTCATGATAATAATCTTGACTAACTCATCATCATCGAAGGGAATTCATGATAGCATGAATTTCATCTTTTAAGCTCAATTGGTCTAGACATATCCGGGTGTGTCTAGATCAAAATAGAGTTATCATACTCCGGTGGAGATATGATATGAGTGAGTTCACGGAGAACTCCTCAAAGGCAAATGATTCATATTCGGGATTGATTTGAATGAGTTCATTGGAGAACTCCTCAAAAGTGAATGATTCATAATCGGGAGAAATTATGAGAATGAGAAGTGGTAATACCACTAATCTTCTCTCCCGTATGATCAAAATGGAGCGTTTGCAATTCGGAATAGAATCATCGAACAAAGTTCACTATCCTCAAAGGGATAGGATATGAAGTAGGCTTTTCATTAAAAGCCTCGATTCTAGAAATGAGAAGATTAACATTCAATAATGTAAGGCGAAGAGCTTAGTCTTGGATTATTTCTTCTTCATTCTCTTCTCCTGTCGACAGGGCTCGAAGGTAATTCCCCACATAACTTATGTCTCCACAAGATAAAGAATAGTTCTCATCGAATCGAGAACATCTCAATATGATCATTTTGGAAGACAAGAGGAGGAGGATATCACACACATGATCAAAGTTCCTGTGACTCTCTCGGGATTGGGACAAGGTCCTCAACACTAGACTTTATGAATTCGTCCGATTCCTTTTCGTGAGCAGTGTCAAGATGTTCGTCCCCATGTTAAGAGAGTGAGTGGGAGCTTGGTGTGATAGCAGTTACATGAGAATGAATCTCAACCGCTTTGGAATATCCACCGATGAACTTGATGAATCTTCTAATGTATCCTCATCATCAACGTCATCGAGAATAAAGCGAAATTGAGAGCTAGATCATTTGCTTTTTCTTTTGCAATTAATTCCCTAATAGATTTTTCAAAAGCAATTTGGGAATTTATTTTAGCAACCGCTCTTGCCTAGCAATTCTTCCATGGATTTCTCATGTGAATTTTGAATGACGGGACATTGTGGGAGTGGAGATTTGTCAAACCGGAAGGTTGACATTGATAATCATCATGAGGACCCCACAATATACACAAGAAAAGCGGGAACATTATGAAATGTTGTTTTACTCAACTCCTCGGTTCTTTTCACCGACTCCGAAGCTCTAGATAAGTGTCTTGTTGGGTTTCTTTGAGGAGTTTGAGTTATTTGCATGGAGGTTGGTCGTGATATGGATAGTCATAATTGTTACAAGGAAATGGATTCCTGTTTGACAATCGTAGTGAAATGGGACCTCCACAGTCTCACAACAAATGAAAGCTAGCGAGCTGGATTGGTGAATCATATGGATATTGGTCATAACCAAAGTTACGAGCATCACCGAAAGCTGCTCATAGACAATCGTGTTTCCGGGTTGACACTCAAATCCTTGGTGAGGACCTCCACAAAATTCACAAGAAGATTGTTGATTATATGAAGATAAGTCGGAATTTGTGGTGGGTAATTAGAAAAATTTGAGGGTCGTTAAATGAGTTCGTATTAGGATCATAATCAAATGAATTCCTCGAACCACAAAAGAAACAACTCCCGTTCGAATATCATTACCACACTGTGTACACGTGACACCAGTGACATGGTGAACCAAAAGAGGCTCACCACAACCGACACAAGGAATAAGCGATTCTATTTGAGAGTTATGAGAAGGAATCGGTTCATTCAAAGAATCAACAAAACCAACATGGTGATCGAATGACTATTAAGACTCAAAGAACATTTTGAAAAATCCGGAGGTGGAACAAGTGGTGTGCTCGAGCTAGCAATTTCCACCACTTCCGTTATGGTCTCGGTTACGGTTCTTGAGAAGCGTGAAGATTAGGCAAGTCATTCTTACTAATCACCGGTCTAAATTGCATGTTTGCTTTTAACCGTAAATCGTGAAAGTGTAGGATCAATTTTAGGCGGCTTAGGAGCAATCGAGGGTTAGATCTTTGGATAACCGTAGGTTGGACGTGTTAGCACCTCCATTATCGGATGAAAGTACACGGTCCTTTGTCACCCCGGTTCTCGTTCTATTTCCCTACACGCAGAATTAATGGATCATTATGAACTACACGAATTCTTGACATTTGTGATAAAGTAGGAAGTTTTTCAACCGTGCGAGTCGTTGTAGTCGAGAGATTCCATGAGAATAGAAGAAGTTAGAATCAAATGGATAGAGGGTAAAGGAATAAAGAATCAAAAAGGGTAAGAGGTAAAGATGAATATTTTGAGTTTTGGATAAATATTTAGTAAAATAAGAAAGAAAATCTTTTGGTGTTGTTAACGCTTTAGAAAAGTGTTAATGAACTTAATTTTTAAAAGCATTTACAAAAGGTGGTATATGTGCAAGTACGGTGCGAAAATGCTTAAAACACGCTTCTGACCTCCCGCACATGGCGCCTAAAATTTGATCTGTCTTTGAAAACCGTCAAGTTATCTCATGCAGCTAGCCACTTGTGAATGACCAACCGTAAGAAACTCAAAACAGTTTCACATCAAATGCAATTTAGATCGAGGAATATAGGGAATTCACGGTCGTTAAGTCCCGGAGGATGAATTGGTGTATAAACACTTGGATGTCGAATAATCACTAAGGATAGTGATCGATGGGTTTTGAGATATTTATACCTAAAGAAAAGATTTACAAATTACAATGACTTAAATGCAAATTAAAAGAAATAAAAGATAAAATATATTAAATAAACGCTATCACTATTTTTACAATGATGTTTTGTGATTATATAAAATAAAATAACTTAAATAAACTATTTTAACTAAAACGTAAACTTAAATTACTTAAAAGCGTGACTTAAAATGAAAACGTCGTTATGTACAAAATTACTGTTGGCGCAAGACAAAACGTAAAATTTATGAAATAAAAGTCCTACAAGTGTAAAAACAATTTTTTACGTGCTATATGACAAAAGAAAATTTTAGAAAAAGATTTATATTTTTTTTTTGACTTTTATATTTTTATTATGAATTAATTAAGATTTTACACTAATTAAATGTTTAAAATACTAAAACTATTTGGAAAATCTGAAACTTTTTATAAAATACTTAATACTAATACAATTTTATAAAAATACAAAAGCGAAAAAACTATAAAGAATAAGTGAAAATAAGTGAATAAGCTCGTATAAGCTTATTAGACAAAATGGGGTTATGTATTTAATTGTGCAAAAGAAAAGCGAGACAAGTCCCAAGGGAAATGAGAGAGGCGTGTGTGTGTGGTGGGTGGCATGGGTTCGAGTCCCAAGAATGGCCTTTTGCTAACTATTTTTTACTTTTTTTATTTTACAAACTTATTAAATACATTAAGATAAGCAATTTTTGTAACTATGACTTATTATAAAAACCAACAATAAGCTCTGAATAAGCTTATGTTTCTCAACAGTTGACTTTTCTGTTGACTTAGAAGGAAATAAGCTCAAATGAGCTTATGTGGAGTTCACTAGGGTAGATTCTGGTTCCAATAAGTTACTTATACAGTATTTAACAAGATTCAACCAAATAAGTAGCTTGAATAAGCCACAGAACACAAATAAGCACTTTGCTTATTGGATTCTGAGACAGAAAATGGGACAACCTTGTGAGGTAAAACCAAGTGGGGTCCACTATGATCTAGGCCAAAAAAGGGTCAATGGTTCAAGCCTGGTAGGAGGGGGGTTGGAAGAACCAAGATTGAGGGTATGGGACCCACTGATGAGCTCAGAAAGAGCTTGTGAAGTGAGGGGTCCAAACTGATTCACTCAGTTATATGAGTGAGTGAAATAAGCTTGAAAGCTTGGTACAAGCTTTAAAACAAGCTTAAGAAAGAAAACAAAAGGATAATTACTATGTATATATGGTATATTAATAGATATGAACAAGTGTGTTCACTGGATTTGGCTAATAAGCTTGTAACAAGCTTATAAGCACTTCCAATAAAACTGAGATCCAAACACCCTAGACAGGCAACCAAAGTGGACAAATTGAGCTTATGAAATAAGCTCAAAAGAACTTATTGAATCTTTGAAGTACTAAGTGGGTGGTAAGGATTCCAAAATTCCAAAGCTTGACCAATGGGGACCATTGGGTAGCTTTTGCGAGGCTTATGAAGTTGGGTGGGTTGACTGAGTCACTCAGTGAACTGAGTGAATGAACAAGCTTAAGCTGAGATGCAACCCTAGTAAAAGGACTTGTGAATGAAAATTAAAGCTTGAAATGTGAAAATGAACTGCTTAGCTTCTTAATGAGCCAAAGATCACAAGCTAAAGCTCAGTGATGAGCTTATGATTAGCTTGAGAAGTTGCTTATTTATACTGAATGCTCAGTGATTAGGTTATTTTGATAACACAAGTTAAAGCAATATAAGCAGTACAGATAAGCAATTAAGGACAAATAAGCACTTAGTTCAGATAACTAGCCACATGGGCATCACAAACAACCAAAATACTCAGACCAACACTCAATAAACAAGCTTATGCAAGCTTGTGAAAGTGGGTGTCAAACCTGTGCACAGGGGACCATGTTGACTTTTTAAGTTACAAAACAGTTTGACTTAATTGAACTTAGGATTGATTTTACTGATTGAATGTGTTATATTAAGCTATACTAAGATGAAATTAAGCTAGGTTATCAGATTCTAAGCTAATATGTGGAATATGAGACTTATTACACTAACGATTAATGATTAGACTAGATTGAGTTCTATTTTGACTTTTATACTAATGAGACCTATTTATTATGACTATTATGAACTCTATTGAATTAAATAAACATGCAGTAACAAGAATCAAGGACAATAATATGCAAGAACTCAGATAAGCAGCTTGATCCAAACACACCTTAGCAAGGCAGTTTATATGATTAGTGCTACAAATCCAAAAATTACAACATGAAACTGATTCCAATCACTTGATTATGATGAACTAAGATCAGATAAACACAATTACACAGTAAACAACAACTTATAACTATGAATCACTACTAAGCTAATTTTGACTGTCTAACTAAAATTATTATCAACTAAGATTTTCAACTAACAACCTACTAATTTTAAGTTATAATATCACTAACAAACATCAACTAAGCATGAATCAAGAGAATTTATACTAATTTAAGAACTAAAATAGTGAATGGCAAAAATCAAGAGATAAGCTTACAACTTGAGTTAAGGCCAAAATCGAAAACCAAGAACCGAGTATCACACCTATATGCTTACCACTAAGCTCTAAACCGAATCAATCCAAACACCACCCTTGACTTTCTTGGTCATTCTCCATGATTTTTATTTTTAACTATTTTCTTGGTAATTTTGGTAATTTTCCCTTTTGATATTAGACTAATTTTAAAGGTTTCTAAAAGCTTAAACAAGCTTTATGAGGAGCTTATGTTGGCTTATCAGTCCTTATTAATGATACAAACATCATTAGAGCACATTGAGATTTTGAACATAAGTAAGATTTTGCATAAATAGAAAAGAAGACTTAGAACCGAAATTGCTTATTGAAAAAGGTTCATGTACATGAAATAACTTAAACAAAGAACTTGGAAGCTTAAAATTACACTAGAAAATGAAATTACACTAAACGACAATCTACTCTACTAAAACTAACTACTCTTTCTTACCGACTCCTTTCTTCTTTATAGAGACTACGAGGCCTCCCACTTGCTTCTGAGTTTATCCCACCACCATTGGATGAGTCAAAATGATCCCAGCCATCAATTTTACTTTTGGCGCCAAAAAAGTCTTTGGGTGGTTTTCTGCAATTAATGCAGTTTGGGAGGATATGGAGGTGGAGGGGGACAGGGTGTGAAGTGGGTAAGGAGCTGGAAAGGTAGTGGACAGGTGGTAGTGAGCAGGTGGAGGGAGGTGAGTGGATACAGGTGGAGAGGAAGATGGTGAACACTAGATGCGCGTTTCTCTGTTTTAAATTTTTGGGCCGGGTTATATATATTGGGTTGGGTTGGACTTGGTTTGTGGGTTTATTAATAAAAGGATCCGTTTGGTTTAGTTATCACGAGGACCAAACTTGTAATTTTACAAAGTAAAGGTCCGAATTTGACAAGTTTCAAAGTTTTCCAAGGATCAATCATGCCAAGTATCATTAGTACAAGGACTATAAATATAATTTTCCATTTTAAAGTATCCAAGGACCTTTTATGTCATTTTTTAAACTTGAGGACCAAACATGTAAATTCTCAAAAGTTTATCATAAGGACCATTCTTGTCATTTATAAATAGTACAAGGTTAATATTTGATAATTTTCACTTTTAAATTAACCAAGGACTATATTTGACAATTTTCAAAGTTTAGGGACTAAAGTTGTCATTTTGTGATTTTGAACTTTAAAGGGTTTGTTTTGACAACTTTTGAATCTCATGGACCTAAAATGATATTTTACAAGTTTTGAATTACGAGGGACTGTTTTGACAACTTTGTAACTGGGGACTAAAATTGCCAATTATGCAAACTTGATACGTTTTTCATCGATTTTGATGTTTTGCATTTAAAACATATAAAACACTTGGTTGTGATATTTTTATCATTTTGATATGTTTCGAGTGTTTCGGATGTTTTTGGCATTAACAAGATATAAAATGATGAGATTAGACACTCATCGTCGATGACACACGACAAAGGTTAAGGGTGACTCGTCATTACTAACATGTCACGCGAAGTGGACAAAACCAGTGGTACATGACCAAATCCATGGCCAAGACACCAAAGATTGCTCGTTGTATCACCTAGACACGCTTCATGACTAAAAGGGTAGGATAAGACATGGGATATATAAATGGTGTAAAAATAAAAATCAAACAGGTAGTCTAAATCTATAACCAAGTCATCACCGCTTACTGTCCGCCAAAAGTTCAAGCTTTGAAGTCAAGAAACCGGATCATGAAATATCATGTAAGTGTGTCATTAGAGGACTTCGTGATGGGCACACTACCTTTTCTCCAACTGTTGGCAAATTAACCAACTCCAATCTTCGAATGTGACCGAGGTGGCCTCCTCGACACTAAATCTATAAAGCTCATATCATAGTGCTTATAACATCGCACTTTACAATAACATAACAACTATTTTTTTTCAAATTATTTTTTTATTATTTTTTTTAATCATAACAATAACAAATAAACATAATATCCCCCCACTTGAGATGAACAATGGGAATTCGGAGGGTCTTCAATGATCTTCAGGAATATGTTGTCGATGAAAGCGTGATTTCCGAACCTTTCCACTTGAACCTTGAACTTAGGCAAATAATGACTTCCCAATCACAAATAAAGACTACAGGATAGGCTAAGGTGTATAGGTGTAATGAAACAATATATTGGGTTGACAAGATGAAAGGAATGGCTCAGAGGGGTGTATCTAGGGTATCTTGCACTAAAGGTGAGTGCAACAAAAGGGGTTTCACATGGGGTCAAAAAGTCAAGGTGACTAATCGATAGATACATAATGGTAGGTCGTTTGGGTGATAATCCTATAATATTGACTTCTAAAACGAAAAGTCCAAATACATCGAGCTAACTCAACATACCTCGTCTATGGTCTCGAAATGATGCAAAGGCCAAGTTCTAAAGTTTACAAGCTACCCAAGACACTCATAATTTGGTGGATTTGGGGTAAAATATTGGAAACGGATAAGGCTAAACTCACCATATAATATCAATGGTTGTATGTGCTCGGCTAAGGTCTAATCTAGTTAGGTTAAGAAAAACATGTCAAAATTTTAAAAATGGCATAATTTTTCAAAATAAACTAGAAAAACGAGGGCAAAGTAATGTTCAAGAGATAATTCTACTCTCGTCCCCCCACTTGAGTTGTACAAAGTCCCTTTTGTACTAAGCATTAAATAAAGGTGAAGAGAAAAGTAGAATTAGAGCGAGAACTTCCCTTAAATTTGCTCTACAAAGAAAGAAGGCCCACGAAAAAGAGACGTGCCTTCGTGTAAGCATCCTTGAGCAAACTTCATTCCCTGAATCACACTACCGACAAGCATAATTCTAAAAAAAAAAAAATGAGAAATGAAAACAAACCTAACTCACTTTCGTAGGAATCATGGTTGCATTTAGCATATGCAACAAGCCTTTTAAACCACTTGGTGTCCCAGTGGACGAGTGAAGTCTCGTGAGGGTTTGAGGAACACACCCACAAAGTTCATTTAAAATGTTAATACAAGATTATTGTGTTTTAAAATGAAAGAACTAAAGCAGAGGAAGGTTACGTCGTAACTCTTTTGAGGGAGTTACGCCAGAATCGGCATAAGTCGCAAAGCGAGTGGTTCTGGCGTAACCACAAAGATGGTATTACCGTAATTAGTAATACGTCAGAATTTTCTTGCAAAAATTTGGTTACGGCGTAATCACATGGATGAGTTATGCCAGTAACTCCGTCGATCAAGAATCGCAGCAGCAATTACTTCCTTGTTTCTGCAAAATGGTTAGAAAACACAAAACCCTACAAAATGGAAATAAAACAAAAGAAATGGATAATTCGGGTTGTCTCCGAAAGAGCACTTTTCTTTATTTACGAGTCTTTAAGTTAGACTCAGAGCCGAGGGGCTACCAGTGCTTGTTGGTCATTTTGTGGATGTGGCAATCTCCATGTTGGATCCAACTTATCAGATTCTCATCTCGTTTGTAGTCATCCCCTAATTCAAGACAACCCGAGTAGAAGCTTTTTATTTTATGGTAAGGATGGTCAATACCTTTTGCCTTGTCTTCCTCACTGATATCGAGCAATGGTTGGGCTTGGCTTGACTGCCTCTTGGTCTAATTTTTAAAATTCTTAACGGTTCTCGGCATTTTGAAGATAGTCTTATCATCATTTATCTTTAACCATACTAATCCTTCTTTTTCATTTTTATCTAACCCTGATATTTCTTGAAAAGGCTTTCCTAAAATTACTCCCGCAAGTCCATCTTCCACAAATTCACTTACGTCGTCTAAGACCATAAAGTCCACCAAAAATGAATGAGTTCCAACGAAGACATGGATGTTAGTGGCGAACCCAAGAAGGTTATTCCCCTTATATTCTAATTCTTTCTTCATAACCCGGTTGTAGCATTCTTTTGACATGATGTTGACTGGGGAGGTTGTGTCAATAAATGGGTGAAAGTCGATGAACTCGATTTTGCATGAGATCTTAAGATAATAAGGGTTTCTATGATGTATGTGGGTTCCTACCTCATGAAATCTAGGTTGGTTGGCTTGCCAGAAACCCTTCACAGAGTTGTCTTGCCAATGGTCCATCTCGATGTCACTTGAGAGGTCTTCAGCACTGATTCCTAAATTATCATCTTCTTCGAAGTTGACAAAAACATCAAAATCTCTCCCTGAATCAACCTCGCCAGGGTCTGGGAGGTCACTATGAAATTCTTCTAAAGCATCACCAAAATTGCCTACTGGGTCGACCGCACACACTTTTTGAGGAGTATATAGGAGTTCATTTGGACCGAACGTTGCAATTTCTCCATTAGCTTCAAGAGTTAACTTTCCAGCAAAGACATCTACCTTAGTATGGGCAGTCGCAAGCATAGGTCTACCTAAAATGACAAGTATTCTATTGTCTTCCGGAATGTCAAGAATCACAAAATCGACTGGGAAAAGGAATTTCTTAATCTTTACTAACACATTTTCAACAATGCCCAACGGTGATTGCATGGACCGATCGGCCATTTCAATTTTCATCTTGGCTGGCTTTAAGTCACTAATCCCCATACGCAGGAACATCGAACGAGGCATTATGCTAATACTTGCTCCAAGATCATCTAGGCATTACACATGTTTAGACTCCCGATCAAGCAAGGAGAGTGAAACACCCAGGTCTTTTTCCTTTGTGGTAGCTCGTTCCTAAAAGCTACGAACATATTTCGTTTAGGTGAACTGTCTCATCATTGCTTAATTCATGTGGAATATTCTCATGATTAGTTTTAATGGAACTATTGATAGGGAAGTTTCTGGGAGAAGCTTGGTCCGTATTTGTCTTTCTATGATGATTAGGTCGCTTAACTTTTTCCGAAAAGGTCATTGGTTCTTCAAGGATAGTTTCTACCATGTGGACAACTTCCTCCTCCCGAGTGCAAGGTAATCAGAGATGGCTTCTGAACATGAGCTGACGCTCTTCTCCAATCTCTTAATCCTGTCTTCTTGAATTTCGAGAGAAGAGACTGTATTATCCACGAATGTCTTCATCATTTTTTCAATTCTATCATCTCGTTCTCTTGATTCCTTTATGTGGTCAAGAATCTTTTTCTCAAGATTGCTCCCGGTTTTGGTCCCAAACACGCTCTTAACCCTCTCAGTCTTCCATGCTTCAGTTTCTCTTTCTAACCTTCGTTTTTTGAAAATTTCCCCATAATTGTATTCTTGCTTTGCTATCGTCTTCATTACCTTATGATCGAAATTGTCTCTTGGTCCGTACCCTGTATCCATATGCCACTTGTAGCAATGTTAAGAAATCCATTGAATACATTCCAAGGCTTGGTCAGGAGTCATGCTAGGAATAGGTCTCGGGGAATCGAGTAGTTCTCGTGTTAGCGCATTAATTCCACGATAGAAGACGTAGACAATCCGATGTTTGTTTAAATCATGGGTGGGGCATCGATAGAGTAGCTCATTAAATCTTTCCCAAGCCTGGTAAAGCGTTTCTTCTCCAACCTGGAAGAATTGATAGATTTTACCAAGAAGTTTGGCCATTTTTTAAGGAGGGCAAAATTGCTGGACGAATTCTTTTCTTAGTTTAGCACATGCTTCTTTACATTCGTTAGGGAGTTTGTTATACCATCTTTTCGCGGTCCCAGTAAGAGTCATAGGAAAAATCCTTGCGGTGACCGAATAGCTCGGAGTACCTCTGATGTTGAAAAGAGAGGATGAGTGGAGAACTTCTTCTACGTGATCCTGAACGTCCTCATCTTTATCTCCAGAAAACTTAAGTTTGTGTAACTCTCGAATAATATGATCTGGATAGAGTATTTTTCAGTATTAAAATCCTGTGTGAAGCTTCGTTGGCAGTTCTCATTTGGTCGCCCAAATATTGTTCCATAGTTAGGTCATTGATATTATATTCATTGACGACCTCCGCCTCTGCCGATCGGGTCTCGATTCAGAAATGAGAAGATGTTGTGAATAGGAACCGAGAATAGACTTTCCTTGTCCGTAATCTTCTCGGATCGTCGAATGAGGTGGCCAAAAGGGCCTTGAGCTACGAGTCTTATATCCCGACATTTAAGAGAAAAAGAAAATTAAAATGCAGACTTAATATGAAATCCTAAAATAGCTCATGAGAACGGCGCCAAAAACTTGATGCGAGTTTTATCGACTGTGTTTTAATATTTATAAAGACTCGTTATACCTATGGTCTACCCTAATGCACTAACAGGCAGGTGTGCCCGGTCGTGTGTAGTGTAGTAATTAGTAAAACCGAGGTCGTCCCAAAAGCTATGTGTGTTGGATTATTACTAAGTCTAAGTGTCACGTAATTAATAATGGTTTCGATAAGGAACTACTAATTTAACTACTAAAGTAGAATAAAGTAGATAAAGGCGGATAAAGGATAAATCAATAGAGAGAGTGGTGTTAACCTAGTTAATCCTCCTAGCTAGTTATGTCTACGTCTACTTACTTCCAATTACTTGGTGGGGTCAAAGTCGAGAGGACGATGATTTGATCAATTCGCCTAACCTATCGGCAAAGATGCTACCACAGGAGAAGTCGGTGTCCCTCATAAGTCTGTTGTTCCCGGTCCCTAAGCCAAGTCATTAAGCACCGCTACATGCTAGATTTATAATAGTGAGTGCCGGAGTTAGCAACTTAAACACTCACCCCTAATTCTTAAGTTCATCCAAACGGTAGGTGATCGGTTGGTCAAATCGCACAAGTAGAAAGGGTCGTCGGTTGGTCATATCTTACCCTTCCTCTCTCATCCGCTCACCTAGGGTCGGTTGGTCATATCTCCTAGGCAATTGGCCTCACCACCATTCAAAACTACCGAACCAAGGGTGGCTACCAATAAACTATGCATGCATACACTTAGAAATAATTGTACGGAAGTAAAGTAAACGCAAAAAAAACAATTAAGGAATCATAACTAGGCCAGCACCAAGAGGTGCTTAGCCGCTCATATTAATCATACAAACCAATTCAATATACAAAGGTACGAAATACATAAATCAGAAATAAGAAAAATATAAAATGCTAATGCTTATCGTAGGGGAGTGATTTCTCCCTTGGAGACAGCTCCGTATGCTCCTCTGGACCTTCCTTTATCTTTTTCCCACGTTCTCTGATAGTTGTGTGTGGAATGGGATGATTATAAATCTTTGGAATTAGTGGGGTATTTATAGGCGGATCGGGTTACTGGCGTAACTAATATAAGAGTTCGCCAGTAACCTTCTATTTCTTCGTAATTTGCACTAGATCTGCTGGTTACGGCAGAACCTTATGGGTGGTTACGCCGTAGTCTTCAATAAAACTTGGTTACTCCGTAGTTGATGGAGTAGTTACGGCGTAATTATCGCGTGGAACCTCATTTGACCTAATAGAGTTACGTCGTAGCCTTTCGGGAGAGTTACCAGTAACCTTCGATGAGATGGTTTTCGAGTCACGCAATAGTTACGGTAATGTGAGAGATGAGTTCGCCGTAACTTCTACAAAATCGAGATACTATGATAAATCTTTAGATAATTCTCCAATTTCGCGTCTCTTTAGCTCCAATGCTCGTAATTTACCGGAAAGTGGAAAACAATGGAAAACAAGCGTAAATCCATATAAATGATCTAAATTACAAGCATTATCGGGGGAAATTGACACTTAATATTCAGGACTATTTGATGTTATCAATTATGATATCCAATATCTTACATATTTGTTTACCAACTTAGGGACTACCAATGCAACTTCAAACTCCGAGGGATGAAGGTTGTTACTTTTGACATACCACATAGACCATCCATGTAATTTACTCTAATTAAAAAGTTTAGAAAAAACACCGGAAACCCTCGATCATTTGTAAACCCTCACATCTCACATTCCGGGATACCAAACGCACACATCTAACACAACAATCATCTGTAATAAATGGGTAAATCTAGCACGAAGACTGTGCAAAACTGGGGACAAAAACAAAGTTAGCGTGTACTCAACTTTAACCACTATACTTGTCTCGATAACTAGTTCAATTATAAAGTTTTTAGAGTGAATTAGTAACAACCTGAATCCCTCATCTCACCGGAGACAAGTTATAAGGTAGATTAGATTAGATGTAGACGCATATCCCAATCTAATAAAAACGGTTTAAAACCAACATTGACATTGTGAGTGCGTTTATCGTTTCAATATAAATTTTCGAGTCCAAGGGTGCGTTTGGTATGCGCCTATCGGAATGGATCTATGGACTTCATTCCGATTAATGGTGTTCTTTTAGTGGGTCCGTGAATGAAATGAGTATATGATAGTCATAGATTCATTACACACTAATTTGGTGTCTATGAAATCCATTCCAGCGAGCCACTCTCTTTTCCACTACAAAATTCAAATACTCCCTCCGTGTCTTATTAAATGTCCACATTACCATATTTGGTTGTCCCACATTCAATGTCCATTTCCAAAAATGACTAAGTAAAAATAAGCAAACTTCCAAAACTACCCTTTAAATATGGACACAAAACTGTAAACTTAATGTTACTGATTATTGAAAGGAAAAACTACTGTGAAAAAGCAAACCACAAACTCCCACGCAAGAATAAAAAAGACCTGGTTCATTTCTTTCTTTTTTGTTAAACAAAAGACATGTTTCATTTTTTACGCTTCTGGTCTTAAGGATTTCATACATAACAACAAAAGACATTACAAAGTGTTTTTTTTTCAATAATTTTTCGCTACTGAGCTAAATATGCAACAACTTGGTTTATCAAATTTTCATCACAACCAACTTTTAGTGGCAATATTCCTTGACGTTCGAATCTAGCTTTTCCGATGTGGCGTTTGATAATTGTTGCTACCACGAACCTCCATAATTTCTTTCATGCATGTTTGTAAAGTTAGAAATACGTTGTTAAGTTCATGTGATGACATTCTTTCAAAAGATCTTTCAACGGCGGAAACTAATTCATCAATATTTCTCAAAACCTCTTGCTCTTGGAGTGATTGAATTGCACGAAAAAAACCAAGGTCTAACACATTTAAATCCGGACTATTTGGTGGTTGAAAGCAAAGTCGAATGTCAAAGCCATCTCGAGATGCTTCTTGGAGAAACTCGACATCATTTACATCAATATGAGGTTTCGCATTATCTTGTTGAATAAAGATTGGACCCGTATGACCTTGTGGCCATTTAGCTCGAATAGCCGGTAAAACTTTATGGATCAACCATGATCTCATTACATCTTTAGTTACGGATAATATAGGCTTCGGTTCTAATGTTCCCGCAACACGATTTTTACCAGAATGCTTTGTCGGTTCTAAGGTTGTGAAAGGGAATATACCAATCTTTCTAGAAAATATTTTCATTTCCCGACGTATCAAATCGAGGTCGTGCAACCGCGGCAAGAAACATGACTTTTGTTATAAACTTTTTCGATTTACATGTTCTTAACGGCTCTTCCTCACCGGGAAGAAGATAATATCGTTTTGTTGGTTTTGACATGTAAAACCATTTTTCATCAATGTGTATAAAATTAAACATTAAACATATCGGCAAAGTTTGTAGTACCTGACATCGATCGAGTAAGCATAGATAAACAAAATTTCAATCTTGCTATTTTATTCTCATTGGTAAGAACCGACTTGATAGCATTTGTATGTGGTCTAAATGCACCTTCTTTGATTCGCCTATGCATGGTCGATTTCAAAACACCAACCGAGATTGCAAGAGGCGTATGTTGGTTCGACGACACAATGGAATTTCCGAAACTTGTGAAAAATCTATATGTACCCTTTTCCGTCCAACGATTTTGGCCTCTTCAAGACAGATTAACCATTAATCCATTCGAGACTTGATGTCGGGCTTGATGCCAAATGCGACTAACGGTTCGGTTGCATACACCAAACTGCTTTGCTACATGAGTTATTGACCCTTTCTTTAATATTCCATCCAAACTCTCTTGCAACAACAAATGATAAATTGTTTGATGTTCGGAATCGCTTAAGTTGGGTTTAATGCATGAGATTCTAAAATCTTCCATATCCAAGATCAAGAAGACAATAAAGACATAAGTTTAAATAAAAATGTGAAAATTCATTTTGAATGAATATGTGGGCAGGTGTGGTACGTAAAAAATGGGTTGAAGTATACTCCTACTTTATTTGAGATTTTGTTCTAGAAAATTGGCGCCTAGTGAGAATATATTTGAGATGTCAAAAAATTAAACTTCCCTCCAAAGTTTAAGTTTAGTACTGATGTCAATCTAAAAATGTTGTTGTTGTTTTTTTTTTTTTGAAATTTTTGGTTCCTAGTCTAAAAGTGATACATTAGTACAAGTACATTATGGGTAATTTTGTCATTTAATTTTTTAAACCTTTCTTACCTAAAACTTTGTGCATAATTGTGGTGGACATTTAATAAGGGATGGAGGGAGTATCTATATACGTTTTAATTTCATATTTTATCAATCAAACATAAACAATCGTAATGATACACTTTTTCATATCTATTGTCATTCTACCTCATACTAAATCTTATACCCATTATGATTTCTAGCAAGAAACCAAACGGCCCCAAATTTAGGAGAAATGCTACACCCACATAATGTTTACAAAAAGAAATCCACACATACATATGCCAAATGACTTGTACCAGTAGAATTAAATTAAATTTTCTCTTTCTTGTTTTTACTCCTAATGATTAAGTGACACATGTATGTGTGGATTTATTTTTATAAAAATTATTTGAGTGTACTCCAAATTTAGGGTGTGTTTGGAAACTAAGAAGATTAGCGATAGTGATTAGCGATAGCAATTAGCGAAGCAGTTTAATTTATATAAGTGTTTGGTAAAATAGTTGTAGCCTTAATTTTATGTGTAAAATACCATAACGCTAAATCTTTATTCAAGCGTTTAGATTTAGCGTTTTTGCTTATAAACGCTAATTAATAATCATTACAAACAAATGTTTTTTCAAAACGCTAAACGCTAAACGTTAATCGCTTTATTATCTTCATTACCAAACACAACACAAAAAGTAGCGCACAAGTTTCCTCCAGGTCATTCCCATTTCACTCCTTACACCTAAAAAGCACTACATCCAATCCCACTCACCAACACCAACCCACAACGTACATTCCTTCCTCCTCATATCACAAACATTCGTTCCTCCTCATATGCTCCATTCCCCCCACCCCACAGGCCACACCCTTCATAGTTTCATTCTCACTTTATTCCTCCACCAACCTACTCACTTTTCCCCACTTTCACCGGCGGCGCGTGTACATCACTCACCACCTCACACATTCATACTTCAGGTAGCCGTTTCTTCACCGTCGTTTTTTACTACAAGTAAAATGTGTGGTTTTAAGTTTTGATGACGATAATTATTTTTTTATGTTGAATATTCTTCTAGTTTATAGTACTGTATTTGTCAAGTTATTTAGTTATCTTTTGGTAGAGAGTTTGAGAAGCTGAAAACCTTTTTTAGTTTTGATGACGTGGCAGTTTTGTTCATAATGATAATGATTGTAATAATAATGTTTAGTGTTATTATAATGTGTGAAATGAGGTAAAAGTAACTGCTAATCTGTGTTTTACTATATTTTTTATGTCGAAAACCGATTGAGTAAAATAGTTTAATACTACTAGTAGTTGTTATAACTTAGCCGATCACTGCAAATTTGAAAGAGGAACTCGAGATAAACGTTTTTTAGATTGATAGTAATAAATGTTTTTTAGTTATTAAACCTGTTTTTTCATTTCATATTATGTTTGTACAGAATTCGATGGAGGGAGGTTTGGTGCCGCCACTTGCTCTTACAAGGGAAGCTGTGATGGCGCTAAACAACTATTCAGTGACTTTTGAGCATGCCCGGTCTTTGTTTGGTGGTAATTTCTCAAACTCTGTGCAATTCCAATGTCGTCTTTGTTTTTATCTAGGAATTTAAAATAATAGGATTGTAGTATGGTTATTGATCCTAAATTTGGTTTTTCAATTGGGGTTTCTAGTTTTTTCTAATATAACTTATTTATGTTAATAATCTGTTTAGCTTATTACTAGCTTATTCTGTGGGCCAAATATGAATTTTACTAGTCATATTAGTTGCTTAAAGTCTAAATCAGTCATGGTTTATGGTTAAAATAAGCTTAAAATTGAAATATTAGATAGTTAAAGGGGTGTTTGGATTTGCATTTTAGCCCTGGTCATAATCTGTTTTACATTGTTTGTTTGGTCAATTAGTTTCATTAGATCTAGCTAGTAGTAAGATAATTCAGTAATTTAAAAATAGTTAATAAATGTTTTAAGTAGATTAAAGGGTGTTTAAGTCCAATTGCAGTTTCACAAGCTTTGAGTCAGTTTAGTTAGCTTATTAGGATAAGATCTTATTAATTCAGTTTTAATAGTTTATTTTGTGTCAAATTAAGTTCACCAATCTGTTTTCGTCATTTAGACTCCAAGTTAAAGGTCAAATTGCATTTTCCAAATCAGTTTCAAAAAGAAAAAAAAAAATCCAAAAATAGTAGTCTGTCGCTTTTTCATCAGCTTATTTAAGCTTAAAAATTCTTACAAAATGCTTTTTAGTGATCTATTTTAGCTTAACTTTATCTGTTTTAGGCTTGTAGAGGTCTGCCAATTCATTTACTCAGCTTATTTGTGGCTTAAAGTTGGTTGTACACACTCATTTTCATAAAGGGTAAAAACTGAGTTTTCAAACCAGGGTTTTCACAAGCTTATAAATAAGCTCTCAAAAGCTCAATTAAGTCTGAAAATTGGTACACATAATATTTGCCAGCTTGTGAGTGCTAATTTGCTTATTTGGAGCACTAGCTTATTGTTTGGTAGCTTGTGCATAAGCTAAAAGTCACCCCCTAGGCTGTTTGGATTGTTTGAATCTCTTAAATGCTTATTTGAGTTCTACTTATTTCTGGCTTTTACTAGTGCTTATAATGGCTTAATTTACAACCTAGTATAGCTTATTTACCCCTTGCAGCTTATTAAGTCCCTTAAAACAGCTTAGGGCAGCTTATTCAGATGAGCTTTTAGCTTTTTAATCAAGTTATATTAGGGTAGCTTAATATAGATGTGCTTATATTATATTATGTAGCATGTTGAAACAGCTTAGGGTAGCTTATTCAGATTATATAAGGTATAATGTTGTTAGGCTTTAATCAAGTTAAACATAAATATTATCATGGATGAAAAAACTATATTAACTTTAACTTAATTGCTTGGTACTCTTTCTACAACACAAATGACAAAATATATATTGAAAACACTATATCTCTATGTCTAACTTTATAGTTTCTAGTGGCTGGGCCGCTTGGTAAGGGCACCAGACAGATTCAAAATTGAATGCCACAACTAATTAGCTTTATGGCTGAGAAACTATATTCATATCTGTATGTCATCCTTTTTCTCCATTTCTTTTAAAATCTTTGGGTATGCACTGATCATTTTACAGTTTTATTATATAGAGGGTGTGCGCTTGTAAATCTCTAGTGTATTTTGTACCAAGTTTTGAAGCAATATATACATATTTTACACTAGTAAAAGTTTACACAACCCTGCCTGCAAGCTAGATCCACCCCTGTATATATTATTCACCATAACTCTTTGATGAATTTTCTAAACTTAAATTTGTATCAATAGAGTTCGGCGTTGTAAATCACTCCCATGCGTAAATATTTGGCGTATAAACTTACTTGATGCCATACGTTTAGAGATCTGATTCTCTTTTTTTGTTCAAGTTTTCTCAACACGTCATCTTGGTTTTTATTCAGTATAACACGGGTTGATTCGTGTGGCTTTTTTACCTTCTGGTTTCAATTATTTATATTACAATTTGACCAACACAACAGTTAAATGTATACCTACCGCATGTCACATACTAAGTGCTTGTTTTCATGTTACCATACCCATTCAGATTCCACAAATCTATAATATCTCTATCTAGATAGAAGATGAGTTAATATCAACTTTGCTTTATTTTTTATTACTATTATTTTTTTTTACCTAGTTTTGAATTCATATTTATGCTATTTATCAGCGTTATTTACATATCCCCATAGTGAAAAACTGTTATATTATCAGCACCATGATTTTTTTTTTTTTTTTCATTTGCATTACTTATTGATATTATACTATCCTGTGCAAGTTTTATCGAGTTTTGATATGTTTGTATGCAGTTGACTTGCCGACTTTTAAAGCAAAGCTAGTGGAGTTAAACATCTTTGTTTGGAATGAGCCTAATGGTTTACGAGTGAGGATTCACAGTGGTCCTTATGAAATAAGTATTTCCATAAAGAATATAAACAAGTTATTTGTCGTGGACGGCACTCTTGGGTTTTCTGATGTTATCTTTAGGATTGAGCTTCCTCTTGGGCTGCGTGGTAAAGGTTACGAACTAACCTACGAGCACCCGGAAACAGTTTTTAATCCGCTCAAGACAGATCGTGATTGGCACTATGCGGTTGAGTATTCCAAGGTGAGAGGTTATCTTGTGCATTTGAACTTGGACAGCGATGATCCTTACATAGTAGCTCGTATGGTTACTTATGATGAGGATGTCACCTCTGATGATGAGGATGCTTCTTATTATGCTCCTTAGGGTGAGTATACTTTTTCTTGTCCTTCTAATTAGGATGCTTCTGATAAGGATGATGATAAAGATGCTTCTGCATCGCGTGTGGCGATGCCGAATCTAGGATGAATATGTCGTATGAACTTTGTTAGTAGAACAATTTAGTATTTGTTTATGTTTCCAGTGTTGGATGTGGTTCATTTTGTGCACATAAGGAACATGTTTATTTAGTTAATTTTTTATCATAATCATTTAGTCTGCTAGAGATAATAACCTGAATCTACCCGTTCACAAGTGAAGAGTCAAAAATTTCATCTCATAACTAGCATAATGATACTATGACAGAAGATTCATACTCATATGAGTTCCAAATATGCTTTTTCAGGTTGATCGTGTCCTATAGTCATCAGTTGTGTACCCTCACAATTATGGTTTTGTTCCAAGTACTCTCTGTCTCTCTGTGAGGACAATGATCCAATAGATGTCTTGGTCATCATGTAGGTCTGAAAAGTTTTGAATTTTTTTTAAGCTATAACATATTCACAAATTGTTAGGGGGTTTCAAAATTTGCTTAAAATTAAATCTGCTATAATACAGGATCCATACCGCCAGGCTGCTTCTTACGTGCCAAAGTTATTGGCCTCATGCCCATGATTGATCACATGGTTTTGTTTTTATCGCCCCTGTTGTACCATCAGATGAAGAAACAGATTTCTTCTTTTTTCCAGGGGCAAATATGTTGTTTGGTTATTCGTATTATGTTCTTTGTAAATAAGTATTCGAAATCGAAATTTGTATTGAACGTTTGAACTCCATTTATAGGCATTAAACATATAACCATTCTTAAAATGTATGTATATATATTAAGCTATTGCTGAATCAGACTCGAATGCGACTCTTTCCATTTAAGTGATATGAGTTATAGTACTGTAAAACACCTAATTTATTGACATGAAATATTGCCTAGACATAATTTGTGTTTTTGGGTTAATTAGTTTGTGTGGGAGGGTGGTGGATGGTGGCATGTTCAATATATTACATATCTTTGGAATACATATAGATGACTTTTCATCTTTATATACATTTTCTTTTGAGATATAGAAAAAAGTGATATTTTTACTAAAATAATCTATAGGAATTTATATTTTGGGTAAAGTATAATTGAATACACATATTTGAGATTTGATAGTGATATACTTGATTAATTAGAAATAAAATATGAACTTACATGTACCCTTTCTATACGCAGATTTTGTTTCCCTTGACTGATAAAATTTACAAACAGAAACCTAGCATATGCCTTTGCAGATTTCATATCAACCTGATATAATTTGGAGTAGTCAGATGAACACTCATATCAGGTCTCCTTTGCTAAATGTAACAATGGTACGGAAGTATGTAATATAGTAACTTGACTCGGAAGTGAGGCATCATGCCTTAACAGTGGAGTGGTATTATTTCCTCCTTTACCTAAGCCCTCCTCAAGATGTGCAAACCGCCTCTTAAACCGATCAGCCCCACTAAAACAAATAACAACAAAATCATTTCATTAAAATAAGAAGAAACGCAGTTTGTAGCCAAATTCATAGGATATCATTTATCTTAACCCTCATAACCATGAAAGGTCGATCGGGTCAAAAGCGTGTAATTGTTTTCGGTAAAGCTTATAACGAATTTACCCATTGGCTATTAGAAATAAAACTTAAGCTAAACAACACGGTGATATCTTAATGGGTTGAAATTTTGGTAGCATACCGCTCAACTGAAAGCCGGTCTTTTGGATCAAATGCAATAAAGCGTTCCAGTAGTTTAAGAGGCAATAGGTCTACATTATGAAATTTGTGTGTCAAAGGAATTGGTTATTTCTTCTGCATGATATTAAGGTATCTTCTTGCCTTTTCAGTACGAATCTGCATATTTGGAAGCCAAGTAGTTAGATTTATTTTTCACGACACTTTAAGGCAATGCTTTAAAACCCAAACTAATAACTTTAGGAGGAGTGCTAAGCAAATCAACCATGAGATCCAACTGCTGCACAACATTCTTCTCCTTGTAACAAAACACGTCTCAGAGAAATAAATTTTAGAAAAATCCCTGAAACGAAGCGCATGTGATATTTGCGTACTGAAACTTATGACGAATTCCGACAAAATAAGAGTGTTCATCTTACTCTTCCAAATAATATCAGGTTAAGCTTGTCCCCATCCAAAGGAGACCTCATCATTACTATTTAGAAAAAAATTTAGGCTGTAAGGGTGAGAGGGGTCATTGACATGGGACATAGGACCGCTGTTTGGCATCGACAAACGCCATCCCCATCACCCTTACCGTTTTTCGGCATCGGCATCGGCTTTATATATCGGCATATGTATGCCGATGGATGTAACCGTTGGGATTTTTGTGACCGTTTTTTTCTCATCTTTAACCCCTTTCTTGGGGAAGTAGCCGACGATTTGATGGGCTTTTCCGTCGATTTTCCGGCCGATTAACATGGGGGTTTTGATAAATGAAACAAACAATTTTTTCGTCGCTTTTCATAGATTTCCGGCGCCCTTTTTAGGGTTTTTCGCCGGAAAAAATGGGGGTTTTGAATACATGGGAGGTAGAGCCGCCGGCGGTCTCTTGAGGCCTTGCCGGAGTGGTTCACCAATGATCCACTAAATTTATTCCACTTGATGGTGGTATCGATGTCCAACGGTGCTGATGATCCTCTATACTTGATTCCGGCCAAAAAGCCAGAATCCTTTTTCTGGTATGTATATGTGTATGTATATATGTATGTGTATGGTGGTGGTGGTGTTATTTGTGGCCAAATCCTTTTTCAGTATACATATTTGTGGCCGGAATATTTTTTGTTATGTATATATGTGGCCGGAATCTGTGTTGTTATATATATATGTGGCCGAAATCGTTTCTGTTATATATATATATATATGTGGCCGGAATCTTTTCTGGTATGTATATTTGTGGCGGAATCTTTTCATTATGTATATTTGTGGCGGAATCGTTTTTGGTATGTATATTTGTGGCGGAATGTGTTTGGTTCATATGTTTGTTGTAGAAATCTGTTTAAGTGTACGTATGCAATGTGTGTTTGCGACCATGGCGTGTTCCGCACCTTTGAATTGTCCCGACCCCATTATTCTCGAGCCTATGATCGTTTGTCTTATGTATATGTCATATGTAGTTTGTGTAATTTTAGTTTGATGCCAAAATTGGCAACGACCCCATTAGTTATGGTAGAATTGGCATGGAAATTGGCAAGTGACATGGCATCGTGTCATTGGTCCATTTCCATGCCAAACTTTTTCTATGCCAAAATTTGCAACGACCCCATCACCCTAAGGGGTGTCTCGCATTCATGTGTTGTAAAGAATAACCAATTTCAACCGGTTTATAAAAAAAAAATATATTTGTCTCACCAATAATCGTTTTGATAAATTATCCCGTGCAACATCAAGATGCAATAACCTGATAAGTATTTAAATAATAAATCCCAAACAATTCCGTACACCATCAAAATGCAATAAGCTGTAGCTGTTGTATTTTGGATGTATTTTGGATTGCAGACGTTGTTGCTGGATTTGGCATGGGTGGACTTGGAAGAGCATTTAAATATGGAATCATGGGTCGGTTTATTCCTATACGTGTCATTCCCATTCCCATCTCCATAGCAGCCATTGGTGGCATATGCGAACTCAAAATAAAAATGAACCAAAAGGTGTAAAATTAGTACCATGTAATTCTAGTCTCTGGGATACTCTCGAACTCCTCGTCATACCTCATACATTTTTTAGCAGCAAGTGCAGTACCCTGAGTTTATATAAACAAATAGAGTAACACTTCCATATTACATATTTATTTTTTTAGCAGGCTAAAACCAAACACTATATTCTTGTGCAAACACCCCATAAGACCATCAATAGTGTGTATTACAAATTCAAGCAAAGAAAAGAAAATCCAAACAATATCTCGTGCGACAAAGAGAAGATAGAATGAGATAACTTACGGAAAGACCATCTTTTGTAGAGTTGGACCTCCATCATATTCTCCAAATCTTCATCGATATAAGAGAACACGCTACGCCTTTTCCTATATTGGACATAGTGAGTAAATTAGCCGCTTTGCTTACAACCTCTTAGGATTTATTACATATTGAACTTCACCTTGTAACGTGAGTTTCTTTTGCCTCATGGCATCTAATATTCCTTTGTGGCCACTTCATGTAAACTGAACAAACCGGTAACTACATGCTTATTAGTTACGGTGTGTTTAGTTGGTCTTGTTTTCTATCTCTAATTTTGTAAAAATATGAAAGGGAAATTTATCTCCACAAAATATTTGAAAATATAGAAAACGCGTTTAGTTGATGTTTGTATTTTCTATTTTTAAGAAGAGGAAGGAGGGTTGTGGGTTACAAAGGAAAACAACTAAAATTTGTTTTGTAGTTTTCCTTGTTAAGTTAGGAAATATGAGATTTTGTGTTTTGCAAAACATTTTGTTAGAAAACGTTGATTTGAACGCGATCTCTATTTTACTTGTTTCCACAAAACATTTTGTAGAAAACAAAAGTGTTTTCCCATAACTAAACGCACCCTAATATCTATCTATAACTTTTATTTCTAGTATATAACATTATATATGGAGAATCAAGTATCTTAAAGTTTTTCTTTATTTTGGTCTTTTGCAACAGCACATTTTCACTCACTGAAGACCACGACTTTGATTCTGAGTTGGTAATCGGTCTGTTATGGTTAAATTGATATCTTGATGGCAATATTATGGTTGTAAGACATTGAGGTTTCTTACTAAGGCTATGTGACTATGGCAAAAGTTCAATATAAATCTCATGTTAGACATATGTCCAATGAACCAATTTTGGCTATTAATATTTTTAATCAAAAATAAATAAATAAATAAACTTTCACATTTTTTTAAAAATTAAATATCTCGCAAATCGTTAATCGTTAAGCGAAAAAAATCATGCCATCGCAACGAGAAATTATCTTCCTATGGATATGCACTTCTATATACTTTCGATGAACCATTTTCTTTTCAAAATTTCCGCCCAGAAAATCACACGTGATTTGTGAAAATCACATGTGATTTGTAAAAATCAAAATCACATGTGATTTTACAAATCACGTGTGATTTTTCTGGGCGGAAATTTTGAAAAAAAAAATTCATCGAAAGTATAGAGATGTGCATATCTACAAAATGGTTAATTTAGTTCTCGTCGCGATGGTGTATCTTTTGTAGCTTGAAGATTTACCGTTTGCAAGATATGCTGTTTTAAAGAAAAATGTGAAAAATAATTTTTTATTAATTTAGATGAAAAATTAATGGCTAAGATTGGTTCTTTGGATATATGACAAATATGAGATCCATATTAATCTCAACTCATGTGACTATACCGTTTTGTTCTAAGGTACCGTGTTACAAATTAAAAATAAATTAAATCAGATGACGTTCCCCCTAATAGGCGAATCCCAACATGCATGTCTCATAGTCCGTCCGTTCTATAGAGATACTGCACTTTGATTCTTCTACTGCTAAAACAAGTTTTTGGCTTTCTTAGTTTATTAGAAGGAAAAGCTGAGAAGTAGATTATCTGAACTTACAAGCATTATGGAAGAATATTGCATTACATATAATGCAATACTTATGATGAAAAGAGAATTATTTGTGTTATAAAGTGACTTAAATTTTTGGGTTTGTTTCATAAATTTGTCCTCGGATAGATATTAGTTTTTTAGTGTATTTTCTAATTTTGAGTCGGTTTAGGATTTGGTAAGTTTAGTGTTGTTCCCTACTCACTATCGTTTAAAACAATTAAGTACTTAAACAATTTTAACAAAGGAGTAATGACTGAAAGTAAAGTAAGTAAAACACAAAGTAATTTTCAACGTCATATTCTTATTAGAAATAATTCAAAGAATCGCTACCCAAGTACTTATGAATAGTACTTGGGATTGAAATGACAAAGTTTGGGTGACTCTCTAAGCTCAGCTAAGTCCGAGCACAACTCTAGAACCCACCGAGCTAGCTCAAGGATAAAGTTGATTTGAGGAGTGAAAAGTTGGCTTGTGTGTGTGTGTTTTACAACCACAAGCTCAAACATTTCACTCAATTCTCTTATGCTATTTATACAAGTATGATATTTAACTTTAACCTAGAAGACAAAATCTTCGATCACAAGAATCACGAATATAGAAGTATTCGACATCGCTTACTTTGTTATTAGTCGCGGCGAGTCTTCTTTCCTTAACAGGAATCGCTTTCAATAAATGGAAGATATGATTTTGATAGATTGAGACTGTATGGACTGGATAAACACTTGAGGGACTTAGTTTTATCGGGTAAACTTTCCGCCTAGTCCAACTCATTCTTCGCCTTTAGATCCTTCAAGATCTTCCATCGCTTGTCTTCAGTGTTTAAGTGTTGGAGAGGAGTCTTAGGGATTCGGTGAGTTATTGTCATCACTCACCGAATCTACCATCTTCTTCTTGACTATGTCTTCACCCATTAAGTTCCGCCTTCTTTGGTGGAGAGGCTTCTTCTTCGCCTCGCATCGAGTATCTCGAAGATGGCTCATCGAGAGACTATGCACTCGATGACCGATAGTGTTTAACTGATTAAACACTTAGGATATTTTCTATTCAAATCCTAGATTAAGGGGTTTGGGTATTTTCGTAACCCAACAATCTCCCTATTTGGATATACAAATAGCCTAGTGTTTGATCGATGTAAAGTGAGCAAATGGCTTCTTCTTACACTGAATGTACTAATGGATACAAAAGGAACACTGAGTAATTTAACAAAACATACATCCTTTTATTGATCAGATTACATAGTTCCTATCACTAGTACAAAAGAGAAATTAAGATGATTAGTCTAGATAGATCCCCAGTGCTTCAAGCTTGACTTTCTTTGTGATCAGTGTTTCCCTGTCAGGATGATCTTTTATCTTGGCATTTAAGTCGACACGTAATCCGATATTTGCGGTGGGACCAATTTGAGAAGCCACTGGTATGTAGCTTATCATTGTTGCAACTCCTGCCTTATCAATGTCGCTCCATCTTTGGAACGCTGGGTTTCCATACTCATCAATGAAAAATAGCCCTATTTCAGGCTGTTCAATCACTAAGCAGTTCACAAACTTGACACCTTCAGGCGGCTCCCTATTGCATTCAAATCCAGGCACTTTGATTTCAGGCTGGAACTCAACTCTCTTCCTTTTGCCAGTGGAAGTTTGTGGTTGAGATCCTTGAGGTGCAGTCAAGGCAGGCGGAATTCCCAGTTGAGCTGGTGCATCCCTCAGCCTTTCATATCTTTTGCTGAGCATCTTCATCAGTTCCTTGACCACCTTGTTTTGCTTCTTTCCAATGATTGGACCAAGTTCATCAAGTTCTGATCCCAAGTCATCGAATTTTAAGGGATCATGAACCTCAAAGTGTCTTTTATCATCCCTCAGAAACATTCATAGCCACCGGTCCGGTGTTGGGAATGATCTTGACATCAAAGATTTTTCAGAGCCTTCCGGTCATTGTCCAGCTTGTATTCTTTGATTCGCTTTGCCCGAGAGCTTCAGCTTTCTTTTTCTTTCTTCATAATCGAGCTCTCATTGCGCCCATTCGAGCAACTGAGCATCCTTGAACTTCGACCGCTCGACCCTTAGGAAGTTTGCTTGCATCTAAACCCATATTCTCGGCTTCTTCAATGACAACCTTAGCTGCTCTCTGCTCGCTTTCTCTTCCTCACTGTTTCAATCTTTTTTCTTCTTTAGCAAGATGTTTACTTAGCTGTTGAGGTGTGAGCATATATTCAGTGTCGCCGATTTTGTAGGGAATCCTCTCAGGCTCAGCAGTTGCCAGTACGCCTTTGCCCTTGTCCTGGCCTGAGGAGGATGATGCAATTATGGGAGGTGTAGTTGTTGTGACCGTCAGTGTTGTTGTTGATGATTGTGGTGGTAGCGAAGATATGGGAATTGCAGAGACTGGTGCAGATGATGTAGGAGCTACTGATACTGGTGGTGTTTGCTCCCCCTCAGGGTGAAGAGGAGTCTCTTCAAGAAGATTCTCCTCCTCAACTGCTGTCGGAACTTGGTGAGGGCAAGAGTTGTGGTTGGTGCCGAGGGGATCATACCGCTTGACCCTTGAAGGCTTGATATATTTCAATGATCATAGCCTTAATCTCTCAAGTATCCGCTTGGAGACCGCTGACCTTTGTGTCCAAGTTAGCCCGAGAGAGCTCCAGCGATCATCCGGGACCAAGATTCCGTGCCATTGAAGACGAGGCTCGAGCCATAGCAACTACATGAGTGTTTAATGAGTCCACCGAGGTTTGAAGAGACCGAATCAAGATTGTAGACCTTGAACATTGGCGATTGGAGCATTTCAATCGGTTCGTTGAGCCGTGATGAGTTCTTCACATACACCTCAAATGGCTTCAAGTACTTTGGCATTGAGTGTCGGGTCGTCTTTTAACAAAGATCCCCGATTTCATCAATTTTGACCCCACAGATCAAGATGCTTGAGAAACTTAACCGTGTTTTCATCCGGTCAACATGTGTTGGTACATAAGATCTCGGTGCTCATGGACATTTTCGTTGAAGGTGAGCACATCGATCGAAGATCGTCGTGGTGGCGGCAGCCTTCAGCAGTGTTGATCCCAAAGTTGTTCAAGAACCCCAAGAAATGACTTCGGAGGCTTTTGTGATCCATCAACCACTGCCTTCAATGACCGGAAGAATGTTGTCAGCGGTTAAATTCCTGCAGCTAGATGAGGAGTCGAGTCATTATCTTCGTGGTGGAAAGGTGACTCAAGATGCTCCTTTGGATCAGCCGAGGCTCTTGTTCATATTGAACCTCAACGCCCACTTCTCACCTACCGATAGAATTTCATCATCGATTCAAGAAGATCATCGTCTCGAGAACAAAATTCCAAGAATATCCGCAATGGTTAGAAGGGGTTTGGTGATGGGTTCCATATCGCCGGTGGTATTGATCCTCTCGAGTCTTTGTCCCCGTGGACCCTTCTTGACACGGTGGAGTTTTCCAAGCCTTCTCGAGAGTCGATTGGTTTTGGGTTCCATATCGGCGGGTTGTTCTGCCCTCCGAGTCTTTGTCCCCATTGACCCCCGAGACACTAATGGGTTTTCCTGCCTTTAGCAGTCAGTGATTGTTGTATCCCTATCGTTGGGTTGTTTGTGTCCCCCGAGTCTTTGGGATCGATCGGTGTGCCCTCGCACAAAGGCTTTAATTTGCTAATGTTCTCATCAGCGTAGTGGAAGGCGCCCCTACCACCGGGTTGTTTGTTTCCTCCGGATCTGGGAGTAGTAGATGTGACCAAGGGCACCGACCGTGATGTATCGTGTCCTTCGTTGTCACGGGTGGTTGTTGCTCGGTCAAGAGGTGTCTTTTGGGTCTCGTGCTTTTTGTGCCTCTTAGGCGGTTCTCCAAGTCCAGGCCCCGAGACTTTGGTTTAGTCTTAGTCCCACCGAGACTTCCCTCTCTTTTAGGAGCAGTGGTTTGAGACATCGATCCTCCCGGTTGTTTACAAAGAACCATGTGGGCCATCAATTCAATAGGTGTGACAACGGATGGGTCCTTTGAAAGTTTGAAGGACTCGTGATGCCGTGTAAAGTTCCAAAGCTTTCATCCCGAGTATAATTGGCACCCGAACGATTCAGAAGCACAAGAGACAAACCTAGGATACGAAATATACTTCGCCCTAGTTTTGCTCAGTAGCTTCATACAATATCATCGAATGATCTCCCTATGTCGACAAAGGACCCCATTCATCGTGCAAGATGCCATCATCAACCGAAAAGAGTTAACTTGTTCGGTGGATGAGTGGTTCCCGCCGAGGACCCGAATCACAAAAGTGAATAGGATCCTCCAAGCCACGGGAATGAACTTTTAGTGATCGGGTCTTGTCCAAAATGATGGATCTAAACGATTTGTTTTAACCCATCCTTCATCGTGGAAGGTTCGTGATGGGCGACATAAACACCTTTGTTGTAATCCAACCCCGCTGAAGTGCAAAAGTTTTGTAATCCAGGTGTATTGTTGCCCCCATTAAGACCGAACTCGATGAGATACTCCCGAGTGGTCTAAGGTTATTCTCATCGCTTGAAGGTGTCGGGTCATAGGCTCTAGCAGCTGCCCAAAACTCCCCGAGGTAGTTTGGGTACACCACCGAGGGACATTTTACAAAGGCCGCTTTTGAGTGGGCGATTGAATAAAAATTTTACAATGTCTTTATAGGTTGGGACATTTTAGGGTATTCAAAATTACCTATGACATTGTTTGTTTTGAATTCAACGTTAGTGAGATCCCCTACCCAATCGAGGTGCAAACCGGAGAGCTTGTGTTCTAGCCATTTCCATTAAGAAAGATTTAAGGGTTTAAAAGATTTTGACCGAACAATCAAGGTTTTAGATCTCTCAAAGTTTGTGATGAAAAACTTTTGTAAATGTTTACAAGAATGGTTTTTCAAAAAAAAAGGTTTTAAAGATGGTTTGACAACACACAAATTTTTTGGATTTGAGAAGAGATTTTGACAGAGTTTTGTTGCAGAAAGTAATTTGTGTGTGTTTTGTGATTTTGAAGAGGGTATTTATAGAGTGGTGAGAGGGGTAGTTTTTGCATAATCGTGGATATGTAGAGACCAATTTTTGAAATCGTTTGATATTCCACATTTAATGCCACCCACCCCATCACGCAAAGAAACCCGTCTTCAAGGGAAAACAAGTTGTGATGCATGAAAAGTGCACTTTAGCATCATTAAAATATCCATAGGATATTTTATGCGTGAGAGGGCATTAAATGCCAAGTGGGTAAGTGATGAGACCCCGACAGTAAGACATATATTGCTATATTAAATTGGTGGGATTTCCAACCTAGGACATTTAAGTAACTAATACTTAGAGCATTTAGTTACTCATTTAATGCATTATGTCAGGGACCCTGATTGAGTCTTACTCATTCAGTGAGGAATTGATTTTGGATGTTCAGGGAGATGAACCGTTCACGTAACCATCGAGATTGGCTTTCGGATGCCCGACTTTCAATGTCAAGCATTCCCAATTCAACTTTCGCCTCCGAATGTAGGTTCATCCAAAGGTTTGGTGAAGATATCGCAAGTTGATATTCAATAGGGATGAAATGAAGTTCTATGTCTCCTTTCATTATGTGATCCTCGATGAAGTGATATCTTATATCAATGTGCTTGGTTCTTTGATGGAGGACAAGGTTGTTGGAGATAGCAATTGCACCGGTGTTGTCACGTAAGATGGGTACTATTTTGTAATGGATGTCATAGTCATTGAGTTGACTCTTCATCCATAGAACATTGGCACAAAGATCCTCGCAGCAGCCACATATTCGCCTTGGTGAAGACATAGCCACCGATTCACGCTTTTAGCACTCCAACAAACTAGTTTCCTCCAAGGAATTGACAGACCCCGAGGTACTTTTTCCGTCCATGTTGCAACCAAGATAATCGTAATCGGAGTAACCTTTGAGATCAAACCCCGAGCATTTAGGATAATAAAGTCCAAGGCTTGGGGTTCCTTTCGTGCACCGAGAATTCTTTTGGGCTGCAGAAGGTGGGATTCTTTAGGATTGGCCTGATATCGGCTATGAGATGCATCGAGAATTGTATGTCCGGTCCGAAGTGTTAGATACATCGGTGAGCCAACAATCCTCCGAAATGGGTTTGATTAATCGATTTGCTAGTGAGATCGTGTCCAAGGTTGTTAGGTGGAACCATTGAGTCTTCATCGAGGCACGACGATATCTCATACTTCTTCAAGAGATTTCTTGTGTATTTCTCTTGACCGATGGAGATTCCTTTCTCGCTTGTTCGCTTTGTAGTCCAAGGAAGTATGTAAGTTCACCCATCATGCTCATTTCAAACTTCTTTGTCATCGCTTTTCAAACTGCTTGCAAAGTTTGTAGTTTTTTTGAGTCAAGATGATGTCATCAACATATACTGGACCAAGATAACATCTTGTCAGGTTCTCAGACAAACAGCAGTGTTGTCTATCTTTCCTCCGACAAACTTGTTTTGTATTAGGAAGGTCGAGAGAGTTTCATACCATGCCCCGGGAGCTTGTTTCACCATAAAGGGCTTTATCAAGCTTTGCACATAGTCGAAATTCACCGCTCTCAAAGCTCGGTGGTTGTTGAACATAAACATCTTCCTTGAGTTCACCATTTAGAATGCACTTTTACATCCATTTGGTAAACTTTGAAGTTCATGTAGGTAGCAAATGCAAGGAAGATCCCGATGGCTTCCATTCTTGCAACAGAGCAAATGTCTCATCATAGTTAATGCCTTCTTGTCGATCAGAACCTTTGGCTACAAGTCGGCTTTGTTTTTAATGATGATGCCGCTTTTCATCAATTTTGTTTCTAAAACCCACTTCATTCCAATGAAAATGACATCCCGAGACATTTGATCAAGGTCATGACCTTGTTTTTGTTAAACTGCTGAAGTTCTTCTTGCATGGCTCGAACCCACTGGGTGTTTTAAAGCCTCAGTGACACTTTTGGGTTCTATGTCCGATAGGTAATCGCATATAGACATTCATTGGGGTCAAGTTGTTAATCTAGCACCATGCTTCTAGTGAGCATGCCTCGCCGGGTTCACCAATGATGTTTACAAGCTCAATGTCCCGAGATCTTGTCCACCGCTTGTGGTCTACGATCCGAGCTAGAGGAGATCACCGGGAGTTCAAAGTAGTTGTGCAAGAGCTACAGGATCATTTAGAACATTTATTGAGAAGTCCCGATCCGTGGAGGTTCATGAGTAGTGTGTTCTCGATCATTTGATCTGTTACCTATCCCAATAGGACCGATCGATTATCAATGAATTCACCGATAGTTGGTTGTGACATACTATAAGGCAAGACATAATATGAGATGTCAGATCCGCTTGGTACGAGGAATTGCTTGTTGATGAACTCATCGGGAGGATATCTTGATGAGTTATCAATTCCTATTTCTTCCATCAAGAATTTGTGAACCCGATGCTTTCAACACTTTCATCAAAGGTGACATGATAGGTTTCTCAACTTGTTGTCTCCTGTATTACAAATACCCAAGGCTTTAGAGATAAGTGAGTAACCTAAAAGTATCCGCCATCGCCTTTAGCATCAACTTGCCTAGATGATCCTTGTGATTATGAATAAACACAGACATCCAAACACATGAAAATAGCCGATGTCAGTGATGCGTACAAAACAGTCAAGCTAAATCACACAAGCCCGCCACTTGCGAATGGCGGACCGTAACCATTTAAAACCGCTTAAGCACGAAATCAATGAAGATCCGAGGAGTATAGGGTCTCCCCGGGTCGTTATGTCCCAGCGAGCTATGCAATGGATTATCAAACGTATAGTGATCGCGAGATTTGAACGGAAAAGGATATTTGTGAATGTGATTATAACTAAGGAGAAGGACATAAACTACAAGGGCTAAAATGCAAATTAAAAGGAAATTAAAAAGATAAAATCTATTAAATAAACGCTATCACTATATTTAAAATGATGAACGCTTAAAACTTAAAACTAAAAACTTACGTTTAAATAAAAATAACGTAAACGTACAAAATAAAAAGTGAAATCTAAGAAATAAAAGTCCTAAAAATATGAAAAACACATTTTTACAATCCTAATGATAAAAGAAACTTTTTAGAAAAAGAAAATTATTTTTATAACTAATTATCTAATTATTATTAATTAAAAACTATTTTTAACTATTTAATAATTACCTAAAATACAAGAAAATATGAAATTAAGCTAGAAAAATAAAATTATGAAATGGAAAAGTCTAAAATATCAAACTAGAATTTTCAAAACTATTTTTGTATTTTTCTGATTATTTTCTATTTTCTATGAATTTTAAACTATTAAAACTAATTAAATTACTAAAAATTACCAAATAGACTATGAAAAACTGAAAATTACTTTTTTCACTTTTTATATTTATCTAAACCTAAGAAAATTGAAAAATTATTTTTATGACCCTTTTCTCAATTTTTGTAATAAATGCTATTTAAAAGTGCTTAAAACTACTTTAAAATGAGAAAATAGCAAAGTTGATCAAAATTATGAAATTCTCAGAAAATTCTAAAATGAGAATATGAATCTATGAAAAATAAGAAAAAGGCAGCTTATGTGTAGAATATGAAAGATATAGTGCAAACCGATTATGAAATAAATTATCAAATTAAGCAAATAAGCTAATTATGCAACCAAACAGTGACTTAAGCTAATGAGTGATCAAATAAGCTAAAAGCAACTAGTTCTAACTACTCCTAACAAGTTATAAGCTCAGAACCAAGTTCTAAATCAACTGCTTATATTATCAAATCAGTGAATCACCCCTACTGTTGGGGCTTATGCACCAGCTTATAGAATAAGCTAAACCAAAATCAAGCAGTGCAGTCTTATACACCACCTGACCAGCTACAACTAACCAAAATATAAGCTTCTAACTCTCTAAATTGAACCTAATGCTATAGCTGCAAGTTCTGTGAAAATCTAGTGCAGTCATGTTTTGACTTTCAAGAGCAGTTTCTAAGTTTGACTTTATTGAGATTTAATCTAAAGTAATTAACTGATTAAGATGTTTAAAGGCTAATGATGATTAAGGAAAGCTAGATCTACTAGATTTAAGCTAATATGCAAACTATTTCTACCTACTGATGTTGACAGATTCAGATTCTAGATCAATTATAAGTTGATTTTGACTTTTTAAGTGAAACTGCTATATTAAAGTCCTGATATGACTCACAAATCCTTCATGAACAAGTATCAAAACTTCTACCCGACTAACCGATCTATAACACGATTTATAACCAAAACCAAACACTAGTTTAACCATGTTATAGAACTAAATAATGATTATGACCAAATTACACTAAACAAACATCAAACTTAGATCAAACAATTCTAATAACCACTAAATAGCAGATGCAATCAACAGATTCAGTGATTAAAACAGAAATGAAACTTACAAGGTTCCTTAGCCACTATGGCTTGCTTATGATGAAACAAAAGAACTCTAACCTAATTATACCCCTAATCCTACTCCAATCCAGCTCAGATTCAACCCAATAACAACTCTGCATCACCCATTTTCATTTCCTAACTGCTTGAACCAAATTGAGCTGCACAGTTGACTTTCGTTGACCAATTTCCAAAGTTGCATGAAATGTAAATGTAAGCTTATACAAAGCTTTAGCCGCTTATTAAAGCTTGTATGAGCTTAAAACTAAGTCGCTAATGATGTAACATAGGACTTTGAGAATGAGAAATTCAACAAATGAGATAAAATATGGAAATGGAACTTAGGCTTGAATTGATATCGAAATTAAGTTGTAATACACTTGGGTAACTTTGTTTGATACAAATTGAGTGGAAAATACGATTAAGAACTAATTAAGAGATACTAATTTAAGAAACGACATACATAATTGAAAAACTAAAACTAACTATTTGTTCTTGCCTCCTCTTGTCTCTTTTATGCTCCAAAGTGCTTGTCTCTCCTCCGGACAATTCCAAAGATAATTCTAAGCCATTGGATGGATTTTGAGCAATCATGGCCGCTTGATGGTTTTGGCGCCAATTCTTGTTTTGATATCGAGACGGTAAATGCTTTGCATTAAATGCATTGAGAGGTTGGTGAGGAGGGGGAGACAAGGGTGGTGTAGGGTAGTTTTAGGTGGCTTTAGGTGGTCGGAGGTGGGAGCGCACAAGGATGTCTGGGAGGCAGGGAAGGGGCGGTCATTTTATGTTTAAATATTGGGTTGGGTTGTCGGGTCATAGGATTGGACCGGTAAAGTAAATTGGGCCAAGGGATTAGTTTTGGGCTTGGGTTAACAATTAGGTCAGGTTGGTTTTAAGTGGAATAAATAACACTAAGGACCAAAATTGTAATTCTTTGAAAGATGAGGGACCCAATCAGTAAATTATGAAGAGTAGTCAAAGGGTTGGTCTTGCCAAGTTTAATAATCCAAGGGTTAATTTTGACGCTTTTGAAATTCCCAAGGACTAATTTTGACCAATTTAAAAACTCGTGGACCAAAGCTGTAATTTTCTCAAAACTTTTAGATTTTCCACCAAAGGGCTAAATATGACAATTTATGATTTTAAAAGACCTTTGGTGATTTTTCTTTGAAATGTTGGCTCGTGGACTATTTTTGACAATTTTTGAAACTGGGGACTAAACCGCAATTTTGCAAATTTGATATGTTTTTCATCCGATTTTGATATTTTGCATTTAAAACACATAAAACACACCGATTTGTGATATTTTGATCATTTTGATGTGTTTCGAGTGTTTTCGATGATTTTGCGCTTTATTTTGTACAAAAATGATGAGTATTTACACACTCATCAATCCCCACATCGAGATATTGCTAGTCCCTAGCAATGATTTGAGAAAACATAATGGATTTTAATCTCTTTACCAAAAGCCATTACTCGAGTAGCCAAATGTTTTAGTTCAAGTAAGAACCATGGTACACCGATAACCATGTGATTTTGAGCAAACCACCGACTTTCAACGGATTTGATTTTGTCTTTACCGAAGCCGTACCTTCCGGACTAGCCAACTCTTAGATAAATTATCAATATTATCTTTGGTGAGTGATTACCAATTATGGTTTTTCCATCGCCTTTACCACAAGCCATAATCTTAAGGGCTAGCCAACTCTTCACTTTTAAGGATATGGTGAGTCGAATACCATACAATTTTGGGCAAATTGCAAGCCGTCAACGGATTTGAGATATCTTTACCAAGAGCCGTTTGCTCTGGATTAGCCAATCCTTTTGTCTATTAGACAAGGCGGATCGATAACCAAATGAGAAAGTGTAAAACACTTACTCCAAAAAAAAATTTTGGCCAAAAACGGGGAATTGGTATGATTATATGATAAAATTCGTGAGAATTCCCCACACTTAGAAATGAATATTGCCCTCAATATTCAAAGTACCGCGGTTATGCCGAAACAAAGAACGTAAAAGGAAATACTACGGCCATTATTAAGAAAGATTTTTTTTTTTTTTTTTTTTTTTTTTTTGATAACATGTGGGGCATCACCCCACACTTAGGTGGTAGAAAGGGTAAGAAGTCGAAATATGGGTGAAACCCATATGGTGTGTGCTCTATTTTTGATTTCCGAGTCGCTAGCTTGACTCGACCCCAATTCATTGGTTCATGGGGAAGCAAAGTGGAAGAAACAATCTCCATCGGACTTTCATTCAAGATGTTTGGACAAACATTTGAAAGTTCCACACGATGAGATATACAAAAAATGATATATGGAAATGCCGGATCAAAGATAATGTCTTCATTCCGAAGGAGTGAAGAACAGAGAAGTGACGAATATATGAAGAAAAGGAAGAAAATCATGATAGAAATCATGACTAACTCTTCATCCTCAATAGGAGAATTCATAGTTTCATGAATCTCATCGTTAAGCTCGCTTGATCAAGACATATTATGGGTGTGTCTAGATCAGTAGAAATTATCATACTCCGCGGAGATATGATATGAGTGAGTTCATCCGAGAACTCCTCAAAAGTGAATGAATCATATTCGAATTGATATGAGTGAGTTCACCGCGAACTCCTCAAAAGTAAATGATTCATAATCGGGAGAGAATTATGAGAATGAGAAGTGGTACCGCCACTAATCTTCTCTCCCATAGTATCAAAACACAAGGCTTTCATTTCCGGAATCGAATCATCGGAAAGAATGTCACTATCCTTAATGGGGATAGGAGATGAAATAGGTTTCTCTTTGAAAGCCTCGATTTTAGAAATGAGAAGACCGACATTCAATAATGTTGCTCAAGAGCTTCATCTTTGATTTCGATGTCAAGAACTTCATCATTCTCTTCTTCTAAGCTAACAAGCTCGAAGGTGAATCTTCCACATAAATGATGTCTCCATAAGATAACGAATCATCATCATTAGAATTGGAGAACATCTCAACATGATCATTTTGGAAGACAAGAGGAGGAGGATATCACACAAATGATCAAGAATTCCCGTGACTCTCTTGGGATTGGGACAAGGTCCTCAACACTAGACTTTATGAATTCGTCCGATTCCTTTTCGTGAACAGTGTCAAGATGCTCGCCCCCATAATAAGAGAGTGAGTGGGAATCTCGGGAGTGATAGCGCTTGTTTGAGATGGAATCTCAACTTTGGAATATCAACCGATCGAGGGGTTGAGAAATATTACTTTTAAAGGATAAAACCCTCCTCGTCATCATCATAAAAGTGCCTTGAGAAATTGGGAACGCCTTAGAGCCGCATGCTCTAGGGCTAATAATTCTTCCCTAGATTTGCGAGCCTCTCGTTCTTGACAAGCAATTCTCCTATGGTCTTTTCACCACTCACTTGATTCTTAAAATTACTCATCATATCCTCAAGTGTTTTCATTGCGGTTTCAAGATCTTGGGAGATTTCATGAGACAACGGCTCGGGTGGAGTTTGAACCGTATAATCTTTGTGGAGGTTGGAAATTTTCAAATATGTGAGAGTCATGATTGTTACAAGGAACCGGGTTCCTATTTGACAATCGAATGAAATGGGACCTCCACAAGAGTCACAACAAGAAAACTGTTGAGTCTGGAATGGTGAATCATATGGATTTTGGTCATAACCAAAACTCTGAGCATCACTGGAAAACTGTTCATAGACAAACGTGTTTCCGGATTGACACTCAAATCCTTGGTGAGGACCTCCACAAAATTCACAGCAGGTATGTTGATTATATGAAGAATAGTCGGGCTGTGGTGGGTAATTGGAAAAGTTTGAGGAGTCGTTAAATGAGTTCTGATTAGGATCATAATCAAATGAATTCCTCGAACCACAAAACAAACAACTCCCGTTATGAATATCATTACCACATTGTACACACGTACACCAACGACAGGGTGAACCATAGAGAGGCTCACCACAACCGACACAAGGAATAAACGATTGCATTTGAGAGTTATGAAGAGGAATCGGTTTATTCAAAGAATCAACAAAACCAACATGGTGATCCGAATGACTATCAAGTCTCGAAGAACATTCGTAAAACTCGGGAGGTGGGACAAGTGGTGTGCTCGAGAGCTAGCAATTTCCACCACTTCCGTTATGGTCTCCGGTTACGGTTCTTGAGAAACGTGAAGATTAGGCAAGTCATTCTTGCCGGTCACCGGTGTTTGAACGGGTTCATCGTAATCAATTCTAATTCTCGACCTTTTTTCATCGGCTTGACTTTGTTCGATTAGATTACGGGCTCTATCTTCAAAGAAAGTGTCCTCGTAATCCTCGTTGGGTGCTTGGGGTAGCTCCGACGTTTGAACTGGTTTGTCAAGATTAGAATGTATTTCAGGTTGTGGCGGGTGGTCGAAATAACTTTGAAAAGAATTTTGATGGATAATTCGCACGAATTGCAAAATTCGCTTGAACTAGGCCCTCCACACCGCACACACACATTTCGACGATGAAGTTGACGAATGTCGACATAAGAATTAAACATATAGAGGATTAAGAAGAGAATCAAATGGTTGAGAGGATACGAAGAATAGAATTAAGCGGCAAAGAGGGTAAGAGAAATAGAATCAACGAATAAGAGGAATGAGAAGAATATTTTGGATTTTTGGATAAGAAAATATAAACATATGAGATGGATGGTATGAACAAAGAGTGAATATCCAAATCACTAATCGCTAGACGTAAGATAATCAGACTGACTCCAAGTGGTGGCGCCAAAATTTGATGCGCTAAAACGTCAAGCTAATCACACAAGCCCGCCACTTGTGAATGGCGGACCGTATTGAGACTTAAACAGCTTAACACGAAATCAATGAAGATCCGAGGAGTATAGGTCTCCCGGGTCGTTATGTCCCAATGAGCTATGCAATGGATTATCAAACGATAGTGATCGCGAGATTTGAATGGAAAAGGAGATTGTGAATTGATTATAACTAAGGAAAAGGACATAAACTACAAGAGCTAAAATGCAAATTAAAGGAAATTAAAAGATAAAATCTATTAAATAAACGCTATCACTATATTTAAAATGATGAACGTTTAAAACTTAAAACTAAAACTTACGTTTAAATAAAAATAACGTAAACGCACAAAATAAAAAGTGAAATCTAAGAAATAAAAGTCCTAAAAATATGAAAATACATTTTACAATCCTAATGATAAAAGAAAATTTTTAGAAAAGAAAATTATTTTATAACTAATTATCTAATTATTGTTAATTAAAAACTATTTTTAACTATTTAATAATTACCTAAAATACAAGAAAATATGAAATTAAGCTAGAAAAATAAAATTATGAAATGGAAAAGTCTAAAATATCAAACTAGAATTTTCAAAACTATTTTTGTATTTTTCCGATTATTTTCTATTTTCTATGAATTTTAAACTATTAAAACTAATTAAATTACTGAAAATTACCAAATAGACTATGAAAAATCTGGAAAATTACTTTTTTCACTTTTTATATTTATCTAAACCTAAGAAAATTGAAAAATTATTTTTATGACCCTTTTCTGAATTTTTTGTAATAAATGCTATTTAAAAAGTGCTTAAAACTACTTTAAAATGAGAAAAATAGCAAAAGTTGATCAAAAATTATGAAATTCTCAGGAAAATTCTAAAATGAGAATATGAATCTATGAAAAATAAGAAAAAGGCAGCTTATGTGTAGAATATGAAAGATATAGTGCAAACTGATTATGAAATAAGCTATCAAATTAAGCAAATAAGCTAATTATGCAACCAAACAGTGACTTAAGCTAATGAGTGATCAAATAAGCTAAAAGCAACTAGTTCTAACTACTCCTAACAAGTTATAAGCTCAGAACCAAGTTCTAAATCAACTGCTTATATTATCAAATCAGTGAATCACCCCTACTGTTGGGGCTTATGCACCAGCTTATAGAATAAGCTAAACCAAAATCAAGCAGTGCAGTCTTATACACCACCTGACCAGCTACAACTAACCAAAATATAAGCTTCTAACTCTCTAAATTGAACCTAATGCTATAGTCGCAAGTTCGTGAAAATCTAGTGCGATCGTGTTTTGACTTTCAAGAGCGATTTCTAAGTTTGACTTTATTGAGATTTAATCTAAAGTAATTAAGCGATTAAGATGTTTAAAGGCTAATGATGATTAAGGAAAGCTAGATCTACTAGATTTAAGCTAATATGCAAACTATTTCTACCTCACCGATGTTGATGATTGATTCTAGATCAATTATAAGTTGATTTTGACTTTTAAGTGAAACCGCTATATTAAAGTCCCGATATGACTCACAAATCCTTCATGAACAAGTATCAAAACTTCTACCGACTAAGCGATCTATAACACGATTTATAACCAAAACCAAACACTAGTTTAACTCATTGTTATAGAACTAAATAACAGATTATGACCAAATTACACTAAACAAACATCAAACTTAGATCAAACAATTCTAATAACCACTAAATAGCAGATGCAATCAACTGATTCAGTGATTAAAACAGAAATGAAACTTACAAGGTTCCTTAGCCACTATGGCTTGCTTATGATGAAACAAAAGAACTCTAACCTAATTATACCCCTAATCCTACTCCAATCTAGCTCAGATTCAACCCAATAACAACTCTGCATCACCCATTTTCATTTCCTAACCGCTTGAACCAAATTGAGTCATAGTTGACTTTCGTTGACCAATTTCCAAAGTTGCATGAAATGTAAATGTAAGCTTATACAAAGCTTTAGCCACTTATTAAAGCTTGTATGAGCTTAAAACTAAGTCGCTAATGAGATGTAACATAGGACTTTGAGAATGAGAAATTCAACAAATGAGATAAAATATGGAAATGGAACTTAGGCTTGAATTGATCGAAATTAAGTTGTAATACACTTGGGTAACTTTGTTTGATACAAATTGAGTGGAAAATACGATTAAGAACTAATTAAGACATACTAATTTAAGAAACGACATACATAATTGAAAAACTAAAACTAACTATTTGTTCTTGCCTCCTCTTGTCTCTTTTTATGCTCCAAAGTGCTTGTCTCTCTCCTCTGGACAATTCCCAGCATAATTCTAAGCCATTGGATGGATTTTGAGCAATCATGGCCGTTTGATGGTTTTGGCGCCAATTCTTGTTTTGATATCAGAGACAGGTAAATGCTTTGCATTAAATGCATTGAGAGGTTGGTGAGGAGGGGGGAGACAAAGGGTGGTGTAGGGTAGTTTTAGGTGGCTTTAGGTGGCTGGAGGTGGGAGCAGACAAGGATGTCGGGGAGACAGGGAAGGGGCGGGTCTGTTTTATGTTTAAATATTGGGTTGGGTTGTCGGGTCATAGGATTGGACCGGGTAAAGTAAATTGGGCCAAGGGGATTAGTTTTGGGCTTGGGTTAACAATTAGGTCCGGTTGGTTTTAAGTGGAATAAATAACACTAAGGACCAAAATTGTAATTCTTTGAAAGATGAGGGACCCAATCTGTAAATTATGAAGAGTAGTCAAAAGGGTTGGTCTTGCCAAGTTTAATAATCCAAGGGTTAATTTTTGACGCTTTTGAAATTCCCAAGGACTAATTTTGACCAATTTAAAAACTCAGGGACCAAAACTGTAATTTTCTCAAAACTTTTAGATTTTCCACCAAAGGACTAAATATGACAATTTATGATTTTAAAAAGACCTTTGGTGATTTTTCTTTTGAAATTTTGGCTCGTGGACTATTTTGACAATTTTGAAACTTGGGGACTAAAGCGCAATTTTGCAAATTTGATATGTTTTTCATCCGATTTTGATATTTTGCATTTAAAACACATAAAACACCGATTTGTGATATTTTGATCATTTTGATGTGTTTCGAGTGTTTCGAGATGATTTTGCAGTTTATTTTGTACAAAATGATGAGTATTTACACACTCATCATCGAAGTCTTCCTTGAATATCTCATAAGGGTTTTATTATGTCTTTTGACAATGATTGACTGTTTTGAGTATAACAGTCGTTTTGATCGCTTCATCCGTAAATGCTTGGAGAGGGTCGAGCCATTTAACATGGTTCTTGCAACCTCAATGAGAGTTCTGTTTTCCTTTCACCACCCCATTTTGTTCAGGGTATAAGGAGATGAGAAATTTTGGGAGATTCCTTCTCATCATAGAAACTCTCAAGCTCAAAGATTTCTAAATTCAAGACCATTGTCGGTTCGATTTGTTTTATTGTAACGTCATTCGGTTTTCAATGTTCACGATGAATGACATTATAGTATCATTGCCGACTTTTTGAAAGAAAGTATACCAAGTGTATCTTGAAAACTTCGTCAACAATGACAAGTGTATACTTTTCATGTCGGATTGATCTAGGACCGACCGTCCAAAGAGATCCATATGCAAGAAAGAAGGCTTTTGTGAGGAAGTTTTGTTTGGTTTTGAAAGATGCTCTTTTATGTTTGCCTTTTTCACAAAGTGAGCATGGTTTATCTTTAGCAAAACTAGTGATGGTAAGCCAAGGACCTTGTTTTGTTTAGCCGATTGTTGATGTTTTGAAGTTCAAGTGTGAGTCTCTTATGCCACGCCCGGTTGATAGTTTCGGTGGCTTTGGCAAAGAGACAGTTCCATCTTTAGAGAGTTGACATGTCAAGGACATAGACATCATCTCTCCTAGGAGCAATCAACACAACTTCCTTGTTGGCATTAAAATGGTACCTTGCTTGTCATTGAATTGTACAATGTACTTAGCATCACATAACCGATCGACATCGATGAGATTGTATTTGAGACCATTGACATAAGCAATCCTAGAGAAAACTATTCCATTGCGCCATTGAACCATAACCTTCAATGGGACATGATGAGTTATCACCAAATACTACCTTGGGCCTGGTTCCTTTACATACTTGTGCGATATTCTTCACACCGGTCATGCTTCTTGAGCATCCATCGCCTAGATGCCGATAGGCTCACGGCATGCCTCGCACAAGTAGTAAACCTAATTAGTTTCTTCGTGACCCACTTACTAGTGGGCTTGGGTCTCATGGTCTCTTTGAATTGAGCAATCGATTCATGGTCGGGCCAGAAATGCACCGTGCTACCACGTGTTTTGCATTTGGAGACCGAGGATGACTCGGTGGATTTGGTTGCTTTGAACTTCTCCTTGCATGAATGACATTGTCATGCCGAGATGTCTTATGAGCCGTGTTACCGCAAATATCACAAAGAATGTTCATAAGACAATCATCGTATGATGATCATTAAAGCCACAATGGAGGCAAGGAGAAAAGGTTTAGCTCTCAACTTTTGGTGACTTGGATGAAGAAGTGTCGCGATGACCAACTTTGGTGTAGTTTTCGATCGAGAGAACTCACATATTGCAAGTGGTCGCTAGTTACCGGATCATCCTTTTGCGATCATACAAAAGGATTCTATAACGCTTGTCGGTGGTATGACCGGTATAGTGGCACGCATCACACTTCGCTTGTTTTTGGTGGAGGATTTTGACTTTGAGGAACTAGAGGAAGCGACTTTGTCTCCTTGATTACTTGTGGACTTTTCAATGGATTCCATTTTGTCGGTTAGCTTCCTCACAAGTTCATCAATTCTTCAATCTGATCGCCAAGTGGAGACAGAGGATGTGGAAGTTTCGGTGGGGTGGATTCTTCTTGAGTTGGTTTTGTTGGTCTCTTCAAATGGTTCTACCAAGTCCAGACCTTTCTTTAGGAGAGTGTGGATTGTATTGAAGTGGAGTAAGCTCGAGCTAGGATCAAGACCTTGAAGAGGTTCCAGAGGTGGAAGTGGTGCTTGAGATTCATCTTCGCACTCGGAGATGTGTTCGCACATCGGGCACATCCGAAGTCCAAGAATGCTCTTCGAGCTTGACTCTCGTGCTCTAGAATTCTTCCAGTCAAAGTTAGGAAGCTTACTATCGTGATTAAGCCTTCAATCCAATCATTGGGCTTGGGAACCCACAACATATTGGTAATCATGCCACGGACACAAATGGTTTAGGACTCGGTCTTTGTTGTGAGAGTCGGTGAGATGATGTTCACCTATGACTCTTTTGCTACTGGGAGCACCCACAACATCAAAGACCCTTGGATTTTTGGTGGTCCAACTATTAATGATTTCTTTTTCTTTCTTAAGTTCGTCTTGAAGAGCCTGATTTCTTTTAACTAACTCAGTGTTTTGAATTTGTAAGGTGATAGCCTCAAGCTTGTTTTGTTTTAACACAAGTAACTCATCCCTACACTTATTCAATTCAAAACTTAACTTGTTGTACTTAGAAAAAAGATTGAGTCTTTGCTCTTCTACAAACTTAAGATCTACATTGATATAGTTCATATAGGATCGCCAATCGAGTCATCATCCATAGAAAGTAGAATATTTACCTTCTTCATTGTGATGTTAACCCATTCTCCATTTCGCATGATTCTTTCCAACAAAGAAGTTTATCTTCCTTTGAGAGAGCCATCGTATACCGACATGCACCATTTCATCATCCGATGAGACCGGCTCTTCATCCCGACCAAAAGTTTCGAGAACAAGACCTTTGTTTTTACCTTGCACGATTGAACACTTTTTGGTTACGAGGGACGGCCTCAAGTAAGGCAAGCTTGGCTTTGATTTTCCTATACTTTGCTTCAAAATCAACTGTTTTGTTCTCGGCCGATTTATTCTCGAAAGTTTTGATGAGACCGATAGATTTTAGGTTGAAATTTGCTAAATCTAAGGACCGACTTGACCACGATGGTCTCGTAAGAGGTTCAAATTGTTTTAGAAAAAGTCTTTTGCAAAATGACCTCTTTTGTGACACTTGAAACATTTAGTGTCCTCGTTAGCTTTAGCAGTTGAAAACCTTTATTTCTCTTAATAAACCTTCGAGAGTTTGCAAGGAGTGCCCTTTCCCGAAATTCAACGTTCGTGTCATTCAGTACCTCACTTGATCTCTCATCGCTCATCATCGAAATCTTGAACCACATTGTTAGAAAAGAAGGCGCTTGATATAGGTGAGGTGATGGTCGTGACTTCGATTTCGAGACTTCTTTAAGTCGTGGTAACGCCTATTGATGAGGTTTTCCTCATAGACAATTTCCATAAATTTCGTGGAGTTCAAGATTTTGAATGTGATTTGCATTCCATTTCTCGTGGAGACAATTAACAAAACCAACATTTATCTCATGCTTGGATAACTTAACACCGCTATTAGCCGGTTCATTTAAAAGAGTTTTGTAACGGTGTAAGTTTGAGAGAGAGTTTGAGTCCCCGGCTCAAGGTATTATACTCAAGTTTCGTGTCCATTATCCTGCTTTCCTTGGTATCTGAAGGACCTTCATGGTTATGGACCAGTCATCCTGTGTTTGCTTAGCAAGATATTACTAATGATCGACTCCATTATATCATCGAGGAGACATGATATGATGATACTTTTGAGTCTTTGGTCCCGTTGACCACTCTCCTTTCATCTCGAAGTTCATCGAGCTTCGTGTTTAGGCAAACCTTCGATCTTTGGGACAAATGGACCTCATTAATACATTTGATATAATAAGGTTCCATCCCAATCAAATAGCAAAGCACACGCTTTTTCCATTTGTTGAATTTGCCAACTTCAAGTCTAGGGCAACCTGGTGAATAAGCTCCACCCTTTTTATCGACTAGTTGGGGTACATCAATTTCACCATGGAATCTCGATTTAAAACGCTTTTAGAGCGAAAAAAATGTTTTATAATCACCTTGCTCGATACCACTTGTTGTTCCCTACTCACTATCGCTTAAAACAATTAAGTACTTAAACAATTTTAAAGGAGTAATGACCTAAAGTAAAGTAAGTAAACACACAAAGTAATTTTCAACGCCATATTCTTATTAGAAATAATTCAAAAGAATACGCTACCCAAGTACTTGCGGAATAGTACTGGGATTGAAATGACAAAGTTTGGGTGACTCCTCTAAGCTCAAAGCTAAGTCCGAGCACAACTCTTAGAACCCACCGAGCTAGCTCAAGGATAAAGTTGTATGAGGAGTGAAAAGTTGGCTTGTGTGTGTGTGTTTTACAATTCACAAGCTCAAACATTTCACTCAATTCTCTTATGCTATTTATACAAGTATGATATTTAACTTTAACCTAGAAGACAAAATCTCGATCACAAGAATCACGAATATAGAAGTATTCGACATCGCACTTTGCTATTAGTAGTCGTGCGGCGAGTCTTCTTTCCTTAACCGGAATCGCCGCTTATAAATGGGAAGATATGATCTTGATAGATTGAGACGTGTATGGACTAGATAAACACTTGAGGGACTTAGTTTTATCCGGGTAAAACTTTCCGCCTAGTCCACTCATTCTTCGCCTTTAGATCCTTCAAGATCTTCCATCGCTTGTCTTCGGTGTTTAAGTGTCGAGAGGAGTCTTAGGGATTCAGTGAGTTATTGTCATCACCACCGAATCCACCATCTTCTTCTTGACTAAGTCTTCACCCATTAAGTTCCGCTTGTCGAGTGGAGAGGCTTCTTCTTGCGCCTCGTGCATCGAGTATCTCGAAGATGGCTCACCGAGAGACTATGCACTCAATGACCTAATAGTGTTTAACGGATTAAACACTTACGATATTTTCTATTCAAATCCTAGATTAAGGGTTTGGGTATTTTCGTAACCCAACATTTAGGTAATTGGTTGTCTATAAATAGAGGTCAATGACATTAGTTTTCTTTGTACCTTTTGAATTAGTTTTGTGTTGGTACCTTTGGATTTAGTTTGATAATTTAAATTAAGCTTCCGCTTCGTTTGTTTGGATTTGTTTGTTTGTTTTGTGACGAATTACCAACAATTTGCATTTGATGCATAGAAAATTCTTGGTGGGCATATATAGTTCATAGAAGTTGTCCACAAAATTCTAAGAACAAATTACCATAAAAGATTATAGTTGTTGCTTTATTTGTAATTTCAACCTATTTATTAATGTCCAATGTTAATTGATGATCTTTAATCTCTGACAAGTCTTTGAACGCTAGAACGACCCATATCAAACTCCGGAGCGACCGAACTAAACATAAATGTAGTCTCAATAGGGACTTAAACCTACAACTATATGTTGATAAGACACATATGATGCACTTCAACACCGCCATGGCAAAGACTTATTCATGTTTTGACCCAATACCTAACACACACTATAAAATACCTCGACTTCTCTATCTCGAGTTTACAATATTTTCTTTATTCAAAGGGTCTTCAAAATATACATAGTCAGACAAATGTGACGCGCCACTTTATGGTTGTGACGCCACCACCGATCATTAGGGTTTCGTCTTTAGTCAGAATCGCCGTTAGACTGGCCACTTTATAAGTTAATGAAGCCATCACTACTATTTCTTCTCGTAGTGACGCGTCACTCTATACCGTCACAAAATTCGAATCGTACTTGTAAAATTTATGCGATTCTTCTTCGATTTGCAAGTGACGACATCACGCTGGCATTGTGACACCTAATGCGGATTATTCTAACCCTCAACGAGTTTTACAATCCTCCTAGGCGGTGTACCTAATCGTTGTAGTTTAGTATAGGTAAGACTTGGTGGATTGACCGCTCTCTAGGGAATAGTGTCGTTAGCCAAAGTATATGTCGAGATAGGTCTAAAGGTGATGGATGATTCTTTTGTATTTTTATATGTTTTAGAATGAAATTAAAATCTAGGGTTTGGAGAGTGGGCGAATTTAGTTACTAATTAACTAAACCAAAACTACAATTAAACTAAATTAAACTAATAACAAGAAAAGTAAATTGGTAACTGATGTGAGGGACGCGAACCTCTCAAAGGAATTTTTACAACCCTCTAGGCAGTGTACCTAACTGTTGTAGTGTAGTATTGGTAAGTCTGGGGGATCAATCGTTCTCTAGGGGAATAGTCTCGTAATAGTTGTGGAAAGGTCGAAGTGTATGTCGAGATAGGTCTAGAGGAGAGGATGATTCTTTTATGTTTTTATATTTTTATAGAAAGCAAGTAAAAATCTCGGGTTTTGAAAGAGTGGGCGTAATTAGTTGTTGTATCAACCAACCCAAAATTAATTATAATGTTGGGTTTTATGGACACTACTACTTTGGGAGAATCAATCGGTTATAGGGTTCTTGAAGAAATGGTCTAAGTGTTAATCTTCGCTGGTGTTCTTCGCTGCCGCCGGTGTATTCTACCCATCGCTAGGTGTTGCCTTTGGAAAGAGTCAAAGGAATACACTAAGTGGTAATCGTCTTTGGACTTGGAGAAACCATCGCTAAAGTAAAGATTATGTTTCAAGACTGAAGTACTTCCAGAGTATATGTACCTATTGCTAGTTATGTCAAGCTCTACTTGAGTCTTAGAGTCTGTTTTGTATTTATCGAATGACGTGTTCCTATTATGTAGTATTAGATAAGTATAGAAAAGATACGATTGTATAGGAAGTGATTGTAACCTAGTAGGACTCCTTAGCATATAAAGGAGATCCTAGGTCATTTGTTTAAAGGCGGCTTCAAGGTTGTAAACCCTAGTGATATCAAGATCACGCTGATTATTATTCTAACAATATTGAAGCTTTTGATTGTTATTCATTTATGTTCTTCTTATTCTATAAGTGTTATATTCCGCGTGATACTTATAGGATCAAATAGTTTCTTATATAGAAGTTATCAAAGATCTATATTTACAAGGTGAACTGGGATCAACAAATGGTATCAGAGCTTGTGTGATCAATAAGATGTTACAACAAGAAGAATACTACCAACAACTGTGAAAGATGGACTCAAACGCCGCGTTGTGACTCATAATGAGGTTCCCATGCTCAAACCAAATGATTATGAGATGTGGAAGAGAGGATAGAACAACACATTCAAATGATAGATATTGGTCTCTTGGAGATCATAGAAGCGGCAACACTGTTCGATTAAAGCAGAAAAGATGGAAAGATTATCCTCTTATCGCCACAGAGGACATAGCCAAAAGAATATTGGAGATGAAGGCGTAACTATTCTCATGACGCCATTCCGGATGAGTACCGATTATCCTTCAACTCCATTAAAGATGTTAAGCTTTTAATGGAGGCTTTAGAAAAGAAGTTTGGAGGAAATGAAGCTACAAAGAAGAATCTTTCAAGCATCAATATGCCAATTTTTCTCGCCTCTAGCATCGAATCTCTTATCGACAGATCGCAAAAGCTTGTTAGCCAATTAGCTTGTGGGAGTAGTGATGAACAAGAAGACTTAAACCAAAAGTTGTTGGCAAGTCTTCCATCGTAATGGACACACATGCTATTGTGTGGAGGAACAAGCCGTAATGGAGAAGTCAAGCTTGGATGATCTTTGATGCAGGTTTTACTAACCAGGCTTTACTATTTATAGTGTCTCGCTATACCTATGGTCTACCCTAATGCACTAATGGGCAGTGTACCCGGTCGCGTGTAGTGTAGTAAATGGTAAAGTCGAGGTCGTCCCAAGAGCTATTTGTGTTGGATTATTACTAAGTCTAATTGTCACAGAATAATAATGGTTTCGATAGGGATTTAATTAATTAAACTAATAATGCAGAAAAAATAAAAGCAGATAAATGGGTAAAGGGAAATCAATAGAGGAATAGTAGTGTTAACCTAGTCAATCCTCCTAGCTAGTTATGTCTACGCTCTACCTACTTCTAATTACTGTGGGGTCAAATTTGAGAGGCCAAGATTTGGTCAATTCGCCTAACCTATCGGCAAAGATGCCACCACAGGAGAAATCAAAGCACCGTCATAAGTCATGTTGTTCCTGGTCCCCTAAGCCAAGTCATTAAGTACCGCTACATGCTAGATTCTAAATAGTGAGTGCCCTACCGTTAGGAACTTAGACACTACACCCCCAATTCTTAAGTTCATCCAAACGATAGGTGATCATTTGGTCAAATCGCACAAGTTGAAAGGGTCGTCATTGGTCATATCTACCCTTCCCGTCTCGATCCGCTCACCTAAGGTCAGTTGGTCATATCTCCTAGGCAATTAGCCTCTGCCGCCATTCAAAACTACTGAATCAAGGGTGACTACCAAAGAACTATGCATGCATACACTTAGAAATAATTGTACGGAAGTAAAGGTAAACGCAAACAAAACAATTAAGGAATCATAACTAGGCTAGCACCAAAGGGTGCTTAGTCGCTCATATTAATCATGCAAATCAATTCAATATTCAAAGGTACGAGATACATGAATTGAAAGTAAAAGAAATATAAAACACTAAAGCTTATCGAATGGAGTGACTTATCCCTTGGAAACACTCCAGATGCTCCCCTAGACCGCCTTGAGCTATTTCCCACGCTCTCGAGTGTTGTGTATGGAATGGGATGCTTAGAAATGCCGGAATTGTGGGGTATTTATAGGTTGTGTCCGGGTTACGGCGTAACCAATAAAGGAGTTACGCCAGAACCTTCTATTTCTTTGTAAATGCACTAGATCGCTAGTTACAACAGAACAAATACGTGGTTACACCGTAGTCTTCAATAAACTCGGTTACGCCGTAGTGAGGCGATGAGTTACAACAGTAAATAACAGTGTGGAACCTCTTTTGACCTAATGGAGTTACGTCAGAACCTTTGGAAAGAGTTACGCCGTAACCTCTTGATAAGTTGGTATTCGTGGTCACGCAATAGTTACGGCGTAATGTGAGAGAGGAGTTACGCCGAACTTCTACAAAATAGGCATCGTGATAAATCTTTAATAATGTTTCCATTTTCACGCCTCTTTAGCTCCAATGCTCGTAATTTACCCGAAGTGAAAACAATGGAAAACAAGCGTAAATCCATATAAATGATATAAATAACGAGCATTATCTGGGAAATTGACACTTAATATTCGTGACTATTTGATGTTATCAAATATCCCCCACTTAAACTCTACTTGCCCTCAAGTATACTATGTTAGATAGATTCCTAAAAGATATCTCCTAAAACCCGAAAATATGAGTTTAAAATCGCTATGCTAGAATAAAACAAAGCCGAACACCTCACTAAAGGGGAACAAACACTCAAATCTCTCAACTATTCTAAGTGTCAATTTCGGGTGATCACCAATCGCATATCATAGCATGTATTCTATCATAAGCTTGGCGGTTACACAAATCTCCACCGCTAGAGTTAAGGGCTAAACAATTCTCGAAGGCAATATGGGTAGACACGATAAAAGTTAAGGGTGACTCGTCATTACTAACATGTCACGGCGAAGTGGACAAAATCAATGATACATGACCAAATCCATGGCCAAGACACCAAAGATTGCTCATTGCATCACCTAGACACGCTTCATGACTAAAGGGTAGGATAAGACATGGGATATATAATTGGTGTAAAATGAAAACAAGCATGTAGTCTAAATCTATAACCAAGTCATCACCACTTACCGTCTGCCCAAAGTTCAAGCTTAGAAGTCTAAAGACCGGATCATGAAATGCAAGGTAGATGTGTCATTAGAGGACGTCGTGATGGGCACACTACCTTTTCTTCTTCTGTTGGCAAAACTACCAACTCCAATCTTCAAATGTGACCGAGGTGGCCTCCTCGATACTAATCAATAAAGCTCATACTACAGTGCTTATAACATCGCACTTTACAATATCATAACTCAATTAACTATATTTTTTTTTCAACATAACATCCCCCCCACTTGAGATGAACAATGGGAATTCGGGGGGTCTTCAATGATCTTCATAAATGTCGTCGATGAAAGCGTGATTTCCAAACCTTTCCACTCGAACCTTGAACTTAGGCAAATAATGACTCCCCAATCAAAAATAAAGACTACAGGGTAGGCTAAGGTGTATAGGTGTAACGAAACAATATATTGGGTTGACAAAATGAAAGGAATGGCTTAGAAGGGTGTATCTAGGGGTATCTTGCACTAAATGGGAGTGCAACAAAAGGGTTTCACATGGGGGTCAAAAAGTTGAGGTGACTAATCGATAGACTCACAATGGTAGGCTGTTTGGGTGATAATCCTATAATATTGCCTTCTAAAAATGAAAAGTCCAAATACATCGAGCTAACTCAACATACCTCGTCTATGGTCTCGAAATGATGCAAAGGCCAAGTTCTAAAGTTTACAAGCTACCCAAGACACTCATAATTTGGTGGATTTGGGGTAAAATATCGAAACGGATAAGGCTAATCTCACCATGTAATGTCAAGGGTTGTATGTGCTTGGCTAAGGTCTAATCTAGTTAGGTTCGAAAAACATGTCAAAATTTTAAAATGGCATAATTTTTCAAAATAAACTAGAAAAATGAGGGCTAAATAAAGTTCAAGAGATAATTCTACCCCGCCCCTCCCACTTGAATTGTACAAAGTCCCTTTTGTACTAGGCATTAAAAAAAGGTGAAGAGAAAGGTAGAATTAGAGCGAGAACTTCCCCGAATTTGCTCCAAAAAGAAGAAGGCCCACTAAAAGAAACGTGCCTTCATTTAAGCGCCATGAACAAACTTCAATCCCCGAAATCACAATACCGACAAGCATAATTCTAAAAGAAAAATAAAATGAGAAACAAACCTAACTCACTTTCAGAGGAATCACGGTTGCATTTAGCGAATTCAACAAGCCTTTTAAACCACTTGGTTCATTTAAAACTAATACAAGGTTACCGTGTTTTAAAATGAAAGAGTTAAAGCGAGGAAAGTTACGTCAGAATTACTATGAGAGAGTTATGCCAGAATCGGCAAAACCGGTATGAGTCAAGCAAGTAGTTACGGCGTAACCACGAGAGATGGTATTAGGCCGTAATTGGTAACGCGTCAAGAATTCGCGCTAAATGTTGATTACGGCGTAATCACCAAGATGAGTTACACCATAACTACATTCAGATCAAGAATCGCAGCAGAAGAATTAGTTCCTCGCTTTCTGCAAAATGGTTAGAAAACACAAAACCCAACAGAAAGGAAATAAAACAAAGAAAGGGATAATTCGGTTGTCTCCCGAAGAGTACTTTTCTTTATTAACGAGTCTTTGTTAGACTCGAGCCTGGGCTACCGGTGCTTGTTCGTCATCTCGTGGACTTGGCAATCTCCATGTTGAAGCCAGCTGATCAAATTCTCATCCCGTTTGTACCCTTCTCCAAGTTCTAGACACCCTAAGTAAAAAAAATTGATCTTTTGGTAGGGGTGATCAAAACCTTTGGCCTTATCTTCGTCACTAATACCAAGCAGCGGCCGAGCATAACTTAACTGTTTTTTAGTCCAATTTTTAAAATTCTTGACAGTCCTTGGCATTTTGAAAATAGTTTTATCATCGCCAATCTTTAACCAAACCAGTCCTTCATTCTCGTTTTTATCAAGCCCAGATATTTCTATAAAGGGTTTTTCGAAAATCACCCCAGTCAGCCCATTTGACACGAACTAGCTAACATCATCCAAAACCACAAAGTTGACTAGAAACGAGTGAGTTCCTACAAAAACACATATGTTTTTGCAATCCCGAGGAAGTTGTTTTTTGTAATCAAGCTCCTTTTCCATAACCCGTTGTAGCATTCCTTAGAGATAATGTTAGCTGGGAATCGTGTCGATAAATGGGTGAAAATCAATGAACCCAATTTTGCATGAGATTTTCGATAATAGGGATTCCTATGATGGATTCGTGCCCCATCTCATAAAACTATGGTTGGTCCGATTGCAAGAATGTTTTTCGAGTTATCTTGCCAATGGGTCATCTCGACATCACCCGAGAGGTCTTCAAGATTTAATCCTAAGTTATCCTCTTCCTCAAAATTCATGAAAACATCTCTTTCCCGAGTCAACCTCTCCAGATCCGGGGTCGCTAAGAAATTTTTCTAAAGCTTCACCAAAATTGCTTCATCGGGTCAATTGCACATACCTTCTTGGGGTAGACAAATGTTCATTAGGTCCGAATGTGGAGATTTCTCCATTAGCTTCAAGAGTCAATTTTCCCAAAAGACATCCACTTTAGTGTGAGCAAAGTGGCAAGCTTTGGTCTTTCCAAAATGATGTATCTGTTGTCTTCCGGAATGTCAAGAATCACAAAATCATCGAAAAGGAATCTCTTAATCTTCACCAACACATTTTCAACAATTCCTAATGGCGATTGCATTGATCGATCGACCATTTCAATTTTCATCTTGGCCGGCTTTAAGTTACCAATTCCATAGCAAAAACATTGAATGAGGCATTATGCTAATACTAGCTCCAAGATCCGCCAGGCATTACACATGTTTAGACTCCCGATATAGCAAGGGAGAGTAAAGCATCTCGGATCTTTTTCCTTTGTGGTAGCTCGTTCCTCAAAACCGCTTTGCATCTTTCATTGAGGCGAATAGTCTCATCATAACTTAATTCTCGCACAATATCATGACGATTAGTATTATCGTAATCATTAGTAAGAGGGTTTACCAAGAAAGTTTGGTCCGTAGTGATTTTCTCTCCATGTCGATTCGCCGCTAACTTTTTCCTAAAAAGTCAAAGGTTCTTCGAGGATAGTTTCGATAGTGTGGACAACTTCCTCCTCCTTGGTCGCTAAATAATCGAGATAGCTTCAACATGAACTAACACTCTTTTCCAATATTTTAATCCTCTCATCGTGCATTTTGAGATAAGAGATTGTATTATCTACGAATGTCTTCATCAATTTTTCAATCCTATCATCTCGTTCTCTAGATTATCTGATGTGGTCGAGAATTTTTCTTTCAAGATCGCTCCCGGTTTTGGTTCCAAACACGCTCTTAACCTTTTCAACCTTGCATGCTTCAGCTTCTCTTTCCAACCTTCATCTTTCAAAAATTTCCCCGGAATTGTATTCTTGCTTCGTTATCGTCTTCATTACCTTATGATCGAAATTATCTCTCGATGCATGCACACTGTATCTATGTGCCACTTGTAGCAATGTTCGTAAATCCTCTAAATACATTCCAGGGCCTGATCAGGAGTCATGCTAGGAATAGGTCTTGGTGAATCGAGAAGTTCTCGTGTTCGCGCATTAATCCCACGATAGAAGACGATACGATCCGATGTTTGTTTAAATCATGAGTAGGGCAACGATAGAGAAGCTCATTAAATCTTTCCCATGCTTGGTCAAGCATTTCTTCTCCAACCCGAATGAATTGATAGATTTTCCCAAGAAGCTTGGCCATCTTTGAAGGAGGGCAAAATTGCAAGACTAATTCTTTTCTAAGTTTATCCCATGCTCCTTTATAATCGTGAGGGAGTTTCTTGTACCATCTTTTCACCGTCCCGTAAAGAGTCATAGGAAAAGCCTTGCAAAGTGATGAATATCTTGAGTACCTCGACGTTGAAAAGAGAGGACAAGTGGAGAACTTCTTCACGTGGTTTCGAGCGTCCTCATCTTCATTTTAAAACTCAAGTTCATGTAACTCTCGAATAATATGATCCGAATAGAGTATTTTTCATGTGAGAATCTTGAGTAAAGCTTCACTTGCAGTTCTCATTCGGTCGCTCTAAATATCGCTCCATAGTTAGGTCATCGATATTATATTCATTGATGACCTCCTGCTTCTGCGTCTGACGGTCCGACTCAGAAATGAGAAGATGTTGTGAATATGAACCGAGAATAGATTTTCCTTTTTCGAAATTGCTTCTCCCGGTCAAGAATAGGTAGCCGTAAAGGGCCTCGAGTCAGCGTCTTGTATCCCGACATTATCGTAAAGAAAATTAAAAAAATGACTTAATATGAAATCCTAAAATAGCTCCCAAGCAAGCGCCAAAAACTTGATGCGATTTTTTACCCACTGTGTCTTAATATTTATAGTGTCTTGCTATACCTATGGTCTACCCTAATGCACTAACCGGCGGTGTACCGATCGCGTAAAGTGTAGTAAATTATAAAGCCGAGGTCGTCCCAAGAGCTATGTGTGTTAGATTATTACTAAGTCTAATTGTCACATAATAATATTGGTTTCTATAGGGATTTAATTAATTAAACTACTAATGCGAATAAAATAAAAGCGTATAAATGGGTAAAGGGAAATCAATAGAGGAATAGTGGTGCTAACCTAGTCAATCCTCCTAGCTAGTTATGTCTACGCTCACCTACTTCCAATTACTTGTGTGGGGTCAAATTCGAGAGGACAACATTTGGTCAATTTGCCCTAACCTTTCAAAGAAAGATGCCACCACAGAGAAATCAAAGCACCGTCATAAGTCCTATTGTTCTCGGTCCCTGCCAAGTCATTAAGTACCGCTACATGCTAGATTCTAAATAGTGAGTGTCCGGCCATTAGAGCTTAGACACTACACCCCCAATTCTTAAGTTTAACCAAACGATAGGTGATCAGTTGGTCAAATCACACAAGTAGAAAAGGTCGTCATTGGTCATATCTTACCCTTCCCGTCTCAATCCGCTCACCTAGGGTGGGTTGGTCATATCTCCTAGGCAATTGGCCTCACCGCCATTCAAAACTACCGAATCAAGGGTGACTACCAAAGAACTATGCATGCATACACTTAGAAATAATTGTACGGAAGTAAAGGTAAACGCAAACAAAACAATTATGAATCATAACTAGGCTAGCACCAAAGGGTGCTTAGCAGCTCATATTAATCATGCAAATCAATTCAATATTCAAAGGTACGAAATACATGAATTGAAAGTAAAGAAATATAAAACGCTAAAGCTTATCGTAATGGAGTGACTTCTCCCTTGGAAACAACAGATGCTCCCCTAGACCGCCTTGAGCTATTTCCCACGCTCGTGTGTGTGTGTGGAATGGGATGCTTAGAAATGCTAGAATTCGTGGGGTATTTATAGGCTAGGTCGGGTTACTGCTACCAATAAAGGAGTTATGCCGTAACCTTCTATTTCTTCAGAATGCACTAGATACGCTAGTTACGACATAACCAAATAAGTGGTTACGCCGTAGTCTTCAATAAACTCGGTTACGTCGTAAGTGAGGCAAGAGTTACTGTAAATAAATGACGATGGAACCTCTTTTGACCTAATGGAGTTACGTCAGAACCTTGGGAAGAGTTCTACCAGTAACCTCTTGATAAGTTGGTATTCGTGGTCACGCAATAGTTACGGCGAATGTGAGAGGAGTTACGCGAGAACTTCTTCAAAATAGGCATACCGTGATAAATCTTTAATAATGTTTCCATTTCCGCCTCTTTAGCTCCAATGCTCGTAATTTACCTAAAAGTGGAAAACAATGGAAAACAAGCGTAAATCCATATAAATGATATAAATAACGAGCAATATCCGGAAATTGACACTTAATATTCGTGACTATTTGATGTTATCAATCTTCACAACAACCGAAGGTCTATGAGGTGAAATAAAACAAAAGTCAAGTTCAAGCACATGTTCATATAACTTGACATTTGTTTCATCCAATAGCATTAGCAAAGACATTGGTTGATGTCCCTACTACTAAGGAAGGAAGTCTTCTTGGAAGTGAGAATTTGAATGATGTTTGCAGGTGTGCTCCTTGTTTGCTAGTCAAAGTTCTTACTCAATCGTCAAATGAGGACATTCAATGATCCATCCCGATGATGTCAAGAGATGGATCTTAGGTGGCGAATGTCCATGCTTACTATGAGGGCAAAAGGTTTCTCGGAGGACCTGGAAAGAGTGCGCAAATGACCGGTTCGATAAGGTGGGCTTTGACAAGTCCAAAGTGGAGTGCTATAACTACAAAAAGAAATGTCGGCTTGCAAGGGAATGCGATTCCCAAGGTCTCGTGGAGAACATGACAATGGAGGTGGAAAAAGGACCATTCCGGTTCAGGAGACTTCAACAACCGCTTGGTGTCATGTGATGGGCTTGGTGGCTATGACTTGAGTGATCAAGCTGCAGAAGGCCCCATTGACTATGCTCTCATGGTGCATTCTTCAACCTCAAGCTCTTCAGATTCTGAGGTATCCTTTGAATCATGTTCAGATTCATGTTTTTATCGAGATGATTAGAATAAAGTGACTGATTCGTTCAATATCGTAGGCTTAGGGGTATGTGTGTATGGATAAAACCTCAATATTGATATCAAAAATAATCACGAAGATAGATTCAAAATTCCTTTAGGAAAAAGAATAATAAATCAAATCCCGTGTGTGATCGTTGATACGGATTAGTCAACCCGAATCGTTTCCCAACGAGGCGTGAATTGCCAACGTCGTTTTTGGTTTGGAATTTAATGCTCGATGTTTTGAATTAATGATTTTGATTTTATTAAACTATGGGAGAAGGGAAAGTAATTAAGGAATCTATTTTACGGAAATCCTAAATGCGATATTAACTAAAAAGTAATAAACGAAACGTAAATAAAATGCAACTACGTCTAAATTATATCCGAAAAATGCCTAAAATTACTTCTACTCTAGAAATGCAATTTGAAAACTATTTAAGAATTAAAACTATTTTTTAGGATTTTTCTGGATTTTATTCAAATTAAAAACTAATTATTAACTTTTAAAACTAAGTTAAAATACTAAAAATTATGAAAATCAAAGGGAAAAATATGAAACTATTTTTATAAAATCTAAAATAACCTAAGAGAATTTTCAAAACTAATTTTTTATTTTTCTGATTATTTTTTCTATTTTCTACGAATTTAAAACTATTTAAATCTAATTAATTGGCTAAAAATTACATAATAAACTAGGAAAAATCTAGAAAAATTATTTTTTTGATTTTTATATTTATCTTAATCTATGAAAATTGAAAAATTATTTTTGGAACTTTTCTTAATTATTTGCAATAAAAGCTATTTAAAAGTGACTAAATACCATTTTAAATTGAGAAAATAGCAAACAAGCTACCAAAAATTATGAAAACTCAAGTAAATTCTAAAATCATATTCTAATTCAATGAAAATTATAAAATCTATAGCTTATGTGTAAGATATAAGAGCTGTAGTACAAACTGATTATGAATAAGCTAAGGAAAATAAGCTAAACAATGAAATAAGCTACCAAACAGTGACTGAAGCTAAGTTATGCTAAAATAAGCTAATATCAACTAATTACACCTAATCCTAACAAGCTACAAGCTCTTTCTATTGATTTAAGCAAACTGCCTACTTAAGCAAAACAGTAATTACCCCCTAAGTTTGAGCTTAACCACAGGCTTATTCAATAAGCCAAACTAATAAACAAAAGTGCAGTCCTCAAGACCACCAAGTAAGCTACAAATGAGCCAATTAACAGGCTCTAACTCATCGAAATGAATCAAATGCAAAGGTTCAAGTTGGTTCGATTCACACTCGCTCTTTGAGTGTGAACAGATGTAATCAAGGTGATTTGAACAAATTGATTTGGAACTTGAAAAGACTTGATAAGACTTGACAAAAGCGATTTCAACACTAGACCAATTGAAATTGTGATTAACCAAAACTTCAAACACTTTAACTCAGAATTGAATCATGGAGGGAACCTCAAAGTTTGGTACAAAACTGATTTTTCAACTGTTGACTTTTTGAAAACAGAAATGAAACTTTGACTTCTGTGAGTTTTGATCCAAAGTAGTGAACTGATTTTGATGTTATTAGACTAATGATGATGACAGCAAGCTGGATCTACTTATTTAAAGCTTTTATGTGAAAATCCAACTACTGAATTCAACAGATACAAGAACTAGATCAGTTTACATTAAATTTTGACTTAGAAAATATGTGGATGCAATATTAAAGCTAAAATGACTATGATCAAGACCTAAATGAACCTATAGCAATTATATTTGAACAATACACTAATCTCTAGCTCGATTAATACAATGATCCAAACACTAGTTATAGAACTAATATGCAATCTATACTAACTTACTCTAATGACAGCATGTGAATATGATCTAACAACAATCAAATAATACTAACAGATACTATACTATTCTAATTATGCAATAAAACAGTTGTGAAATAGCAATTGAAATTAGCACTTACAAAAGTCCTAGCCACAATGGCTTGCCACTGAGATCATAGTACCACTATCCTAACTGATCTCAGCCCATAACACAACTCAGAATCAACCCATATCCATGATCAAACCAGCAAATCAGATCATATCTGCTTCAGTTATCTACAGTTGACTTTTGTTGACTGTTTTTTTGGATTTGAAGTAAAATGAGATTGAATTGAAGATAAGCTCACTATAAGCTATCAAAAGCTTAAATGAGCTAAAATAGAACAGTAGCTGAGTGTGGATCAATCCACAAAACAGATTTGATATGTTTTTTTATTTTTCAATTGTTTTATCTGATTTTTTTGTATTTTTGAGTTAATGAAGAAATAAGCTAAAAAATAGATTTAGATTAATGAAATAAGCAATAGACAAGGAGAATAAGCAGATTTAAAACATAAACAATTAAACCATTACTTGAAAATTAAAAGCTAAATTTTATTAATATAGGAAATTTGATTACAACAAGTGAATTACAAAAGCTTAACAATATTAAATGACATTAAAACTAAGAACTATGCTAACGAAAATGAAGATAAGAGATGATGCATTGTGAACGAATGAAGGCCTTATATAGGTGAGCTTGAGGTCTTGAGGCTCTTGGAAGGATCTAGAAATCCCACTTTGTGCTTCTTTGAGTGAATATCAACCCTCCGATCAAATCCCGCCTATCAATCTATCATCACAACCTTAGGATTACAAAATATACTGTTTCGACCAATCAAAGGAGAGGATTGGAATGTTGCACACGGATAGTGACATGGCAAAGGCGCACATGTCGTGGGTGTCGAGAAAGTACTAATGTACCCTTAATTGTGGTAATTTTGACCAATTGACCGAATAGTAATTTAGGGTTCATCGTTTACTGTGTTTGGGGGTAAAAATAAGCGGGGTGGGTTTTTATAATTGTTTGGTTTTTTGACCCTTTGACCGGGTTTTGTGTGGACGGGTTGGATATAAAACCGGGTAACGGGTTAATATTAAAACGTGGTATTGGGTAAGGATAATGGACCGGATCTTGGTTTTGGGCCTTGGATTGTAATTTGGATTTTGGACTTAAAACTAGTATAGTGATCCAAAGTATATTTTAAGGACCAAATGTGTATAAGTTGAAACTTCAGGGACCAAAACTGTATTTTCTGAAAATCTCTTTCAAGGGCTAAACTTGTCCTTCCAGAAACTTGAGGGATCACTTTTGCCAAATGCTCAAAGATGAGGGACTAATCTTGACAATTCTTCAAACTTGATTATAGCTTTCAAAAATCATCCTCGAGAATAAAATCTTCATAAATGCACAATCTCGACCTTCCTACTCACTCAAACTCTCTTAATCTCGTGCTCGGATTTACGCCCGATTTGGCTTTTTGTGTGTTTTACATATCCGCACTGCACAAGCACAAACTCAAGAAAACCACAATTATTAGCAATAAACGGCTCTTTCTTGGTTATTTTGGGTCTATATTTGATAAAGAAATGATATGTGTTTTAGCACATATCAAAATACCCAGACGAGACCATTGTCGTGTCCTCACGCAATGCAATCAACTCACGCTTCTAAAACCAAGGATTTCAATCTCTTTCTACTAAACCTATGAAGAAGTAGCAAAGATTCCTCAAAAGAGATTAAAAACCCTTAACTCTAAAAAACGCCCCGTTTACCTTTTTATTCACATGTGTAGATATTACGATTAAGCACATTCCGATTATGAGTGACGGTTTGTTGAACTTTCATGTCGATCAATAACTCCAACATTTTTCAAACGACACGTTAGGATCACAGAATAGGAAACACAACACAGCGTGAAGTGACCATACGGATAGAATACATCGTCCCTGATTTTTCACAAGTCCCAAACTAAGCGTAAAATCGAAATCATTGTTAAATATGATTTTAGATGCTAACACTACCCATGGAAGTTACTTGTGTAATTACCTTTTGCTCCCATTTTCCTATTTTCCTCTAGATTTTTTATTTTTGTGAGAAATGAATTTCTTCAAATTTCTCGCTTCGATAATTTTTATTCCGATAAAGATACAAAGCTAAGTCGATAATTAGTTATCCATCTTCTCTCAAGAACCATTGTCCCAAAATGAGGTCCACATCAAGGAATTTTTATTCACTCATACTTTTGACTTTTTCTCATTTTCATCATCATCATTTTTTTTTTTTTTTTGCACTTATACTTTTTATTTATATGAGCTATGAACTACGGAGCTTCACGGGTAATTCCAAGACTATAGGCTTCATGAAATGAGGATCCCGGTTGGCTAGGCTAAGACCTCACTCAATCCCGCTAAAGATCCAAGGGTCCGATCTCGACACCGCACTCATAACTTTACTTATTACTTTTCACTTATCACATATTGCTTTATTTATTACGGATCCTTGATGTGTACCCAATTTTAAAACAAAGATTCTTTTAAGAAGATAAAGAACTAACTATCGCCAAAAACTCAACATCTCTAATTATTATTAGACAAATATGGGGTGAAACAATTTTGTGGGAACAAAAGCCATAAGTACCTTCGATGGGCTCTAAAGAGAACCAACTACTCCACGCTTAGCATCTAAACTCATAAGTAACTCTATCATTCTCGATCTCCGCAAATTTAAAATCCCAAATAATGAGATCCGCGGATGCTTAGCCGATAATTTTAGATTATCTATGGTTAAGGGAACAAGCTAGGCTCAACACGCCGGTCAAGTCGTAATTCCATTCCTACTCTCACCAATGGAAAGTCAACAAGGTGTCAAAACATATATTAACTTAGCAATTGCTTCGTAAAATAATCTCAAGTCTCGCATTTTTAAAGTCATTTATTAGAAACTAGCAAATTCTTGTCAAAGCTTCGCATATATTAAATCACTTAGGGAAACTTGCAAAATCTTGGCCTTGTGAGATAGAATTCGCATTTTATAGCTTCTTGTCTAAGAGACTAGCAAAACTTTTCAATCAAAAAGACTTAACAAAAGCTTACAAAAATTTTAAATTTTTCTCATTTTTGCACAGTTTTTCATTTTATAAGGAAAAACCGGGTTGCGAGAGTACACGACAAAAAATAAGCAAGTGTGGTCAAATCAAATCGAAGATTACCCTACCCCAGACTAGAACGAAACATTGTCCTCAATGTTTAAAGCAAGGGTATCACGAAAATCTAAAAGCCGTTTATTAAGTATGCTAGAAGATAAACGTTAGTCGATAAGATTAGGATATCGGATTTCCATTAGCAACGATCATGAAACTCGAGTGGAGAAAAGACAAACTTCGAGCACGAGAGTCTTCATATCGGGAAAATCCTAAACACAACATCACAAACAACCAAACACGAGAAATCGAAGAGGCTAACCCTTCACGCCACTTATTAGAAAATAGAAAGAAGATAGAGATAAGCATGGGGTGCCTCCCACTAAGCGCCATCGTTTTTGATCACCGAGTCGCTAGCCCGACTCGTCCCCGAATTCATTTGTCCTTGGGAAGAAAGTGGTAGAGATACCGTGGTCAAAACGGTGTCCTCATTCCCGAAGGAATGAGACCGGGTGGGTTGGGAGGAAAGAAAGTGTCGGGCTCAAGCACATAAAGGTTAAATCCTCCCGAACTCACAAAAGGTTTTTCAAGAAAGATTGATCCATCATCCGGTGGTTTAGCGGGTGGACGACGGGATGACGGATCACAATAAGAATACTCCATAGAAGAAGGGAGTCCATGGTACAGAAAGGTGTATTTCAAAGGTTCAAACATGAAGGCATCCAAGAGAGGATCCTTTTCCGGAAAACTTTTGTTTTAAGAATATCCTTTGATGAGTATCCTGTGGTTAAAAATCTTGTCCTCTGAGAGGAACGAAATCAAAGTATCATCCACGTGAAAATCCTCACGAGAAGAGGAATCACTCGGATAAAAATAGTGTGGGACCTCCGAATCAACAAGCTCATCAACAAATCGAACTTCCTTATCTTTCTTTGGGAGAACGGATCATCATATTCTTTCTCTTCATTCTTAGAAAAATCGAGTCGGTGGGAGCAAGTTCATCGGTGAACTTCTCAAGTAAATCGACGGATCTTGATATAACAAATATTCAATTTCGCGTAAGTCGGCTCTAAAATCAAAGATGTCATCCTCACTTCCGGTGGAAGAGGATCCATGCGAGCGAGTTCATCGGCGAACTCCTCGAGAAGTAAATCAATGGAAGAATCCTTGAGCTCGGGCTCCAAAGGATTAAAAGACGGCTTGACTTTTTTAATAACTTTTTCTTCCGAAGGAATATAAGAATCCCCGTAAAGCATTTTTTCAATCAAACGAATATCTCCTTCGATGTCGATGTCGGCGTTATCAATTTCCGGTGAAACTGAATCACTTTTTAAATAAGCCTCAATTTCTTTCATGATAGAATCATCCTCCTCATTTTGAGTAAGGGAAGGGGAAGAATCAGAAATGATTTGTTTAGAAGAAAGTTCCATATTTTCAGAAGAAGGAGTGGGATTGCCACTCAAAGAAAACTCGACATTTTTAGGAACAAGATCAATCCGATACACAGAAAGCGGAGGTGGGACAAGTGGTGTGCTCTTAGAGCTAGCATTTTCCACCACAGCCGTTGTAGTCTCCTTTTCTAGTTTCTTCTTTTGCTCAGCACGTATCGTAGACAAACTCTTAACCGTGAAACGTGAAAGACTTGGATCAATTCTCGATGTCTTAGGCCCAACTTTTTGAACAACCGGAGGTTGGACGTTTTTGGTACTTCCATTATTAGTAGGAATTCCCGGGTCCTTTGTCATCTCGGTGTTACTAATTTTGGCCACATCATATTGTTTGGTAAAAGATTTAGAAGTATGGTTAACGTTAAACGTGACGGCTTCTTTTCCAACTCTTAAAGTGATTTCTCCTTCATACACATCAATCAACGCATGGCCCGTCCTTAAGAAGCATCTTCCGAGAATAAGGGGCACACGAGGGTCGGCATCGAAATCAACGACAACAAAATCTGTGGGAAAATCAAACTTCCCCACTTTAACAAAAACATCCTCGGCTATACCGATTGGTGTTGTCGTAGTACGGTCGGCTAGCTCGAGGGTCATACATGTCGGGGTAAGTGGGGGCAATGAAAGCTTATCATAAATTGATTTTGGCATCAAATTGATACTCGCGCCAAGATCGGCCAAGGCGGAGCATCGAATAATTCCTTGAAAATCCCGCGGAATGAGGAACTTGCGGGTCACCTAACTTTTGGGAAGTTTCTTGAGAATAACCACGAACAATTCTCATTCAAAGACGTTTTGCCAAATCCACAATTTTCTTTGTTACTTAACATTCCTTTTAGTGTCGAAACAAACTTAGGCATGAGAAGAAGAGCATCCATGAAGCTAATTTCAAGTGAAGATCTTGAAATATTTGGAAGAATTTTTCCATTTGAAGATTTGCTTGTTCACGTTGCTTTTGATCATTCATCCTTGACGGGTACGGAAGTGTTGTTTTTGAGTTAGTCTTTTCAGCACTAACCGGAGCATCCTTGGGCTCAGACGTCGGGACAACCGTGGGTTGGACATTCTCGGTACTCCCCTTATTAGTAGGAAGCACCGGGTCCTTTGTCACCCCGGTCTCACGGTCTACCACACAAGACGGAGAAGAAGAAATAGTGGAAGGAGCCGTGGGTCCATCGTAAGCAACACCACTTCGGGTAGTAATCGCTTTCATGTCACCTCTCGGGTTAGGAATTGTATTACTTGGAAGAGAACCCGAAGGTTGAGAATAAGAAGTAGAAGGTTGATTAGCTTGAAAGAAACTAGCCATCATATCCCTCATTTCTCTCATCTGCTTGTTATTCGTAACTTCCATTTCTCTTTTGAAATCATTCCTTATACTTGAGATTTGAGTTTGCAAATTTTTAATGGTATTGTCGGAATTCTTCATGTAAGACAGAAAATCGTTGTTTGGAACAGCTTGATGAGGTGGTTGAGATTGTTGTTGAGGAGGTTGTTGATAAACTTGAGGTGGAGGAGCTTGGTAGTTTTGATTACCATGATTGAGATTGGCTCCTCGGTTTTGATTGTAAGATTGGTTTTGATAACGGTTTTGGTTTTGTTGAGGAACGGTGCAAAACCGGTGGTCCCATTTGGTTGGCACGGTATCCTTGGTTTTGATTTTGAACCGGATTAGCGAGGCTACGGAAGCATTTCGAGATCGCCATCGGTGGCTTGACAATTATAGTATGGATGAGGACCACCGCAATAACACATGTTTCAAGAACGGCTTTGATCGGTTCGGATTTATGAATCTTAAACTCTCATCATAGAATTAATAGCATCGGCCACCCCACTCAACTCACTCCTCCGGATGTAGTTGTCGTCAGAGTGATCTTAGAAACAACCGGTCGGTTTCTAGACGAAGAAACTTTTGACTTATTTTCGATAATCGTTCTAATATCGGTGGGCATACGACTCAAGATATTACCACCGCGCCGCGTTAAGTTTAATCTTGATCGGACGGAGTAAGAGCATTATAGAACGATCAATCGATGAAGATCGGTAAAACCATGATTTGGGCATTTACGTAAAAGTTCTTTAAATCTATCCCATGCTTCTCCAAACTTTCGTCAAATTTTTGTTGAAAATTTATGATTTGATTTCGTAACATTGTTATTTTGACGGAGGAAAGAATTGGTTCACAAATTTCTTAGAAAGATCTTCCCATGTTGTAATCGATCGAGGGGTTCTTTTTCTAGCCAAGTCCGGCTGCCCCTCAAGGAAAATGGAAACAATCTCAACTTAATCGACTCATGAGAGACGCCCAAAGTTAATTGTAGAAGCAACTTGATTAAACCAACGGAGGTGTGCGTGGGGCTCCTCATGATCTAAACCACAAAGGTTTATTAGACACCAATTGTATTAAATTTGTTTTAGTTCAAAATTTTTGGTGTTAATTGGTGGAAGTACGATAGCATCACCGTAGCCGCTCACGGAGCTTGAAGTAACTCGCTCATCGCTCGAGTGTCTCGCCATGACGGGTTCTTCAACGATAGTACGTAACTCGGCACGCCTATTCTTTGATTACGCTCACGCCGTGATTGAGAGCGAGTGCGCATGCACTTTAAAAACCAAGGCAATTAAAATGAGACGGATATTCGAAACACAGTGAACTTAACCAATAATCCCAAGTGAATAAATCACCTTATAAGACAAACGCACAAGCGAGCGGAGAAGCTTTGTAGGTCGTGAAGCTTATTAAAACCCGCTTCTTTTCACCGCAATTTAATGTCGCCTTCCTTATACCCACCACACGCTTTGTTTATCCGATAGAAATAAATCAATTCACAAGCGACACAAAGGCAAGTTTTTGATCTTTAGTTCGGGAACTTATTAATGATAACACCTCCGCTGAGAATGTTATATAATTGGTGTCTTCTATTTATTAGCAAAAACACAAGAGAAAATCTTTTGTATTTTAATAATATATATATATATATATATACAAAAGAAAAAGGAAAATATTTTTACTTTTTGATTTTTAGAAAATAGTAACTTCACGAATGAAGGATCTCGAGTCACTAATCGTCAAACCTCAAACGATATTGTCGTGACACAACCTCCCCGGCGAGGCGCCAAAATTTGATTCAATCGGTTCCAAACCGTCAAGTTATCTCACACAAGCTTTGAATGACTAACCGTAAGAAACTTAAAGCAGTTTAGACAATCGATTTGATAATGAAGGCTTAAGGGTATGTGTGTGGATAAAACCTCAATATCGATATCAAAAATAATCACGAAGATAGATTCAAAATTCCTTTAGGAAAAAGAATATCAAATCAAATCCCGTGTGTGATCGTTGAAACGGATTAGTCAACCCGAATCGTTTCCCAACGAGGCGTGAATTGCCAACGTCGTTTTTGGTTTGGAAATTTATGCTCGATGTTTTGAATTGTTGATTTGATTTATTAAACTACGGGAATAGGGAAAGTAATTAAGGAATCTATTCTACGGGAAATCCTAAGTGCGAATTAACTAAAACGTAATTAACGAAACGTAAATAAAATGCAACTACGTCTAAATTATATCCTAAAAATGCCTAAAATTACTTCTACTCAAAAAATGTAATGTGAAAACTAATTTAGAATTAAAACTATTTTTTAGGATTTTTCTTGATTTTTTTAGAATTAAAAACTAATTTTTAACTTTTAAAACTAATTTAAAATACTAAAAATTATGAAAATAAAGGAGAAAAATGTGAAACTATTTTTATAAAATCTAAAATACCATAAGAGACTTTTCAAAACTATTTTTGTAATTTTCTGATTATTTTTCTATTTTCTATGAATTTGAAACTATTTAAATCTAATTAAAATTGTGAAAAATATCAAATAAAAGGAAAAATCTAGAAAAATTATTTTTTTGATTTTTATATTTATCTTAATCTATGAAAATTGAAAAATTATTTTTTGGAACTTTTTCTTAATTATTTGCAATAAAAGCTATTTAAAAGTGACTAAATACCATTTTAAATTGAGAAAAATAGCAAACAGTTACCAAAAATTATGAAAAACTCAGGTAAATTCTAAAATCATATTCTAATTCAATGAAAATTATAAAATCTATAGCTTATGTGTAAGATATAAGAGCTGTAGTACAAACTGATTATGAATAAGCTAAGGAAAATAAGCTAAACAATGAAATAAGCTACCAAACAGTGACTGAAGCTAAGTTATGCTAAAATAAGCTAATATCAACTAATTACACCTAATCCTAACAAGCTACAAGCTCTTTCTATTGATTTAAGCAACCGCCTACTTAATCCAAATCAAGAATTACCCCTAGTTTGAGCTTAACCACAAGCTTATTCAATAAGCCAAACTAATAAACAAAAGTGCAGTCCTCAAGACCACCAAGTAAGCTACAAATGAGCCAATTAATGTGCTCTAACTCACCGAAAAGAATCAAATGCAAAGGTCGCAAGTTGGTTCGATTCACACTCGGTTTCACGAGTGTGAACAAGACAGATCAAGGTGATTTGAACAAATTGATTTGGAACTTGAAAAGACTTGATAAGACTTGACAAAAGCGATTTCAACACTAGACCAATTGAAATTGTGATTAACCAAAACTTCAAACACTTTAACTCGAATTGAATCATGGAGGGAACCTCAAAGTTTGGTAAAAACGATTTTTCAACTTTGACTTTTGAAAAGTAAATGAAACTTTGACTTCTGTGAGTTTTGATCCAAAGTAGTGAACTGATTTTGATGTTATTAGACTAATGATGATGACAGCAAGCTGGATCTACTTATTTAAAGCTTTTATGTGAAAATCCAACTACTGAATTCAACAGATACAAGAACTAGATCAGTTTACATTAAATTTTGACTTAGAGAATATGTGGATGCAATATTAAAGCTAAAATGACTATGACAGACCTAAATGAACCTATAGCAATTATATTTGAACAATACACTAATCTCTAGCTCAGATTAATACAATGATCCAAACACTAGTTATAGAACTAATATGCAATCTATACTAACTTACTCTAATGACAGCATGTGAATATGATCTAACAACAATCAAATAATACTAAAGAGATACTATACTATTCTAATTATGCAATAAAAGCAATTGTGAAATAGCAATTGAAATTAGCACTTACAAAAGTCCTAGCCACAATGGCTTGCCACCGAGATCATAGTACCACTATCCTAACTCGATCTCAACCCATAACACAACTCGTAATCAACCCATATCCATGATCAAACCAAAGAATCGGATCATATCTCGCTTGATTATCTCTGATTGACTTTTGTTGACTGTTTTTGATTTGAAGTAAAATGAGATTGAATTGAATATAAGCTCACTATAAGCTATCAAAAGCTTAAATGAGCTAAAATAGAACGAAGAGTGAGTGTGGATCAATCCACAAAAGCATTTGATATGTTTTTTATTTTCAATTGTTTTATCGATTTTTTGTATTTTTGAGTTAATGAAGAAATAAGCTAAAAATAGATTTAGATTAATGAAATAAGCAATAGACAAGGAGAATAAGCAGATTTAAAACATAAACAATTAAACCATTACTTGAAAATTAAAAGCTAAATTTTATTAATATAGGAAATTTGATTACAACAAGTGAATTACAAAAGCTTAACAATATTAAAATGACATTAAAACTAAAAACTATGCTACTGAAAATGAAGATAAGAGATGATGCATTGTGAACGAATGAAGGGCCTTATATAGGTGAGCTTGAGGTCTTGAGGCTCTTGGAAGGATCTAGAAATCCCACTTTGTGCTTCTTTGAGTGAATATCAACCCTCTGATCAAATCCCAACTATCAATCTATCATCACCTTAGGATTAAAAAAGCCACGAGTTTCGACCAATCAGAGGAGAGGGATTGGAATGTTGCACACGGATAGCTGACCTGGCAGTGCGCACATGTTAGGGGTGTCAGAGTAAAGTACGAATGTACCCTTAATTGTGGTAATTTTGACCAATTGACCGAATAGTAATTTAGGTTCATCGTTTACTGTGTTGGGGGTAAAATAGTGCGGGGTAATTTTTTATAATTGTTTGGTTTTCTTTGACCCTTTGACTTGGGTTTTGTGTGGACGGGTTGGATATAAACCGGTTGGTGGGTTAATATTAAACGTGGTATTGGGTAAGGATAATGGATTGGATCTTGGTTTTGGGCCTTGGATTGTAATTGGATTTTGGACTTAAAACTAGTATAGTGATCCAAAGTATATTTTAAGGACCAAATGTGTATAAGTTGAAACTCTTCAAGGACCTTTCTTGTCATTTTCAAATAATTCAAGGGCTAAACTTGTCCTTCCGAAACTTGAGGATCACTTTTGCCAAATGCTCAAAGATGAGGGACTAATCTTGACAATTCTTTAAACTTGATTATAACTTTCAAAATCATCCTCGAGAGAATAAAATCTTCATAAATGCACAATCTCGACCTTCCTACCATTTCAAACTCTCTTAATCTCTCGTGCTCGATTTACATCCGATTTGGTTCCTTTTTGTGTTTTACATATCCGCACTGCACAAGCACAAACTCAAGAAACCACAATTATAGGGAAAAATATTTTTATGCTTTTTATATTTTTCTTAAACTGAGAAAATTGAAAAATTATTTTTTGGAACTTTTTCTTAATTATTTGCAATTAAAGCTATTTTAAAATGCCTAAAAACTGAATTTAATAAAGAAAAATAGTAAACAGTGACCAAAAATTATGAAAAACTCAGGAAAATTCTAAAATCTTAATCTAAATATATGAAAAATATAAAATTCTAAGCTTATGTGTGAGATATGAAGGCTGTAGTACAAACTGTCACCAAATAAACTAATGAAAATAAGCAATAGAGTGAATTAAGCTACCAAACAGTGGCTAAAGCTAGATTATGCTAAAATAAGCTAATATCAACTAATTACACCTAATCCTAACAAGCTACAAGCTCTGTCTATTGAATTAAGCCAACTGCCTACACTATCAAAATCAGTTACCTGGCCCTATGTTTGAGCTGTTGCACCAGCTTATCAGAAAAGCTAGAGTGAAAAACAGTTATGTGGTCTTCAAGACCACCTAGCAGACTATACCTAAACCAAAAATCAGACCCTAACCATTTGAAATGAACATTGTGCAAGGTCTGCAATATCTGAGAAAAACTGGTTTGACATGATTTTGACTTTTGAAGACAGTTGCTAGGTTTGACTTTAATGAGATTTGAATGCAAATCAAGGACTGATTAAGATGAAATAAGATGTGATATAACTATAGCAAGCTCACTTATCAAGTTCTACATCTATGTGAAATGATTTCATTAACTGTTTTCGACAGATTTGAATATAAGATCAGTTATGGTGCAATTTTGACTAAAGGTGCAAATGGCTCCCAAACAAAGACAGATATGAGATCAAACAACTATATCAAGCCTACAGCAACTGATCTAATCCATTATTTTAACCTCTAAAACAGTTTTAAGCATTAAACCAAACACTCCTTTATTGACTATTATGCAATTTATTAAAGCTAAAACACAAACTCAGGTCTACTCTATTATTAAAATAGATTCAAATCACTAAAATGAAGCTAAATAACAATAACAATCACTACTTATAATAGATCGAAATGAAACAGTATCTGCTACCATTGTTTAAGCTAAAAATGAGATTAATGCTCACACTTACAAAAAGTCCAGCCAATTTTGAGCAGAGTAACAGTACTAAACTTATCAAAATGACCAAACCACAACCAAATCCATCATCATATCAACCCATAACCATTTCTGAACCAATTCTAATCACCAGTTGACTTTTGTTGACCAAATATTTTTGTGAATGCAAATGATTTAAATGGAACAAGTACTCAACAAATAAGCTCACAACAGCTTATATGAAGCTGAGTGAGCTTATTTCAATCTTAAAAATAGCTTTATTCATTATTAAAAACTGTAAATGCAAGGTAAAAAGGAAACTTGGAATTTTATTAAAACTGAAATTTTATTGCAAATTAAAATGTGATTACAAGGAAACTTAAGAAAACATTGATAAGATACTTGAAAAGCGAAAATACAAGAACATAAACTAAAATTAAAGAAAATTAATGCACGATTAGAAATGTGAGCCAAAGGGGTCTTTATATAGCCTTCTTGAGCTTGGGATCCTCTTGGAAGAGCCTAGAAGGCTTATCCACAGCCACATGTCATCTCTGAGTCACAATAGCCAATCACTGCCTTCCAATTCACCTGGTGAGGTGTTTCGGCCAATAGGATAGCTCCATTTGTCCACGTTGGCATTCCTATCTGACAAGTCATCTTCTAAAAGGTGGATAGATGCTTAGTACGATGTTAAGGTGTTTGGGATTGGTGGGTAAATGGTGGTGACTGGCGTGTTTGGGATTGGGTAAGACAGGGGTGTGTTTGGGCGCGTTTGGGATTAATTTATTATTTCTCAAATAGGTTGACCGGGTACACGGGTGTTGACCTGGGTAAAGTTCGGGTAAAGGGTTGGATAGTGGGTTAATGGTATTAAAGGGTTGGCTGTTTGGGCCGGGTTGAGTGTTTAGGATTGGGCCGTGAGTTTTGTGTTGGACTTAGGATTAATATTGGACTAGTATTATGATCCAAAGGTAACCATAGGGACCAAAGATGTAAATGCTGAAAATCCAGGGACCAAACATGTAAATCAAATTATCTTCAAGGACTGATTTTGTCAATCTTCAAATAAACCAAGGCCAATTTGCACTTTTTGAATCTTCAAGGGCCACTTTTGCCAAATGTTGAAACTTGAGGGGCCAAATTTGACATTTCTTCAAACTTGAGTATATCTTTCAAAAATCATCCTCGGAGAATAAAATCTTCCAAAATGCACAATCCCGATCTACTGGCTCAACTCAAACTCTCTTGATCTCTCGTGCTCGGATTTACGTCTGATTTGGTTCCTTTTGTGTGTTTTACATATCCGCACTGACAAGCACAAACTCAAGAAAACCACAAATATTAGCAATAAACGGCTCTTTCTTGGTTATTTTGGGTCAATTTTGATAATGAAAAGGTATGTGTTTTAGCACATACCAGTGACAAAGGAACTTGATGATGCTAAATTATTACTTTTAGGCTATAAAGAAGGTCTGAAATTAGTAGAGGCTAGATTAGAATTTTTTAAATCTAATGAAACTGTCTTATGTGAAAAGATTAGAACATTAGAGGTTGAAGTATACTTAAGAGATCAGACCATGAATGAGCTTAAAACTAAATTAGATCAAGTTCAATCTGAAAAAGAAAATTTTCAAGAAGAAAAAGATGGTATGAATTACATGTTGCAAGATGGGAAAATAACTCTAAAGGGGTGAATAATATGATAGATACATAGATCTATAATAAAATGAAAGGTACAAGATGGGAAAATCTGTTTGACAAGTTGGATCCTTTATGGTGGGAGTAAATGGGGTATGCATAATTGGTTGATTTCAAACAACAATTGAAGATTTCTTTCACAGGTTTTTACTTGATTCAAATCACATAATATTGTTTTTTTATTGCTTTAAAATGTGGTTTAGTTTTTGTGTTAATGGCCTCATGTCATTCAGGGTCAAAATAATCAAAACTGAATAAGCATAAAGTTTTTTTTTTGTAAGAAAAGTGATAAATAAAATGGATGTAAAATAACCTACATATACTTGTCTTGAAAAAAAATTCAAAAGTGTGTTTCTTTTTTAAGTTTAATACAAATGATTCCTAGAGGTTGATGGGCTCCAAAACCCACCATTTCTTTATCAGAAACCATAATTTAAACATAAATTCCATTATACACACTAAGTGGGTGTTTGGGATTGCTTATGCAAAATAGATTATTCATTTTAAAAATGGATAATCAGATAATCAGATGTTGCAAAACGTGGTTTTAAAATATAGTATTTGGATTTGATTTTGTTGTTTTATATCACAATAATCTTATATTTCATTAATTAATTAGAATTTAACAAAACATTTTTTGACTTTTATACGATTCATAAAATTTAAATCTTTTAGAAAACATACATTTGTGCTTACACTCTTTTTTACATATGATTATAAGTTTATTTGTAATCTACCAAACTCTTTTCCACTTTTCCAACTCTTGTCTTTATCTCTTATCTTCTACATTATATCATAAACTCATAAGTCATTACCCATCTTTCATTTCATTCAAGAAAAATTCATATATGTTCGTTGAAATTTATAAACTACATATTTGCTCCAAGATTTGAGTTCTCAAGTGCCGTCATCAATGAGTTTTGGCAAAAGTTTTCATGGTTTTTGTCTCCGTCTCGGGTCTATCACCAGATTCATCATTTATTTTCTGTTAGCGTTGAATGTAGGTTGGATAAGCAAGATGTGTTTATGGGGTAGTTTAGTGGTAGTTTGGTAATTTTTTACCTAATAACATTATCTTCTTCTCTTGCTAAAAAAAAAGCATTATCTTCTTCTCTTCATGATCAAACATTTCACTGTTCCATCTCTCTACCACACTGGTCTGCTGCCAACTTCACACCATTGCTACATCATGCGTTAATGTCGCCGATTTGCATCCACCTTCACCACTGGTGCCACCCTCTTCCCCTACCACCTCTCGTTCATTTATCTTCTATAAACCTAAATCCAAACACTCCATTTGAAATTGTAACACCTCCAAATCTCGGTACAGCGAAAGACTTAATCAAGTTTTCGAGGTGTTACTATTGGATTGGTATCGCACACAAGTATAGCAAAAGATAGTCATTTAATCATTCAAAACCAATCCCAAATTTAAGTATTCAAAACATTTAATCCAAAAGTGTACATATTAGGCCCAAAACATGATTTAATAAAATAGGTCCCCAAAGTTTATCAGAGTCAGAAATGATCCTTGAACCCCGCCTTCTTGCCAAGCTTCCACCGATCACGTATACCAAACTTCGCTCAAATACCTGAGAAATCATGCTAAAAGGTCAGCTTACGCTGGTGAGTTCATAGGTTTACATTCAATAAAATCATAGTAGACATGTAGGAGTTGATTTGCTATGCAAGACCTAAGATAGATAAACACCGTTTGCACACACCGATCCTACCCGGATTACCAACCATATCCCGCATCCAGGGATTACTCGGGCCTCGCGACTCTAGTCCAGCACTGTCGTGGCAAAATCTAGAACAATTGCCAACCCCGGACTAGGTCGAGGTAGAAGTCTATTTTTAGCTAGGCACGGTTAAACCTAGACTAAGGCAACAACTACCGCACATCTATCTAAACATTCAAGCATATAAGCAAATCCAAATAGTTTTAACGGTCCAAAAACAGTAGCATGATTCTCACCCCAATATAGTTAAAAACGTAGATAAAAGTGGGGCTATGAATCTCACCTCAAGCAATCAACGTACAAACAAACACTAGCAGAAGATAACGGTAATCACGGCACAGCAACTATCGACTCGGCACAACCTATTAATGTATACCAAGTTTTAATATATATATTTCTCGAAATCAACGTTATGTACCCCAATGTATTCTATTTCGTTATTTCCAAAGATGTCTCGTTTCGCTATTTAATCCTAGTGTTTGGTATCCTCATGTGGGTGTATCGACTCAATATGATGCTATGAATGCACTCAAACAACCAATATGTGACTCAATGCAACACAATGAGACATCTAAGCGATAAGCTCCATAGTCCAATAAGTTTCGGAATAAATAGTAGACCTTATCGAATTCGTCAACTCGATAAACTCATTTATTTATTCGTGTCGCTTATTATTCCATAAACCGGTCGCATCCTAAAGATTCATAAGGATAATTCACCCATTAATAAGGTTACCCGACGTACCTAGCGGGCTCTTATTAGATTCGTCAACCTAATTAGTCCGCTACCCACGTGGATTAACACTATTAATGTTAGGTTATCCGTAACCCATGCACACAACGTAAGTAAATAATCACTTGAAACTAGTATTAAATGCCCATAATTGGCATATTTCGATAAACGTGTACTCTGTCACACCCCAAATTATCTGTTTTGCAGCGGAATGGAATTCCTGGGGATTGACTGTCATAGCATCACAATCACAGTTATATTGAACGACCTAAAGTGTCGTTTAAAAACACATCGTTTGACATTTATTTAAAACATCCAGAGTTACAAGATAGGTCCCAAAAGTTGATAAAGTTTGCGGAAAATATAAGTATATTACAAGTCCAAACGATGTTTTGAAAGAAAATGCCATAATATACAATGAGACAAGTCGACGCCGCGACTCTATGAGGGTTCCTTATCGTGCCATGATGCGAATGTCTTAGTTACCTGAAAATACATTGCTAAAACGGTCAACAATAATGTTGGTGAGAAATCATAGGTTTATGAAAATGATTTATACGACTACACAAGTATAGATAATGTATGACAATGTCGCCACAAAATGTTACAATTGCTATAAGTCCATGACACCGAAACTAGACTGATCATGATGTTCGCCCCAACAGAGTGTTTGCCAAACAACTCAAATAATGTTATTAAATGAAATGCATCCGTTTACCGGTTGGAATCCACCAACCCGGATGGAGGAGTCACCTCGATAGATCTATCCACTCACCCTCGCTTCTATGAAATTAACGGCTCATGTTATATAATGGGGACATTCAATTGGCATGAGGTAACTTAAGCAATGTAATGAATTTGATATACTTGGTATCGTAATAAAAATGATGTGCAATGTATTCTCCCCCGTAAGTTTGAAAACAATTATAAACATGTACAACGGGCTATGAAAACTCACTTGATGAATTGATGTGATGACAAAAGTGAGTACACCGAAATGTAGCGTGATCTCGAAACTGACCTATTATGAATGATATGATATGTAATAAGTCATGATGTAATGTTATGCATGCAATTCGGATGATATTTATACCACTTATGAATTTTTGAAAACAATACTTCTCGTCGAAAATAATCCTTTAACGTCTTGACCATTTTTAAATTACCTTACTAGAAGACATCACTTTTATAAGAAAATGTACTCCATTTTTGTTCTCCAAATATTTTGTTCTCCAAATGTTTGTTCTCCAAATATTTTGTTCTCCAAATGTTTGTTCTTCAAATATTTTGTTCTCCAAATATTTTGTTCTCCAAATGTTTTGTTCTCCATTTTTAGTTCTCCAAACTTTTAGTTCTCCAAAATATAGTTCTCCAATTCTTTTGTTCTCCAAACTTTTGTTCTCCAAAGTTAGTTCTCCAAAAGTTTGTTCTCCAAACTTTTGTTCTCCAAAAGTTTGTTCTCCAAAATTTTAGTTTAGTTTGTTCTCCAAAATTTTAGTTCTCCAAAACTTGTTCTCCAAAATTTTAGTTCTCCAAAACTTGTTTCAAAGTAATTTATATATTTTTGAGGAGTCGAAATAATTTATAACGCCTAAGCTTCATTTTTTTGACTCGAACAAATTCGACGTAACTTGCTGAAATTCCAGAAAATTATATTTTTCGTCGCCAAATTGAAAAATTCATAACTTCTTCGTTATAACTCCGTTTTAATCCGTTCAAGCGGCCACGGTTTCGTTTTAAAGTATATTTTCTAAATATCTAGGCCAAAATTTTTACCTACTGTCGGATTTTCCAGAATTTCAAAATAAGGACAGACCCTTTTCAAAACTTGTCGAAATGAGTTTTCTCGCGCCAAACCTATTCTAACCCATTCAAAACAACTCCAAAGCTATTCTAATCCTACCATACACCTTCTTAGGGTGTCATGGGTTCCTAGACATCACCAAAACTAATATATAACAAGGAGTAATTATAGGATGGATTATATATATTTAACACTTAAAACATTAAAACCTTAAAAGTGGTATAAACATCACATAACTTGCATGTTTCTCAAATAAAATGATATGACCATAATAATGAATATGAAATAAAAATATGAATATGAATGCTTACTAGTGATATGATGAGGTTTAAGGACAAAGGGTTTTCCTAATCACTTGAGGTTTGTATTGCAAAACCTTTACAACAAATGATACTAGAGTTTAATAAACCTTGTCTTGAAAACTTGAGATGATCCTTCCTTTGGTCTTATGGTTGCGAATTTTAGAGAGAGAAAGAGCAAGTTTTGATCTTTGATTTTGTGAAATGAAATGAAGTGAATGTGTGAAATGTTTAGTATAATAACATATACTTGTGAGATATTTGCAAATAAACTTTCATGACTCATCCCCCTTGTCGACAAGGGGGTTAGTCATTCTTTTTTATTTTTTTTTTTTTTTTAATGTTTAAGTGTAATATTTTGTAAGTTAAATGAAGTTAAGTGGTAACTTTGTAGTCATTTGAATATTTAAGGTAGCGTTAGATAAAAATAAATTTTCACGGGTCAAGATAAAATATATTTAGGTCATAAAATTATAAAATACATTTCTTGCAAAATTTGAGTGAAATAATAATAATCGTGTCGTATTTAAGAAAACCGTCGTAATTATATAAATACAACAATTTAGTTACAAAATAAATTTAAAACACTGGGTAAACTCATAATATTATTTTATAAACTTAATATGAGTATAAAAATATATTGGAATAATTTTGGAAGTAATGGATCAATTGTTCAAAATAATTAATTACGCGATAACGTTTATTTAATATGAAAATTATCGTTTAATGTAAAATGCAAAACCATGCATGAACTAATATGATGACAATGATGTTAATGAAATGTAGACTAAACTTAGTCTATATGAAATGACCTCGATGATATGATCATGAATTCAGCTAAACCATTACGGTTACGTGAATTTGATGCTCGTAAACCTAGTTCACGATAAATGATAAATAATGAAGCATGAGTAATGTTTTGAGAATGACCTGAAAATACGAATTGTCACATTCGCCCAACCAAAAAGGAATTCAGTCCCTGAATTCAGTCCTTGTTGGGTCCTACGGTGTTGTCGGTGAAAAGATGAGGATATTTGAGGCGCATCTGGTCTTCCCGTTCCCAAGTAAACTCAGGACCTCTTCGAGAATTCCAGCGAACCTTCACAATAGGAATACGACTTTGTTTCAACTGCTTGACCTCGCGGTCCATAATTTCTACTGGTTCCTCCGTGAAATTTAGTTTATCGTCGAGTTGAATTTCTTCCAATGGAATAACGAGTGATTCGTCCGAAAGACATTTCTTCAGGTTTGAAACGTGAAACGTGTTGTGTACGTGACTAAGTTCTGATGGAAGATCAAGTCGATAAGCTACAGGACCAACTTTGCTCAAAATTTTGAATGGTCCAATGTACCTCGGGTTCAATTTCCCGCGCTTTCCAAATCGTACCACGCCTTTCCAAGGCGATACTTTCAACATCACTTTGTCGCCAATTTGAAATTCCAATGGTTTGCGCCTAACATCTGCGTAACTTTTCTGTCGGCTTCTGGCAGTTCTGAGTCTATCTCGAATTTGAACTATCTTTTTCGTTGTTTCCGTACCATTTTCGGACCGATTGAGTTGTGCGTCTCCAACCTCGGCCCAACAAACGGTGATCGACACTTTCGACCATAAAGTGCTTGAATGGTGCCGCTTTTATCTTGGTGTGATAACTATTGTTGTACGAGAATTGATCAATGGCAAATGGTTAGCCCAACCATTTCAAAATCAATCACACATGCTCTCAACATATCTTCCAATGTTTGAATTGTCCTTTCACTTTGGCCATCGGTTTGTGGATGATATGTTGTGCTCATGTCTAATTTGGTTCCAAATGAATCTTGTAATGATTTTAAGTTTGAAGTGAATCGACTATCTCGCTTCGGAAATGATGGAAATTGGTGCTCCATGCCTCGAGACTATTTCCTTGACATAAAGTCTAGTGAGTTGTTCCATGGAATAAGTCTCTAATTGGTATGAAATGGGCTGATTTGGTAAGGCGATCGACGATTACCCATATAGCATCGTAACCTCCCGATGTCTTAGGAAGTTTCGTAACAAAGTCCATTGTAATGCGTTCCCATTTCCATTGTGGAATTTCAGGTTGTTGGAGTAATCACGAAGGTTTCGATATTCGACTTTTACCTTAGAGCAAGTAAGACATCCGCTAACGACGTGGCAATTTCCGCTTTCATGTTCGGCCACCAATAAAGTTTCTTGAGATCCCGATACATCTTATCGAACACGGGTGAATAGAATACTTTGACTTATGCGACTCATGCATAATCAATTTCGTATCCCGCCATAAAATGGTACCCACATTCTATCCTTGAAGCATAAAACTCCATCCGCTCTCTTTACAAAGCCATTTGCATTTTCGGGCATACCATAAAGCTTTTCACTTGGTCGGTTTTCCTCCTTGAGTGCCTCGATCGTGCCTCAAGTATTTTTGATGGTAAAGGTGAACCGATCGTCATTCCTAATGATCGTACTCTTAAAGGTTTGGGTCTTTCTTTCCGACTAAGAGCATCACCACAACATTGGCTTTTCCGGATGATACTTGATTTCACAATCATAATCATTGAGTAATTCCAACCAACGACGTTGCCTCATGTTAAGTTCCTTCTGATCAAGAACATATTGTAAACTCTTGTGGTCCGTAAACACTGTGCACTTTGTACCATAAAGGTAGTGTCTCCAAATCTTAAGTGCAAAGACTACGGCCCCAACTCAAGATCATGTGTGGTGTAATTCTTCTCATGAACCTTAAGTTGTCGTGAAGCATAAGCTATCACCTTCTCGTTTTGCATTAAAACAGCTCCAAGCCCTTTATGTGAAGCATCGCAGTATACAACGAAGTTCTCAATTCCTTCGGGTAGTGCCAAAATTGGCGCACTGCAAAGCTTTTGCTTCAACAAAAAAGCGACTTCTTGTTTCTTTCCCCATTCGTACCTCTTGTTTTTTCGTGTCAACTTGGTCAAAGCTTTAGCTATCTTTGAAAACCTTCGATGAATCTTGGTAATACCCGCAAGTCCTAGAAATTGTCGGATTTACAGAGGATTCGTTGGAGTAGCCCAATCTTTACGGCTTCAATCTTTGCGGGGTCTACTTGTAATCCTTGACTATCAATGACATGACCAAGAAATTGTACTTTACGGTTCCAAAATCACACTTGAAAATTTGGCATACAACTTCTCATTCTTGAGTAGTCCTAAAATCGTTCTTAAATGCCCTTCATGCTCTTCTTTGCTCTTTGAGTAAATCAATATGTCGTCGATGAACACTATAACAAACTTGTCCAAATACGGTTTACATACTCTATTCATGAGATCCATGAATCTGCAGTGCATTAGTTAATCCGAATGGCATTACTTGAAACTCATAATGACCATAACGTGTTCTAAACGCTGTTTTGGAATATCCTCCTCTCGCACTCTAAGTTGATGATAACCTGATCTTAGGTCAATCTTTGAGTAGATACTAGAGCCTTGCAACTGATCGAACAAGTCGTCGATTCTGGGGAGTGGGTAACGATTCTTCACCGTTAACTTGTTCAGCTCTCTATAATCTATACACATTCTGAAAGATCCATCTTTCTTCTTCACAAACAAGACCGGTGCTCCCCAAGGCGAGGAACTTGGCCTAATGAATCCTTTGTCTAAAAGTTCTTGCAACTGATTAGACAACTCTTGCATCTCCGATGGTGCTAATCGATAAGGTGCTCGCGCAATTGGTGCAGCTCCGGGCACTAAGTCAATATGAAATTCTACTTGACGTGCCGGTGGAAGTCCTGGTAAGTCTTCAGGAAAGACTTCAGGAAATTCTCGAGCAATCGGTACATCCTCAAGTCGCTTCTCCTCCGACTTCTCGGTTATATGAGCTAAGAAAGCAAAACAACCTTTCTTTATGTACTTCTCCGTTTTGATGCATGATATAATATTGAGTCTAGTTCCACTTCGTTCCCCACGAATGATCAAAGTTTCGCCGTTATAAGGAAGATGAACAACTTTTTCATCACAAATTATTCTTGCACGATGTTTGGATAACCAATCCATTCCGATGATGACGTCGAAACTACCAAGTTCTACGGGCATAAGATCTATATTGAAGGGATGATTTAGAAAATTGAGTGTACAACCACGGACAATGGTGTCGGTGCTAATTAAGTTACCATTAGCTAATTCAATGTTGTATGATGTGTCTAATGTGGTTGGTTTGATATTGAGTAAAGGTGCAAATGCGGTGGACACAAAACTTTTATCGGCTCCCGAATCAAATAAAAGCGATGCATAACGATTATTGATAAGGAACGTACCGTTACAACATTCGGGTCCTCCCTAGCTTCTCCACCTCCTATGACATAGGCTCTTCCTTGTGCCATTCCACCCGATTCCGTTTCCTTGGTTCCTTCCTTTGGACACTCACTCTTGTAATGTCCCTTTCTCCGCAACCAAAACATGTTACTTGTTGTTTCGATTTTCCCCGTAGTTGGCATCTTGCAATCCCTAGTTTGATGTCCCATTTTTTACAATTCCACATGGATCCGGACAACGCCCCTGTTTGTGATGACTTGAACACCTCTCACATTTAGGCGTAATCCCGTGTACCCCTTTTTCTCCGTTGGGCCTGCAACATAGGCCTTTGCAATCTCCTGTCTCTTAGGTGGTCGTTGAGCGACATTTCCACCTCGATTGTTGTTGTCCCACTTTCGTTTATTGTTGTTATTGTTGTTGTAATTGTTTCGGTTATTGTTGTAATTGAAACGGTTGTTGGTATTGTTGTTGTTTCGGTTGATGTTTGTGATTTTGCCTCTCTTTACTACCTGAGCCATGAGCTTTTGCGACACTCGAATGGACTCCTCAATCGTTTGTGGATCAAACGAAATCACATCTCCTTGAATAACTTCGGGAAGTCCCCCGATGAAAGCCTCCAGTAGCTTCTCGTTATCCGAAACCATAGATGGGCATAACGCTGCTAATTCTTGAAACCTCCGAACGTAAGCATCAATATCATACCCAATAGTGACCAGCTCATAGAATTCGGTCTCCAACTTTTTCACCTCCGTACGCGGACAATACTTCCTTGTCAGCAAACTCTTGAATTGCACCCATGTGGTCCTGTACGCATTTTCCATTCCCATCGGCTGAGCATACGAATTCCACCACGACATTGCCCCATCCAGTAGTGTACTCGTAGCAAACTTAACCTTGCTATCCTCCGGGCAATTACATAACAAAACACGGATTCCATTTTCTCGAACCATCTAACCATGGCGGTTGCCCTTCAAGACCCTTGAACTTAGTGGGATCCCCACTTTGAAATCCTTATATGAACGACTTCTAAACCCGGAACCTCCTGCATTACTGCAGAAGAAGAAGAAGTCTAGCGGCCTCGGCAGTTGCCGCAGCCTCAGCAGCAGCCGCCACCGATGCTCTCTCGGTCCTTAATGCATCAGCTATGCTATCATTCACATATTTCTGCATAGCAGCTTGAGTCAACTCAGGTGTGGCTTTCTTTGGCGCCATTATTCTTCAAAACCATAAGATGAAACAATTATGAGAACTCGTAAGTAGAAACAAACATTATACATATATATCCACAACCACAACATGTATAATATAAATGAAATCACAACGGAACAACCACGAAATATCACAAATAAAATCACAACACACGTGGATAATATACATGAAAATTTCGGCCTTCGTGGACCGATATCATAGATAGTAAAACCATTCCTACATAGTAGAGTCAATACTTGATATTTTTGTTTGTACAACAACCAAAATACAACAAGTTCTTTAAACTATGTCACACACCTTGTGACTAGGATAACAGTAAATAAAAACTATACATGATAAAGGTCTACACTAGGCACCTCCTGGTGCTCCGCCAGCTCGATCCTGAAGATCACGGACCTGTGTAGTCAAACTCGCAATCAAACCCCTCAACTCGCTAATCTGAGCCTGTGCGGTAACCATGCTCTCACGAGCTAGTGCCAACTCCTGTGCATGACGCTGAAGCTCGTCCTGGGCCATCTCGGCTCTATCATATAACTCATGCATCTCCTGCCTCAACTCAACAATATGCCCCCTGTTCTCTAACTGTCTAGATTCTAAACCCTGGTGAGTCATTTCAATCGAAACTCTACCTATCACGAGGCCTTCAACCTCCTCCTCAATGTTCTCCACTCGATCTAATGACAGTTCCTCCAACTGTCCTAACATCCTATCAATCTGAACATGTTGGCTATCTATACGTGCCCTTAATGTCTCAGTGGAAGGCTGTCTAGCAGCAGCAGCCTTTGAGCTCTCACCTATCTCGAACCTAGCTGGTGGTTCGGGTTCTGTAGAGGATGATGCAGGGATGTCAAAACGTGCACGCTTTTTGAGCGGCAAGTCCAGTGTAGGTATAGGCTCCCTAAGATAGTATGATGAAGATGATGATGATAATAGTAGTGATGGTGGATGAATCGGGCCATGTGTAGGGCTAACAGGTGGTGTGAGGTGCGACCGCCTCCTCAAAGGGTTCGGTCTCGGTGTCGGTCACAATAAGTGGAAATTCAAGTAGAGCCAATAGAAGATACAACTACGGTGTGTGATAAGGCATCGTTCATGTTGGTGTCGGATGAGACATCCTCCATGTTCGTGTCGATGATATAGGGATAGGGTCGAATCAAGACATCTCTCGTGACAACCGTTGTAAAATAAAAGTAAATAACTCGAATAAAATGTATATGAATCCGCATATAAAGTGAATATGCACTCATGATGAAATGATGAGATGCTATGATAATGTAGTTATAGTCTAGGGTCAATGATGCAACCTAGTTCTCTATAATCAAGCTCGATACCAATCTGTCACACCCCAAATTATCTGCTTTTGCAATGAATGGAATTCACGGGATTGATTGTCATAGCATCACAATCACAGTTATATTGAACGACCTAAAGTGTCGTTTAAAACACATCGTTTGACATTTATTTAAAACATCCAGAGTTACAAGATAGGTCCCAAAAGTTGATAAAGTTTGCGGAAAATATAAGTATATTACAAGTCCAAACGATGTTTTGAAAGAAAATGCCATAATATACAATGAGACAAGTCGACGCCGCGACTCTATGAGGGTTCCTTATCGTGCCATGATGCGAATGTCTTAGTTACCTGAAAATACATTGCTAAAACGGTCAACAATAATGTTGGTGAGAAATCATAGGTTTATGAAAATGATTTATACGACTACACAAGTATAGATAATGTATGACAATGTCGCCACAAAATGTTACAATTGCTATAAGTCCATGACACGAAACTAGATCGATCATGATGTTCGCCCAACAGAGTGTTTGCCAAACAACTCAAATAATGTTATTAAATGAAATGCATCCGTTTACCCGTTGGAATCCACCAACCCGGATGGAGGAGTCACCTCGATAGATCTATCCACTCACCCTCGCTTCTATGAAATTAACGGCTCATGTTATATAATGGGGACATTCAATTGGCATGAGGTAACTTAAGCAATGTAATGAATTTGATATACTTGGTATCGTAATAAAAATGATGTGCAATGTATTCTCCCCCGTAAGTTTGAAAACAATTATAAACATGTACAACGGGCTATGAAAACTCACTTGATGAATTGATGCGATGACAAAAGTGAGTACACGAAATGTAGCGTGATCTCAAACCGACCTATTATGAATGATATGATATGTAATAAGTCATGATGTAATGTTATGCATGCAATTCGGATGATATTTATACCACTTATGAATTTTTGAAAACAATACTTTTCGTCGAAAATAATCCTTTAACGTCTTGACCATTTTAAATTACCTTACTAGAAGACATCACTTTTATAAGAAAATGTACTCCATTTTGTTCTCCAAATATTTTGTTCTCCAAATGTTTGTTCTCCAAATATTTTGTTCTCCAAATGTTTTGTTCTCCAAATATTTTGTTCTCCAAATGTTTTGTTCTCCAAATATTTAGTTCTCCAAACTTTTAGTTCTCCAAAATTTTAGTTCTCCAAAATTTAGTTCTCCAAAAGTTAGTTCTCCAAAAGTTTGTTCTCCAAAACTTTAGTTCTCCAAAAGTTTGTTCTCCAAAACTTGTTCTCCAAAATTTTAGTTCTCCAAAACTTGTTCTCCAAAATTTTAGTTCTCCAAAACTTGTTCTCCAAAATTTTAGTTCTCCAAAAGTTTTTTTCAAAGTAATTTTTATATTTTTGAGGAGTCGAAATAATTTATAACGCCTAAGCTTCATTTTTTTGACTCGAACAAATTTGACGTAACTTCTTTGAAATTCGAGAAAATTATATTTTTCGTCGCCAAATTGAAAAATTCATAACTTCTTCGTTATAACTCCGTTTTAATCCGCTCAAGCGCCACGGTTTCGTTTTAAAGTATATTTTCTAAATATCTAGGCCAAAATTTTTACCTACTGTCGGATTTTCCGAATTTCAAAATAAGGACAGACCCTTTTCAAAACGTGTCGAAATGAGTTTTTCTCGCCAAACCTATTCTAACCCATTCAAAACAACTCCAAAGCTATTCTAATCCTACCATACACCTTCTTAGGGTGTCATGGGTTCCTAGACATCACCAAAACTAATATATAACAAGGAGTAATTATAGGATGGATTATATATATTTAACACTTAAAAACATTAAAAACCTTAAAAGTGGTATAAACATCACATAACTTGCATGTTTCTCAAATAAAATGATATGACCATAATAATGAATATGAAATAAAAATATGAATATGAATGCTTACTAGTGATATGATGAGGTTTAAGGACAAAGGGTTTTCCTAATCACTTGAGGTTTGTATTGCAAAACCTATGCAACAAATGATACTAGAGTTTAATAAACCTTGTCTTGAAAACTTGAGATGATCCTTCCTTGGTCTTATGGTTGCGAATTTTAGAGAGAAGAGAGAAAGAGAGTTTGATCTTTATTTTGTGAAATGAAGTGAAATGAAATGTGAAATGGATTTAGTATAATAACAATACTTGTGAGATATTTGCAAATATCACCCATGACTCATCCCCCTTGTCGACAGGGGGTTAGTCATCCTTTTTTTTTTTTTTTTTTTTTTAATGTATAAGTGTAATATTTGTAAGTTAAATGAGGTTAAGTGGTAACTTGTGTCACATTTGAATATTTAAGGTAGCGTTAGATAAAAATAAATTTTCACGGGTCAAGATAAAATATATTTAGGTCATAAAAATTATAAAAATACATTTCTTGCAAAATTTGAGTGAAATAATAATAATCGTGTCGTATTTAAGAAAAACGTCGTAATTATATAAATACAACAATTTAGTTACAAAATAAATTTAAAACACTGGGTAAACTCATAATATTATTTTTATAAACTTAATATGAGTATAAAAATATATTGGAATAATTTTTGGAAGTAATGGATCAATTGTTCAAAATAATTAGTTACGCGATAACGTTTATTTAATATGAAAATTATACGTTTAATGTAAAATGCAAAACCATGCATGAACTAATATGATGACAATGATGTTAATGAAATGTAGACTAAACTTAGTCTATATGAAATGACCTCGATGATATGATCATGAATTCACAGCTAAACCATTACGGTTACGTGAATTTGATGCTCGTAAACCTAGTTCACGATAAATGATAAATAATGAAGCATGAGTAATGTTTTGAGAATGACCGAAAATACGAATTGTCACAGCGCTTCAGTCCTTGATTTCACCAAATTACACAAATGGTCCTTGTTATTAATACAAACCAAATGGACCCTTTGTATTTTAAACCCACCAAACAAATAGAACCCCGCCAATATACCTTGACCCCCATTTTACCCCCTTTATTAATACCACGGTCAAAATAAGTCAAAACCATCACTGCTCATCCCCACCTCTCTCCTCCAAATCTAGAAACCAGAGTGTTTTCACCACTGCTTCTACAACCTTTACACTGCTCTTCCAAGTTGTTTACCAACCCCTCCACCTTCACAATATCCCAAAGTTCATTAATTGACTCAAACTGCTAATGACTTTTTGGCGCCAAATCTCCACATGGACGAATATGATGAATTTTGAGGATCCAATGGCTGAAATCAAGTGGGAAACAATCAGAGGTCGACAAGAAGTCTCAAAAGTCTATAAAGAAGAGATGAGAAGCAATGTGGGAAGATATCTAGCTTAATTTAGTTTTATGTATGTCGTTTTTAATTATTTTCAAACTTCCAGTGTAATTTAAAAGCTTTCAAGTACTTTTTAAGTAATCTTAGTGTGTTGTGAATCATTTTCAGTTATAAATTTCAAGTTTCAATATCCATTTCAGTTTGTGCATTTTTCAAGTCAAAAATCTCATGTGAATTTAATGTTGTTATTAGTTGTTGATTTGGACTCATAAGCTCACTTAAGCTCCTAGATAGCTTCTAAAAGCTATTAGATACTTTAAAAGTCAGTTTAGAAGCAAATAGAGAAAAATACCAAAAATACAAAAAAAAATTAGTGAAAATCAAAAATCCATGGTGAAGGTTATCAAGAAGTCGGAGCATGGTTGATATTGGACGGTTTGGTATAGAGCTTCGGGAAGCTATAGAAGTGTAATTTGGCCTTGGTTCTCTGTTTTGTACTTGGACTCAAATTGTAAGCTATTTTCTCATAATTTGCAATTTTTAGTTTAAGTGTAAAAAGTCTGTTAATTTTAGTATAAATCTGTCTTAATATGGTTAATATCAGTTAATTACTAGGTTTCTTAGCTTAAAAATCTGTTTTGGTATTAAAAGTTTCATAACAGTCTCATTAAGAAGTGTTTGGATTTGTTAGTTCAACTGTGTTATAGGTTGTTTGTGTTATTGCTTGTGCTTGTTTCATATCATATTAGTTCCTAATAACTCAAAGAAGCAAAGAAAACCAGACCTTATTTGGTGAAAAGTCAAAATACCTTTTGAACTCATCTGGTTTCTTGTCTGTTTGATTTTCATGATCCATGATTATGATTTCTTGTTCATAAGTTGTTATAATTGCTCAAATCCGTCTTAATACACCTTAATACATCATAATCAAGTGCTTAGGATCAATCCAAATTTCATTTTAGTCAACTTATTTTGTTTTTATAAAAGTCAAAATTTCGGTTTGGTCGTTTTGAATAAATGGATAATTTTATATAGGACATAATATTAAGATTTAGTCTATATACTTTTGGGATATTAAAGTTTAGCCGCTTAACTAAATTAGAAAATAATAGTTCACTTATAATTAGCTTATTAACCGCTTATTCATTAGCTTATTTTAAGTCCTTTTCAAAACATGCCACGTACGATTGATATATTCCATTTCACAAGCTCTCACAAAGCTCATTAGTGGGTATTAGCTTGTGTACATTAGCTTTTTGAGAAGCTCACCTAGCCATCTCAAAGTTCCAGTGTTTAGTTTTCAATTTGTAGCTTATTTAATAAGCTCGCTAATGGCTTATTGTTTTGTCCATTTTAACTAGTACAAACCATTCGGTGTTTTCAAGCTTTTTCATAAGCTCATATTAAGCTCTCTAGTGAACACCACAAGGAGCTTATTAGCTTTTGGAAAGCTTAACGGTTAACTTGTTAGTTCCAAAGTTCTTTTCATTTCCTAACTTATATAAGTGCTTAAAATTAGTTAAGTGCCTAGTAAAAACCACATGTTGTCCTGCAAGCAGATAAGCTAGTGCTTATTTGGAGTTGTTAAGTGCTTATTTTTAAGTCAAAATGTTTTCTCGCTTTCATATTAGCTTATTATTAGTTACTTAGCTTATTTTCAGCTTAATCTTGTTTATTTCAGACTTATTAGCCATATTGGCTTAAACCTTGTTCTTATTTCAATTCTAGCTTAACTGTTGAGATAAATAAGCTCAAACTGAGCTTATTAGTCATTTTTATAAAAAGTTGTAGTTTTAAAAATTGCTTATTTTAAGTAGCTTAATAAGTTTGTAAAATAAAAATCCAAAATAAAATAGTTGCAAAAAGAGTTCTTGGGATTCGAACCGCCACCCACCACCACACACACACTACCAACCCGCCTGGGACTTTGATCGGTAGTATCTTGCAAAATTTAATATATACCCCTTTTGTTTCCAATTAGCTTATACGAGATAATTAGCTTATTTCTAGCTTATTAATACAAGCTTTTACAACTTTTGTATTTTTCTTAGCTTAGTGTTGTTATAAAGTATTTTACAAAAAGTTTGATTTTTCTTAATAGTTTTAGTATTTTTAATCATTTATTTAGTCTAAAATAGTATTTAATTCATAATAAAAATATAAAAGTAAAAAAATATAAATCTTTTTCTAAAATTTTCTTTTGTCATATATTAAGTAAGAAAATTGTTTTACACTCGTGGGACTTTTATTTCACAAATTTCACGCTTTTACTTTATGCACTCGCGTAATTTTTATACATAACGACGCTTTCATTTTAAGTCACGTTTTAGATAATTTAAGTTTACGTTTTAATTAAAATAGTTTATTTAAGTTATTTTGTTTTATAAATCTAGAAAAACATCATTTTAAAAATAGTGATAGCATTTATTTAATATATTTTAGCTTTTAATTTTCTTTAATTTGCATTTAAGCCCTCGTAATTTACAAACTTTCTTTAGGTATAATTATTCCAAATTCACAAATCTTTTCCCATTCAATATCACCCGATCACGATTCGTTGTACTACAAGTTGTTCACACCTCGCTGGGACTTAACGACCCGGGATACACTAAACTCTCCAGATCTTAATTGCATTTGGTTCTAGACTGTTTGATTTTATTACGGTTGACCATTCACAAGTGGTTAGCTTGTGTGATAAACCCGACCGTCTGAGCTCAACCAAATTTTAGCGCCATGCCGGGAGGTCAGAAGCGTGTTTTAAAGCGCTGCATCTGCACTTGCACATATACCACCTTTTGTAAACAATTTTTTTGTAAAGTTAATCAAAACTCAAAAGTTCATTAACACTTTTCCTAAAGTGTTAACAACACCAAAAATATATAAAACAACAAAACAATCGTAACGTTTTCTAGCTTGTGTCTCCTTTAAGGTGATTCTTAAAGCAATACGATTTGGTTAAACGAGACGATACCAAAAATATTGTCCAAAAGTTTTAAACCATCAAGACATATCCATACCTACGTCTTTTCGGTGGTACTTAATAAATACATAAAATCAACCACCGCAAATCAAGGCAAGACACCTACTAACTGGGGTGTGACCATAATAAGTTCCCAACAATGATTTAAACTTGCCTTTGTGTCCTTGTGATTTGGTGTACCTTTTTCAAAGAAGCCATTTCATTTGTGATTATTGGTTTAAGTTCACTTGTCGCTTTGCCTCGCATTTGTTTTGAAAACCGATTTTATACTTAGTGCATGCGCACTGCTCTTCCAGTTCTACAAGTCCACTTTCGAGCTTGCAAATATACCTCGTAGACGTAGAGGACGCTCGCTCCTTCACCGTGATCGAGGAACGTCTACCACCACCACCCCCGTCCGTAATGGCGGAAGACAAACCGATGAATGAGCTTCTCCAAGCACCCATCGAGGGCACGGAGATGCTATTGTTGTCCCACCATCGTGGTCGATACCTTTGAGCTCAAAACCGGGTTGCTTAATCTTGTAACCCAAAGCCAATTCTATGGTTTTGAGCGGGATGATCCTCATGCACACATTCGATGGTTTAACAAGATTGCATCTACCATCAAATACAAAATGTCCCACATGAAGCAATTAAGCTTCTTCCGCTCCCATTTTCTAGAGGACAAGCCCGGAATTGGCTTGAGAAACAACCCCTCGCTCCATTGAGACATGGGAAGATCTAGTCACTAAGTTTGGTAACGAATTCTATCCTCCATCCCGAACTACAAGTCTCAAGAATGAGATAATGAAATTTTCTCAAAGATTTGATGAATCATTCGGGAGGCATGGGATCGTTACAAAGAGTGCTCATGCAAGTGTCCGCATCATGGTTTTACCGAGTTAATGCAAATGGATACTTTCTACAATGGTCGAACCGGACTAATCAAGACTCTTTAAATGCCTCCGCGGAGGTAATTTCTGAGCAAGACCACAAAAGAAGCCTTGCAAATCATTGAAAACAAGTCCCAGTCCGCCCCTTTCCGAGCAAAGACATATCAATCTCGCCTAATGCGGGACCTTCTATTTCATCTCCGTGAGTACATCTAGCACCGATGCTAAGATTGACAAACTCACGGATATTGTTCGAGCTTTGGTTCTTGCTAACCAAAGAAAGTCACCTTCACACGCACACCATCACATGGTGAAGTGAAGAAAGTCGAGGTTTGTGTTACTTGTGGTGGCCTCATGCATACTACAACCAGATCGCCACCGATGGTAGTCCGTTTGAAGCCAATGCTATAGCCGGTACTTCACATCGTGGAGGTAATCAATACCGTCCTCAAAATGAACCAAACTACCGTGCTAATACTTATCGTGCACCACCCGTTTTAACGTAATCCTAACCGAATCGAATCAACCTAGAATGAACCAAGGTTATCAAAACCAAGGTAATTTCTACCCGGACCAAATCAAGGTTTCCAACATCAAGGAAACCTTAATCAAAACAATTTCAATCGAGGGAATCAATTTCATGGGAATATGAATCCTAATCAAGGAAATTTTCAAAATCAAGGCCCTATTCCTAACAATAGAGGCCGAATTTTCCTAATCAAACTCAAGCCATTGTTCCAATTGGACCATCATCGATGAGTTATTGAAGCAATTCATGAAATCCCAAGATGAAATGAACAAGTTGTTGGTCGATCATCGATCTAAAGAAGTCTTTAAATGATCAACCCGGGCTCGGAAAACTTCCGAGCAACACGATCGCTAACCCGAGGGGCGATGCTAAGGCGATCACAACCGTAAGTGGTGTTTCATACAATGGACCCGCTATTCCTACTACCTCTTCTTCTTCTCCGAAGGAAGTGGAAAGTGAGCACGAGGCAACAAAGGACAAGGAACTTCCTACTAATAACGGAGGTACCAATGATGTCCAACCTCAAGTTGTCCCGAAACCCAAATCCAATCCAGAGTTGTTTTGAACCTCCGGAGCTCCGTTGAAAACCCCAACCAAATCTTCTATTCCTTACCCATCACGTTTGAATGAGCAAAGCTCCAAATGGAAAAAGCTACCATCATATGGACAATTTTTTCAAATTTTCCAAGAACTACATTTTGACATAAGTGATAAGGTTTTAAAGGTACCTTTTGAGGGTCATTTAAGCCCTTATTCGATCACTTTATATCCGTTATTGCTTAATATCGTTCCTTTTCACTTTTAGGTCTCTTGAAGGCAAAATGCTGGAATGATGCTTATTTGGACGAAAAGGCGCGAATATATGAAGAAAATGGCCAAAGTCGAATCGAGACACTCAAAGTGAAACATAAAAGGCGCAAGGCCATCGATATCTGCGACGCCGTCGGTAAGGAATTTGTGACGGCTCGAGGAAAAATTGCATGTTTTCAAGGGACGACGTCCGGTTCTAAAGGAATAGGCCGTCGCTACTGTGACGGCCTAGATGCGCCCAAGACGGCGTCGAGTCAAGGGACGGCGTCACAAACATAAGGTGACGCCGTCGAAAGGTTTACGTGGCCAAGACGAAACCCTAATGACGGCGACACACGGCGCCACGAAACATAAGGTGGCGCCGTCGCAGATGTAATCTTATATATAGAATCCAATTTTTCGCTTTTAGTGTGTAGTCTTTGGAGTAAAAACCTAAAACCGAACCAAGGCTTTCTTGTGCAGATTTTAGGGTTCTAAACCCTATTATACATCAAGTTAAGTATTTACTTCATTAATTTAATTATGTCTTTGATTATTTGTGTGTATGCTTGCATGTTCTCCATGTCCGCTAATTTATTTGTGTGTTTGCTTAGGAATATGAAACTTAATTATTGAATATTGATTGGTTGATACTTATCTTAGTTGACTAATGATCTAGAGTGCGCTAGATTATTCGTTGTGTACTTAATGCTTGACATTTCTTTGTGAACTTTAGAATATAATTATCTAGGTAATTGTAGGATAAAGTATTCAAGGACAACCGTAGAGTAAAGTCTATAAATCACTAGAGGATTTGTAAACAAGACCCTTTGGTAATTTCAAAGAGTTAGGGAAATAAGCACCCTATAGCCTTAGAATCACAACGCAATTAGGAATAAGGACGTGACAAATCAACCATCAATAGGAGATAATTAAGGAGTAGTAAAACCTAAGTAAACACATCTTTAAACTATCATACGAGTACACATCAATTAGACATAGACTATCACAACCTTAGCTTAGATAATTAGATAATAGTAGAGTAATCGGTAGCAATACCAACCCCCAAATCCAATACCCGAGATTCGTACCTTTTCCATTTCTAAAAATATAAAAGATAAAAATAATCTTCCTCAACCTCAACCTTAGCGTAGTAACTTCTCACTAGCATTCCTATTCCCCAGAGAACGATATCAATACCCGTGGCTTACCCTAATTACTACACTACAACGATTAGGTTCATCGCCTAGGGTGTTATAAAACTTGCTCAAGAAAAGGAAGTTTCTTGACCCCGAACGACGCGTGTAGCGTTATCAAGTTTTTGGCGCCACGGGAATAGAATAGCTAGTTAGTAGTCCACCTCGCTTAGGTTTCTTTGCTTGATTCCTATCAAGTAAATTTTTCTCATTTTTAGCTTTCTCTTAGTCTATCCCCTTCTTCGTGACCTTTGTTCGTAATTCCATCACTTCATCATGGAAGGTGATAACCCACCACCAAATGACCCGCCAAGAGCCCGTACTCTTGGTGAGTACTGAGACCAAACCACCTAGGTTATAGGAACACCATTGAGCTTCCCGACCAAGCCCAAACTACGACCTGCGATCCGACACCATCCGGTTGGTGCAAAACGGATGTGCATTCCATGGACTTCGTTCAAGATCCAAATCAAGATATGAGGGATTTCTCAAAATTGTCGATTCCATCGACCTTGATGCTACTACTCGGGAGACCACGCCAAGTGTCTCTTCCAATTCTCTCTACGGGACCAAGCTAGTAATTGGCTTGAGCGACTTCCACGGCTCCATCTCAAGTTGGGATGATCTTACTTCTCGCCTTGCTCAATTTTTCCCACCGGGAGAACCACTAAGCTTAGGAATGACATCTTGATGTTCCAACAACGTCAAGGTGAATCTCTCACTAAGCATGGACCGATTCAAGGACTTACTTCATAAAGTCCTCATCACGGCATTGATCTTTGGCTCCAAGTCCAAATCTTTTATGATCATGTCAACTTTCCCACTAAGCGATCCATTGACCAAGCGGCCGGTGGAAAACTTAGTGACCTCACCACGGAAGAATCATGGGAAATAATAGAGGACCTTGCCTCTATGACAACGAAAGTTGGGATGACCCCGTGAACTTCCCAAAACCGTCAAGGCAATCTCCTTGCCTCCTTCCGACCGTAGGATGATCGAACTTGAAGATCAAGTCAAATTCCTCATGAGTTCTTACAAAATCCTAAGTCTTCACGACAAGTGAATCAAATCACTCTACCTTGTGAGTTATGCGGTGGTCCCCATGACACTCGTGATTGCTCAAGGCCTCCGAACAAGATTTTGCGGACTACGCCCCATACGCACCGACGGGCGGGAGATAAGTGGTACACTTTCAAACCCGAACAAAACAACTTAGGAAACTCATACAACCCCTCATGGAGAAATCACCCTAATCTTAAGTGGAACCAAAACTCAAGACACCCCAAAGCTCATCTAGTTCGCCTACTAGATTCAATTCTTCTAATACGGAACCCCACTAATATTGAAGCAATTGCATCTAGATTTTGTCATCCCAAGAAACTCGATTGAATAAGCTTGAAGCCGAGTTTAAGCAAAAACAGAGCGAGATGACAACCAAGCTTGATGCCCTCTTAAAAGCCTTCAATGAGCGGGAAATTGGAGCACTCCCAAGTGATACCATAAAGAACCCAAAAGTGAATTCGATTGCATCGACTTCATGTTCTAGTTCATCATGGGAGAACACACATTCATGCCCCTCTCACCCAACGGTTCACTCGGTAAATGCTATCAAAAAGGGTTCCAAGTCATCCAAGAAATACCAAGGCCCGTAAGCACCTTTGGTAAAGCCTACTCCTGAGAAACCCGTTAGCCAAGAATCCAAACCTAGTTTAGAGGAGGAGTACAAGGAACTCTATCAAGAGAAACCAATTCTTGAAGTCTTAGCTCATGCACCTTATTATAATGCTTTAAAAGAAAAATATGAGTTAGAACTTAGGCTTGGGAAACATGGGTCCGCCTTTGTGCGAAACAACTTACCTAAGAAGTTAGATGATCCCGGGCTATTCACTCTTCCGTGTAGACTTGGAACTTCCAAGCCACTCGATGCTTTAGCCGATTTAGGATCATGCATCAATCTCATTCCGTTGTCCCTTCATAGAAGCCTCAACTTAGGTAAAATTGAACCAACGGAAACTATCTTAGGATTAGCGGACGGTAGTATAGCACGTCCGTTGGAATAATAAAGGACATGGTAGTACATGTAGGAGAGTTGACTCTTTGGCCGACTTTCATGTGCTAGACATGAATAAGGACCCGACATGCCCATTACTAGTTGGAAGAGGATTTTAGCTACCGCTAGTGCCATCATCGATTGTAAGATGTCCAAAATAGTGGTAGGAGAGGGAGTGCTAGATCGGTTTACGATGTCAAAAGCATTCGTACTACAAGGATGAGGAAATCCCACAAGAGATTAGGTTGGATAGAGAGCCTTCTCGATATGGACCGTGGATTGAGAAGAACATCATAGGCCCCCAAAGACCTTTTTACCTAGATAAGACCTTTGCTAGTGTAGCAACTTTCCAAGAACAAGAATTGGCTAGGGATATAGAAGTGAACCCGTTCGAGGACGCCTTAGTATTTAGGAAGATGACCGAGTTCCTAGGATGCTTGCCCGTTAATCTTGTCATGAATAAATGGATAGTTGAGACATCCGAACACATGTGGAATTGGAATAGAACGCCTAGCGATGGTAATGGAAGGTGGCACATTAGGATACAAATCTATGATCCCGATGGTGAGATGTTTGAAAAGGCTTATTTAACCGAACGTACTACTAGGAACTTGAATGATAAATTTGATCCCTACGACATTGTTGAGGATAGACTTACTTATATCGCACGTAGGGGTAGGACTACGAGTCTAGCTACAAGACTCTTAAATAAAGAAAAGCGCTTCGTGGGAGGCAACCCATGCTTAATTGTTTGCTTGTTAGTGTCATATATCTTTTATTAATTGTTTGTCCTCATGTTTGAATTTGTAAAATGCTTTATTTTGTTTTTAACCTCGCCTTAATTACATATAAAGGTATTTTACATAAATGATAAGTGTAGGGAGGATTACACACGCTTTCATAAGAAACGTGAACATGAGAATAACAATTAATTAAAAGATATATATGTTTGTTTGTTCGAGTCAAATGCTTGTATCGAGTCATAATGGATGTTTTGCGTAAGTTTTTCCGATTCTAAAGATGCAAATTTTCCGTAATTTTTTCCCAAAATCGCACCGCTTTTTGTCAGATAACCGACGCGTCAGATTGCAAACCGACGGCGCCAGAAGGAATAAAACATCACCTTATTTTTCTCGTTTTCGAGCTACTTGTAAAATTTTGGAATTTTCCGGATCTTAGTTTTCAAAACAAATTTGTAAACATCCATTCCACAAGCATTATATCCTAGTTTAAATCGAGTCTTATGTATATTATTACCGCCGATTTTACGTGAAGGTTTCGTTTGTTTTCTTCTAGTATGCAGGTTTAGTTTGTCAAGAAGAAGTTACACAAGTTTGGAAGGAGTCTTTCACAAAAAAACTCTTCTTGGAAAAGATTTAACCACCACTTTTCACGGATCCTACCGAGCTAATCGTGGGAGTATTAGTTTCTTTCGCTTTTAATTACCTTCTATTATCATAACTTTGATACTTTCGGGAACATTGGGGACAATGTTCGGTTTAAGTGTAGGGAGGAAAATAAAACGGAACTTTGAAACTATGCTTATCCTTGACTATTTGCTTTGTCCAAGTGTATTTGTGTAATAAACCATGAGAAAATGTAGGTTAGGTAATTTTAGCCAAATTTAAAATTTTTCATGACGATAAGAGTGGGCCATTAGTCTTAACAAAAGCGCCTCATGGATAGGAAGTTGCATGACTAGCACAAAAACCCTTTACCACCTAAATTCCACCCAAAATGCGAGGATCGCCTTAGATTAGTAGGAATTAAAGCATTCATCTTTAATGCTTAGAGTGTGAACCGTAGTATATTAGATTCTAGAACTTGTTTTGTGATGCATTCCGAGATCGCTAGTGAGACTACACTTGTGTAGTTAGGAATAACTAAATGATAAGAGGCATTAGGATAAACCCTTGTTCGACACCGTAATATAATTACTTCTTCCATATCGGTTGAGTAATTCCCCACACCCTTTGCGTTGTACTCATCTTTAGTACACGATACCCTAGTTAACCCCTCGAGCCTATCCTTTTCGCGGTTCTCGTGATGTTTCGGTTTATCCGGATATCAATGAAGAGCATTGTTTACACCCCACCCCAAATATACACCCAAATCGCCTTAGCCTACCTTTATTGCACTCACTTTTAGTGCAAATTTATGTTATCACCTAAAACCCTTAGTTCAATTATCCGTTGCTTGCATGAGTTGCTAAGTCGAGTCATATCCTTTGTATACGCTTTGGGATGATTGGGATTCATGGAAAAGTTAAAGTTTATGAAATATAGGAAGAGAACGTTAAACTCAAATTCCCTTTGTTTGCATAATAATGTACTCCAAGTGTTTTGATCTTGTCAATTCGGGTCAAATTAGTGTTAGAGTAATAAAACTCAAGTGTAGGGATGTGCCTATAAATCCCTATCATTTTGATGTACCGTAGAGGATGGTAGAGTAAAAGTGTATGAAAAAAAAAAAAAAAAAAAAAAAAAAATCCAAAAAAATAAAAATATAAAAAAAAAAAAAAAAACAACCATACGGGCTACTATCCTACATCTATCTTTTAAATTATGTTTGTTTATTTTCGTTGCCTAGAGTTTTAGAGTGTCGAGTCTTGGCTTAGCAACGCCATTCTTCAGATACTTGCAACATAGAGATTTTTGACTATCCACCACTAAATAGCCTATCCCACCAAACCCTTCATTTCCTACCGTAAGCCTAACATTACAACCCTTTAAAAGACCTCTTTGATAGTCTTTCCTAGGTGCTTACGCCAAAGCGATGGAGGTTTGATCTATTCTCAAGCCTATGGTAATCTATGTACTAGGACCGTTAATGAGTGTTTATCTTCCATTTCCGATTTGTTATATTTCATATATACACCGAGAGAGATGTGAGTATCCAAACACCCCATGTGAGGTGCTAGTATGTAATTTCCGTGCTTGTTATGACTTTTATGGGCTTATATGTGTTGTGGACCGCTTTGAATGAATGCTTCATGACCCCTAACTTATAAATTAATTGGCTAAAAGCACATTTGCTTGAGGACAAGCAAATACCAAGTGTAGGGATATTTGATAAGGTTTTAAAGGTACCATTTTGAGGGGTCATTTAAGCCCTTATTCGATCACTTTATATCCGTTATTGCTTAATATCGTTCCTTTTCACTTTTTAGGTCTCTTGAAGGCAAAATGTGGAATGATGCTTATTTGGACGAAAAGGCGAATATATGAAGAAAATGGCCAAAGTCGAATCGAGACACTCAAAGTCATTGAACATAAGGCGACGGCACATGATATCTGCGACGCCGTCGGAAGGAATTTGTGACGGCTCAGAGGAAAAATTGCATGTTTTCAAGGACGACGCCAGTTCTAAAAGAGTAGGCCGTCGCTACTCGGACGGCCTAGATGCGCCAAGACGGCGCCGAGTCAAGGGACGGCACACGGACATAAGGTGACGCCGCCGAAAGGTTTACGTGGCCAAGACGAAACCCTAATGACGGCGACACGACGGCGCCACGAAACATAAGGTGACGCCGTCGCAGATGTAATCTTATATAGAATCCGAATTTTCGCTTTTAGTGTAGTCTTTTGGAGTAAAACCTAAACCGAACCAAGGCTTTCTTGTGTGATTTTAGGTTCTAAACCCTATTATACATCAAGTTAAGTATTTACTTCATTAATTTAATTATGTCTTTGATTATTTGTGTGTATGCTTGCATGTTCTCCATGTCCGCTAATTTATTTGTGTGTTTGCTTAGGAATATGAAACTTAATTATTGAATATTGATTGGTTGATACTTATCTTAGTTGACTAATGATCTAGAGTGCGCTAGATTATTCGTTGTGTACTTAATGCTTGACATTTTTGTGAACTTTAGAATATAATTATCTAGGTAATTGTAGGATAAAGTATTCAAGGACAACCGTAGAGTAGGCGCCTATAAATCACTAGAGGATTTGTAAACAAGACCCTTTGGTAATTTCAAAGAGTTAGGAAATAAGCACGCCCTATAGCCTTAGAATCACAACGCAATTAGGAATAAGGACGTGACAAATCAACCATCAATAGGAGATAATTAAGGAGTAGTAAAACCTAAGTAAACACATCTTTAAACTATCATACGAGTACACATCAATTAGACATAGACTATCACAACCTTAGCTTAGATAATTAGATAATAGTAGAGTAATCGGTAGCAATACCAACCCCCAAATCCAATACCCGAGATTCGTACTTTTCCATTTCTAAAAAATATAAAAGATAAAAATAATCTTCCTCAACCTCAACCTTAGCGTAGTAACTTCTCACTAGCATTCCTATTCCCAGAGAACGATATCAATACCCGTGGCTTACCCTAATTACTACACTACAACGATTAGGTTCACCGCCTAGGGTGTTATAAAACTTGCTCAAGAAAAGGAAGTTTCCTTGACCCCGAACGACGCTGTAGCGTTATCAATAAGCATCCTTTTGATGCTATCATGCCGATGCCCAAGTTTGCATCAACTCTCAAACACATGTTAAGCAACAAGGAAAAGTCAATTTTTGAAATGGCCAAAACTCCTTCGAACGAGAATCGCTCGATGCAGTTTATCTTCAAACAAGAAGCTAAGGAAAAGCTTGAGATCCCGGAAAAGCTTTTCTCTTACCTTGTGTATTTCCGTGAATGGTTGAATGCTTTGCCTTAGCCGATCTTGGTGCAAGCATCAACTGATGCCTTATTCAAGATGGAAGAAACTTTCTTCCGGAACTTACTCCTACATGCATGACTCTCGAGCTTGCGGATCGTACAATATCCCGTCCACTTGGCATTGCCGAGGACGATTTGTGAAAGTAGGAAAGTTCCATTTTCCACCGACTTTGTGGTTGTTGACTTCGATGCCGATCATCGGGTTCCTCTCATTGTTGGACGAGGATTCCCGAGAACGGTGCCGTGCTCTCATTGATGTATTTGAGCAAGAAATCACATTACGTGTTGGTAATGAAGTCGTCACCTTTAACCTTGATCAAACTTCGAGGTACTCCGCAAACTATGATTCGAGTCGGTTAACCGAATAGATATCATTGATGTTGCTTCAAGAGTACTCTCAAGAAGTTCTTGGTTATTCTCATAATTCGTGAGTGATAATCTCACCATTCATCTCAACCTATCATAGCCAATTCTACTCCTTCTCTCACTCCGCTTGAGGGAAGCAACTTCATCTTGGAAGAGATTGAAGCATACTTGGCTAGTGATTCTGCTCCATGGTAAATTGATCACGCCCAATTGACATCGAGGGGACATACTTCTCATTGAGAAGTTGCTTAATGATGATCCATCATCAACCCCTCACACTAGTGATTCAATTCCATGAGATTAATCACAATGAGATTAATCCGGAGGAGATATTCTTCTTGAGAAATTGTTAAATCAGACACTTCTCCTCCACTCCCTCCGCCGAACTTCATAACAAGGAAGTCAAGTCGGTTGAGAAAATCAAGAATTTCCAAGTCGAACTTAGGTCTTACCACCTCATCTCGAGTATGCATTTCTTGAAGGTGATGATAAATTACCGTCATTATTGCTCGAGATTTGAGTAAAGATGAAAAGATCGCTCTCATAAAGGTCTTGAAGTCACACAAGCAAGCAATTGCTTGGAAACTCTCCGACATTAAGGGTATCAACCCCGAGTTTTGTACTCACAAAATCTTGATGGAGGATGACTTCAAACCAACAGCTCAACATCGAGAAGAGTAAATCCAAAATCCATGATGTTATCAAACAGAGGTTATCAAACTTCTTGATGCAGGATTAATTTACCCGATCTCGATAGTCCTTAGGTTAGCCCAATTCATTGTGTTCCTAAAAGGGTGGCATAACTGTTGTCACAATGAAGATAACGAGTTAATTCCAACTCTACCGGTAACGGATGGCGTGTTTGCATTGACTATCGTAAGTTGAATGACGCCACTCAGAAAGACCATTTTCCTCTACCCTTCATGGACCAAATGCTTGAGAGATTAGCAGGAACGAATACTATTGTTTCCTTGATGGTTTCTCGGGTTATTTTCAGATTCCCATTGATCCACAGGATCAAGAGAAGACCATATTCACCGCCCATATGGAACTTTTTCCTACGGACGTATGCCTTTTGGCCTATGTAACGCTCCCGCACGCTCCAACGATGTATGATGGCCATTTTCCACGACATGATCGGGAAACAATGGAGGTGTTTATGGATGACTTCTCGGTCATTGGGGACTCGTTTCAAATATGTCTCCCATTTAGATAAAATGCTAAACGGTGTGAAGACACCAATCTTTGTCTAAATTGGGAGAAGAGCCACTTTATGGTCAAAGAAGGCATAGTCCTTGGCCATAAGATTTCAAAGAACGGATTGAGGTAGATAGAGCAAAAGTCGATGTTATTGCTAATTACCTCATCCTACTACCGTCAAAGGTATTAGGAGTTTTTAGGTCATGCCGGTTTCTATCGTAGATTCATACAAGATTTTTCTAAAATCGCCGGCCTATGACCCATCTTCTTGAAAAAGATGCTCCTTTTATCTTCTCACCGAGTGCATCAAGCTTTTGAAACATTAAAGAAAAAGCTTATCGAGGCACCCATTCTTGTTGCTCCCGATCGATTTACCTTTTGAGCTCATGTGCGATGCAAGTGATTTTGCTATCGGTGCAGTCCTGGGCAACGCAAACAAGCATTTTCACCTATCCACTACGCGAGTAAGACTATGATCAAGCTCAAACTCATTACACCACCACGTAAAAAGAGCTACTAGCCGTGGTGTATGCGCTTGAGAAATTTCGCCATACTTAATCTTGACCAAATGTGGTGTATACGGATCATTCGGCCTCAAATATCTCTTTGCAAAACAATATGCAAAGCCGAGATTGCTCCGCTGGATTCTCCTCCGCAAGAATTTGATATCATTATACGTGATAAAAAGGAGCGGAGAACCCGGTCACGATCATTTGTCCCGATTAGAAAACCCTCACCAAGATGTTTTCGAGAAAAGGAAATAAATGAAACATTTCCTCTCGAGACGCTCAATGCGGTTTCTTTTCGTGGAAACTCTTCTACCCCATGGTTTGTCGACTTTGCAAATTACCATGCGGTAACTTCATAGTGAAAGGATGTCAACCCAACAAGAACAAATTCTTCAAAGATGTTAAACATTACTCGGGACGATCCCTACTTATTCAAAATATGTGCGGATCAAGTCATCCGACGGTGTGTTTATGGACGTGAAGCTATTGACATTCTCAAAGCTTGCCATGCTGGACCCACCGGGGCCATCATAGTCCAAACTACACCGCCAAAAGGTGTTTGATTCCGGTTTTATTGGCCCACAATTTACAAGGATGCCCACAATTTGTCAAAACTTGTGACGCTTGTCAACGCCACGGAAATATCTCGAAGAAATGAAATGCCGAAACGCCATTCAAGTGTGTGAGATATTTGACATCCGGGTATTGACTTTACGGGGCCATTTCCATCATCTCGAGGAAACAAATACATACTCGTGGTCGTTGACTATTTGTCAAAATGGGTTGAAGCGAAAGCTTTACCTACCAATGATGCCCGAGTAGTTGTAAAATTCTTAAAATCTCTTTTGCTAGGTTTGGAACTCCATGAGCTATAATTAGTGATCGTGGTACACATTTCGCAATGATCAATTTGATCGTGTCATGCAAAAGTATGGTGTAACCCACCGCCTCTCATCGCATACCACCCCAAACAAGTGGGCAAGTTGAAGTTTCCAACCGTGGTATTAAAAGAATTTTTGAAAGGACAAGAGGCTTAAAATCGTGCATCCCGGTCGGATAAACCGGATGACGACTGGGCCTTCCAGATACTTACAAAACACCCATCGGGTGTACTCCATACAAGCTAGTGTACGGAAAGGCATGTCATCTTCCGATTGAGCTCGAGCACAAAGCATCTTGGGCCTTAAAACATGCAAACTTCGATATTCAGATACCGGTGATCATAGAAAAGTTCAAATGAATGAATTAAACGAACTCCGTGATCAAGCATACGAGAACTCTTTGATCTACAAACAAAAGACAAAGAAGATTCATGACTCTAAAATCAAGAACCACGTTTTCAACGTCGGTGATCGAGTCCTTCTTTTCAATTCAAGATTGAAGATTTTCTGAAAGCTCAAGTCCCGCTGGTCCGGTCCATTCACCGCTGCTAAGGTTTATCCTTATGGTACTATTGAGTTATCTCAACCCGATGGTCCAAATTTTAAAGTGAATGGTCATCGATTAAAGAATTATTTTGGAAAGGACATTCCACCGTGGTTGTCCCGGATCTACAAACATTCCCCATGAACTAATGAATGCGGGATCGAGTCAAGCTAGCGACTGATAATCAAAAACAAGAGCACACCATATGGGTTTTCACCCGACTTCTTTGAGTACCACCCTAGTGTGGGGAGTTGCCCACTGTTGTATATAAATCTTTCAAAAAAAAATGTATATATCAAAAATAAAATAATGGCCGTAGTATTTCCATTTTATGTTCTATGTTTCGCATAACCGCGGACTTTGAATATTGAGGCAATATTTATTTCTAGTGTGGGGGAATTTCACTAATTTTATCATGTATTTATTCCACCTAATTCCCCATTTTTGGCCAAAATTTTTTTGGAGTAAGTGTTTTCACTTACTTAGCAAATGGTTATCATCCGCCATGTCTAACCCACATAAGGATTGGCTAATCCAGAGCAAACGGCTCTTGGTAAAGATATCTCAAACCGCTTATGGCTTGCAATTTGCCTAAAATTGTATGGTGTTCATTTCACCATATCCTAAAAGTGAAGAGTTGGCTAGCCCGCAAGTTTATGGCTTGTGGTAAAGGCGGTTGGAAAACCATAATTGGTAATCGACTCACCAAAGATAATACCGATAATTTATCTAAGAGTTATTAGTCCGAAGCAAACGGCTCGTAAAGACAAATCAAAACCGTTGAAAGTCTTATGATTTGCTCAAAATCATTTGGTTATCATTGTACCAAGGTTCTTACTTGAATCGAAACAATTGGCTACCCGTAAGTAATGGCTTTTGGTAAAGAGATGAAATCCATTAAAGTTTCAAAACATTGCTAGGGACTAGCAATATCTTAGTGTGGGGATTGATGAGTGTCTAAATACTCATCATTTTGTACCTTGCTTAGAATGCCAAAACATCCGAAAACACTCGTAAATGCATCAAAATGATGAAAATATCACAAATAAGTGTTTTATGTGTTTTAAATGCAAAATATCAAAATCGATGAAAACGATCAAGTTTGCAAAATTGGCGCTTTAGTCCCCAAGTTTCAAAAGTTGTCAAAATAGTCCTGGTATATCAAAATAAAGAAAATATCATTCAAGGTCCCCGAAATATTCTAAGTTGTCAAAATGGTCCTTGAATGAATCTTTGGTCAAATGGCGAAAAGGTCCTCAAGTTTACAAAAATGTCAAAAATAGTCCCTGGATTTATAAAAAGTGAAAATTATCAAAAGTGGTCCTTGTACTATTCATATATGGCAAGATTGGTCCTTGTGATAAGTTTGGAGAGTCAGCGATTTCAGTCCTTCAAAATCACCAAATTACACAAATGGTCCTTGTTATTAATACAAACCAAATGGACCCTTTGTATTTTAAACCCACCAAACAAATAGAACCCCGCCAATATACCTTGACCCACCCCCCTTTATTAATACCACGGTCAAAATAAGTCAAAACCATCACTGCTCATCCCTACCTCTGTCTCGCCAAATCCATCAAACCAGTGGTTAGCCACCACTTGCTTCTACAACCTTTACACCTGTCTTCCAAGTTGTTTACCAACCCCCCTCCACCTTCACAATATCCCAAAGAGGATCCAATGGCTGAAATCAAGTGGGAAACAATCAGAGGTCGACAAGAAGTCTCAAAAGTCTATAAAGAAGAGATGAGAAGCAATGTGGGAAGATATCTAGCTTAATTTAGTTTTATGTATGTCGTTTTTAATTATTTTCAAACTTCCAGTGTAATTTAAAAGCTTTCAAGTACTTTTTAAGTAATCTTAGTGTGTTGTGAATCATTTTCAGTTATAAATTTCAAGTTTCAATATCCATTTCAGTTTGTGCATTTTTCAAGTCAAAAATCTCATGTGAATTTAATGTTGTTATTAGTTGTTGATTTGGACTCATAAGCTCACTTAAGCTCCTAGATAGCTTCTAAAAGCTATTAGATACTTTAAAAGTCAGTTTAGAAGCAAATAGAGAAAATACCAAAATACAAAAAAATTAGTGAAAATCAAAATCCATGGTGAAGGTTATCAAGAATGGAGCATGGTTGATATTGGACGGCCTTGGTATAGAGCTTTTGGGAAGCTATAGGAAGTGTAATTTGGCCTTTGGTTCTCTGCTTTGTACTTGGACTCAAATTGTAAGCTATTTTCTCATAATTTGCAATTTTTAGTTTAAGTGTAAAAGTCTGTTAATTTTAGTATAATCATTTTAATATGGTTAATATCGCTAATTACTAGGTTTCTTAGCTTAAAAACTGTTTTGGTATTAAAAGTTTCATACAATCTCATTAAGTGTTGTTTGGATTTGTTAGTTCAACCGTGTTATAGGTTGTTTGTGTTATTGCTTGTGCTTGTTTCATATCATATTAGTTCCTAATAACTCAAAGAAGCAAAGAAAACCGCACCTTATTTGGTGAAAAGTCAAAATACCTTTGAACTCATCGGTTTCTTGTCTGCTTGATTTTCATGATCCATGATTATGATTTCTTGTTCATAAGTTGTTATAATTGCTCAAATCGGTCTTAATACACCTTAATACATCATAATCGCTTAGGATCAATCCAAATTTCATTTTAGTCAACTTATTTTGTTTTTATAAAAGTCAAAATTTCGTTTGGTCGTTTTTAATAAAATGGATAATTTTATATAGGACATAATATTAAGATTTAGTCTATATACTTTTGGGATATTAAAGTTTAACCGCTTAACTAAATTAGAAAATAATAGTTCACTTCTAATTAGCTTATTAACCGCTTATTCATTAGCTTATTTTAAGTCCTTTTCGAAAACATGCCACGTGCACGCTTGATATAGTCCATTTCACAAGCTCTCACAAAGCTCATTAGTGGGTATTAGCTTGTGTACATTAGCTTTTGAGAAGCTCACCTAGCCATCTCAAAGTTCCAGTGTTTAGTTTTCAATTTGTAGCTTATTTAATAAGTTCGCTAATGGCTTATTGTTTTGTCCATTTTAACTAGTACAAACCATTCGGTGTTTTCAAGCTTTTTCATAAGCTCATATTAAGCTCTCTAGTGAACACCACGGTGAGCTTATTAGCTTTTGGAAAGCTTAACCGTTAACTTGTTAGTTCCAAAGTTCTTTTCATTTCTAACTTATATAAGTGCTTAAAATTAGTTAGAAAGTGCTTAGTAAAACCACACATGTTGTCTGTGCAAACAGATAAGCTAGTGCTTATTTGGAGTTGTTAAGTGCTTATTTTTAAGTCAAAATGTTTTCTCGTTTTCATATTAGCTTATTATTAGTTACTTAGCTTATTTTCACTTAATCTTGTTTATTTCAAATTATTAGCCATATTGGCTTAAACCTTGTTCTTATTTCAATTCTAGCTTAACTGTTGAGATAAATAAGCTCAAACCGAGCTTATTAGTCATTTTATAAAAGTTGTAGTTTTAAAATTGCTTATTTTAAGTAGCTTAATAAGTTTGTAAAATAAAATCCAAAAATAAAATAGTTGTAAAAAGAGTCATTGGATTCAACCCCGCCACCCACCACACACACACACACTACCAACTCGCCTGGGACTTTGTTGGTAGTATCTTGCAAAATTTAATATATACCCTTTTGTTTCCAATTAGCTTATACGAGATAATTAGCTTATTTCTAGCTTATTAATACAAGCTTTTACAACTTTTGTATTTTTCTTAGCTTAGTGTTGTTATAAAGTATTTTACAAAAAAGTTTCAGATTTTTCTTAATAGTTTTAGTATTTTTAATCATTTATTTAGTCTAAAATAGTATTTAATTCATAATAAAAAATATAAAAGTAAAAAAAATATAAATCTTTTTTCTAAAAATTTCTTTTGTCATATATTAAGTAAGAAAATTGTTTTACACCGTGAGGACTTTTATTTCACAAATTTTACGCTTTTACTATGCACTCGCGTAATTTTTATACATAACGACGTTTTCATTTTAAGTCACGCTTTTAGATAATTTAAGTTTACGTTTTAATTAAAATAGTTTATTTAAGTTATTTTGTTTTATAAATCTAGAAAACATCATTTTAAAAATAGTGATAGCATTTATTTAATATATTTTAGCTTTTTAATTTTCTTTAATTTGCATTTAAGCCCCTCGTAATTTACAAACTTTCTTTAGGTATAATTATTCCAAATTCACAAACCTTTTCCCATTCAATATCACCCGATCACAGATTCGTTGTACTACGTTGTTCACACCTCGCTGGGACTTAACGACCTGGGATACACTAAACTCTCCGGATCTTAATTGCATTTGGTTCTAGACTGTTTGGATTTTATTACGGTTGACCATTCACAAGTGGTTAGCTTGTGTGATAAAACCGATCGTCTGGAGCTCAACCACATACCAATATTATTATTGAATGCATTAAGAACAAAGAAATAAACATTAAATTTTATTCAACAATTAAAAGGTACAAAATTGTTTCTAAGAATATATTATATGATTTAAACTCAATAGCGAAATAAAGTTTCTTTATACACAACGTTTGTTGTTGATTTTTGTAATTATTATCCTTATCACAACAAAAATATTCAATCCCTTTATGCTCTTCATCGATTACCAACTCTTCACATTTAGGCTCACTTGCCTATAGTGTAGAATGAATAATTAAAACAGATTATTAGTAGTCTAATAAAAAGAATGAAAGAAATGTATACTAAATCATACATGCCATTATTTTTGGATGTTGGGATTGAATTACTTACCAATATGAATATTCTTATGCACATCCAATTACAAATACATACATTACATAATTGAATCGACAATTTACCATTTGATTTTCTTTTGTATTATTGTAAGTAGGCGTTGCAATATTGTTTGCTCGCTTCATTATTGTTAGTGAAAACCCCGCACAATATTGCTTGCTTTGCCTTCATGATGGTTAGTGAAAACCCTTCATTATGGTTAGTGAAAACCCCGCTTCTTTTGTATTATTGTAAGTAGGTGTTGCAATATTACGTAAGTAGCATTTGATTTTCTTTGTATTATTTCATAGTTTATTATTCACGCTTTGTCATAAATAAGTTCACTTACTATTGTGCATGCCATTACATTGTTTTCCTTTTCCCAAGATAGAGCATAAAAGCGCACATCATCACCAAATAGAACAAAACTTACAATCGATCTTTGGGAAAATAAATGAATTTTAAGTACTCTACATGAAATCTTCAAACTAAAACTTATCTCATCACCGTTGATGATTCTAACCTGTCATATGATGTGGAGGTTGAGCTCGTCTTGAGTGATTACCACTATCGCCGTTCGATGATCCACATGGTATTTGATCTTCCATAGGTCGCTTCAAGAGCCAATACATAATGGTTGATGTTAATGTCGGGATCATATTACCCGGGATATTACGTCAAAACCCACGTTAAGTAAGCGCCAAGAACTAAAAGTTCCATTTTGTGAAAAGAGACTCGCTCATACCTCAATTATGTCTTCTAGTAGCAAAAATATTGAACAACCGATTTTAATGGCAATACTAATGATGTATGTAGCGCTCATTTTTTCCTCTTTTGAAGCATAATTATTCGGATGGTTAAAACCAATAACTGCTTGGAGAGTTCTATAATCCATTTATTTCTCTCTCAAATTCTAATATCTCAATATATAAATAGATATTTAAGCAGAGAGATTACATTTTAGATGAACAATATGCTTTTAAAATTGCAATCGGTTTTATTATACAAATGTATATTCTAAATCCACCTTTGGTTAATGGTTCCATGTATGGTATTGACTTGTTCGTCATCGCAGCTTTACACACAATGGAAGAGGTAAATGAGCCTTCTACACCGATCAAGTTGAAGGACCTTTTCAAGTAGGTAAAACCCATTAGCAAATAGCTTTTTAGACTTGGTGATACTTTGCATCTTCGAGTAGGCCCACTTAGCAAAAAGGTATAATGCTGCTCATTTGCGACAAGGATGGAAAACCAACAAATCAAACAACATATGTGTTCTACAAAAGATGTCTTGAAATGTCCTTTAAGCACATGTTTTGCAATTGAGCCATGTAACATTCTATCGATTCATGGTAGTAGAAGTCAACTTTATCGAATTGCACTACTATGGTTCTATATCATTAACCCACTGGACCACTTTAATTTCACTTTAGACCCATTTTACATGAAAAAACAAACTAAGCTCATTTGACATACAAAACAACCTATAGCCGCCCATTTTGCCTGAAAACATACATTTAAAAATTAATTTTTTTGTTATCGTTGCCCGAGAACGTACATTTGACGGATAAAAGATTTCACTACTACAAAAATTGACATAGAGCCCGGTTGAAAAGGCTAATAACATATATGTACTAAGAAAATACATGCAAGACACGAGATGCATTCTTTGTTGTTTTTCATAGTTCCTTTCAAAGAAATGATGAAGCAATTATGGCCTATAATTTTGAGATAGAGACGGTTAACACATTTGAGCGTCTGTAATACATGAAAAAAGTACACTTGCAATAAACTATGTTTACTCGTCCAAAGAATCGCTAAACCATCCGAAAGAAGTGACAAGGTCAACTAGACAGAAGCAAATTTGGAATGCGACCATAGATGTTGCACCCGTCTTATGGCCAATGATGCGACTAGTGTCACGTGGATTGTCGTTGCTACTACCTTAAATAATAAGAGTGAACCTGAAGAGCATGTAAGAAACTTCTTTCATGATACCAATAAATTATAACTAATCAAATCAAGTACACCCAACTAAGTGTAGATGCATTACAAATTACAACAACTTATACAATTTTGTTGACACATTTCACAAACTCATAAATTAAACATATACGTATTGACCTTCTTTTATGTTTAACCATCAGACATAATAAGTTATTTCCTTGCTAAGGTGGTATTTGTTGTTCAGGGGTTGAATACATTTGATGTGCTTGTTGACCAGGAAACTTGACCCAGACTAAAAACCAAGATTGATGAAATTTATAAACCGATACCGCATGGATGGGTGGTTGGGTTGGAGTTTGTCTTGACTCCGGTTCGGTCTTCGCTTTTGAGCTGTAGGACCAAATAGGATGTTCCGTATTGTCACAAATGCGATTAATTGGTCTATGTGCGTGTTACAAAAATTTGTGCAAGGTCCAATTGTTACCGTAATAAAATACTAAACGACAAATTGTGCAAGTCCTAAAATGCGTCATTCATTTGTTCCAGGCTTTTGTTACAACAACAAATATAGGGACCATGAAACCGACACTGGACCGTGGGGCAGTTGGGTCTGACTGGGTTTTTCCCTTAAGCAAATGCTTGTGATTATTCACCCTGTAGAAACACAAAGATATCGTTAAACTTAATTATCTCATTACATTATTATAACGGAATAGTTACTTTATTTGCTTACCCCATAAATACTTCCACATCCACATGACATGATCACATACACGCATGACCTGGCAGAGGTGTTACAGAAATGAGACCATTGATTTATTTTAGTAGATGAGGCCTTGAGTATTTCCACATCTAAATGACGTGATCACGTACATGCATGACCTGGCAGAGGTGTTTTTATAAATATAGCGTCTAACTGAAAGGATTATATGTCTTCATGTGTGTCAATAACTAATTAAATGTATGTCCTTTCTCCAGATCTAAAGCCTAATCAGCAGCCATTAGATTGGCACACCAGACTAAAAATAGCACTCGGTGCAGCTCGTGGTCTCGAGTATCTCCATGGCATAGCAAACCCACCCGTAATTTATCGTGATTTAAAATCTTCAAACATATTGCTGGATAATGACTTCAATCCAAAGCTTTGGACTTTGGGCTTGCTAAATTAGGTCTGTTGGTGACAACACCCATGTGTCGACTCGAGTTATGGGTACCTACGGTTCTGTGCAACCGATTATGCAATGAGTGGTAAACTTACTATCAAGTCGATATATACGACTTTGGTGTTTTGATGCTTGAGTTGATTACGGACGTAAAGCAATTGACATGACTAAAAGTCCGTGAACAAAATTTAGTTCCATGGGTGAGTTCCTTTTGCCTTAAATTTTACTTATAGAAGGGTAAATGCAACTGATATATGTGAAAACGGGTCATGTTGGGTTATATTTTATTGCTAATGGATGAAATTGGTAAAGCTAACAACTGAGCTAAAAAGAAAGTGAGCATTTTAAAAGTCAGTCAAATCATATTGACCAGTTTATAACCTCCTACATTGCTTTATACTAATTTCTGTTATAAATTTTGAATAAAGCAAATCTTGGTTCCACCCGACCCTACATACTTTTTAACTGTCCTAAACTTCTGTTCGTATGGACCAAGAAGAAACCCACGCGACCTGCTAATTTTGCGGTCTAAAGTTAATTGTTTACTCAATCATGCTATGTTTTTAGCTTCTTATTAAGTAATACTTCATCGTTCGTTTGAATTTTGTGCAGTCCCGCCCGTTCTTGAAAGATCGGAAGAAGTTTGCTCAATTGGCCGATCCTTTACTGCAAGATCATTTTCCCACCCGTTGTATGCACCATGCGGTTGCCAAAACCGCAATGTGTCTTCAAGAGCAAATTTTTCGCCCCTTAGTTGGTGACATAGTTGTTGCTCCGAGTACTTAGCTTCTCAGGCTGAGATCTCTGAGACTCCTAGGGCCTCGGCCTTTGACTCTCGCCCATCACCCTCAAGAAAAGAGAATAGCCATGTCACTCGTGAAAGAGTTACGAAAGTACCATCCTCTTAAAAATTAGTGAACATAAGATTCATTAAGGCAAATAGAATCCTCGTTATCTATAGATGTTAGACCAGAAGATTTATTGAAACTGTCAGGAGTTAAAAGAAGTGATGGGAGGATTGCTTTTCTTTGGAGCATAAGGTACAACCTTTGTTTACATTACACGTAACTTGTTAGGAAAACATTTGTATTGCATATTTACGTAACTAATTTGGGAGTTCGATTAAAGACAGCTTCAAGAATATGTGTGTGTCAGTGGGTGACAATCTATCCAATGCTCGAATTAATTGTTACTACTTTAACAAAGTAATAGAGTGTTATTAGTTATCCCAAATCAAGAGAAAAGCGAAATACAAACCTTGTGATTGGCCTTCCAATGTCAAAACTGGTTCGAGCAGCCACTACACTGTGAATGTTACCAAGGGCTCAGTGTTTCTTATTTCACCTATTAAAGAAAAGCATACGTAACGAATAAATAATTTAAAAAATCCTTGAAATTTACTAAAAAAACATAGAATAATGAACTCAAAAAACCAAATTTCAAACCTACGTAATTATTAATGTATGCCAGGCTGCCAGCACTGTCAATTAATTTTTATAGAAAAAATAAGCAAATTCATTATTTAAAAATGCATACCTCTAATGCTAATAAAACTATGAACAAACAGATCTATCAAAATGCTTCATGAATCTATAAGTGATCATATATATGTTACTCAATATTAAAGGGATATATCTATAATGATGGTGGCATGCGGAGAATGGAGGAATGCTAAACTCATAAAGTACCTGTGGTTAACTTAGATGATCACCTTTGTTTCACACGTTTTAGACCATTTTGGTGTTTATCATCCGGCTTCTCATATTCCTTGAGTTCATCCTTGCACCTTTCTAATTGAGCGGTCTAGTTCTTTAAGCAATATAAACGAAGTTATGATGAACATAAGCTTTACCAAGTCATTTTATACCATTCAAAATAGAACAAAAACTCCTAGTCATTTGAGCTATTGACCCATTAAACAAAGAAACCATACCCATATTGCTATCAAACTAATGAGAACACCGAGAATAAGGGAAGGGAATTACCTGTGCACTTAGATATGTCAACCGAAGAACACTTTATCCATTACGAATCAAAGTTTATTTAGGTACTTATCAGCTCATTGTGTCGTCAAAACACGATAAGCTTATCCAAACACATCATGATTAATTGCTTATAAGCTTTTCGAAGAGTTAAAATTATAAAGTTTGTTTCCAAAAAGCTTAACCAATACGGTGTTTGGGATTGTGTATTTAAGTGCTTAACGACTTATTTTATACCACATAATCAGTTTCCAGTATTTGAGAAAAAAATGTTTATTCTCTTATTTTACATGAATATATACTTAAAATAAGGACTTCAAGAACTTGCTTACCTTTACCATGTTTATAAAAAGGAGTACATTGCCAAACACCTCAGAATAAGTCGATAAACCCTAGGTGGTCATTAAGTTAGTAGTATCAAAATGCGATAAGCTTATTAAAACACCCATTAATTCTATCGCAAACAATTTAGCTTTTATAAGATTCAATGTCAGGTATAAAAAAATGTAACAGAACCGAACCATAAATTAACAACAAAATCACACAAGAATCGTGATTTACAGTTGTATAATTCAACATTAGTAAAATGCTCACATTCAAAACAACTTATTTATGAAAACATGACTGCAAGTTATGGATGATCCAGGTGATTTTATCTTTGCTTGGTAAACTGAAATAATCTACTAACGTCATTAATATATTACTCACCATTATCTTTAGCATGTTGGCCCGGCGGGACATAAAAGAAATCATCATCCATACGCATTAGCCATCCTATACAGAAACAATCGGATTATGGATAAATTTGTACAACGATACACATTTACACCCCGAAACAAAAACATGGTAAATAATTTGCATACCTTGACGAACCTCAACAGTCTATGATCGAGGTTTAAACTGCATGGGGTTTTAAGAATAGATATATATCGAATACAATAACTTTAACATTAAATCTAAAGGAAAAAGCATACCTTTGTGCAGAATAAGAATGAACATAGGTTAAAGGATCAAAACTTGCAACAAAAAATATACAAACATTAGTGGACTAAGCTATACATACCGGGATTCAAATATTTTGAAGATGACATATGCACACACGTAACATAATACACGTTATCTTACAAACCTGTGATGAAGAAAACACAGAAACATCATTAGATGAGATTGTGATAGAAAAAGGATTTTAGGGTTTATGAGAAAAATATAATGAACCGTATAATTTGTTGTAGGATTTTTATAATTATGTTTTGTAGATAAATACATTCCTTTTCAAACTAATCAAAATATTGTAGAGATTTATAAATTTAGTTTTCCAAGTTATAATCAAAAAATGTGTTGGTCTAGTGGTAATCATGTTTGTTTGTAGACTCAATGAGACCCGTGTTCGAATCCAATGAATGCATGATTTTTGAAGAATAAAAACGAAATTTTAATAAATAAAAAAATCGAAATTTATTAAAAATAATTATTTAAAATCCAAATTTATATAAAATCTAATTAAATTAAAAAGTGGACCAAAAATGCTTATGTTGCATGAAAACAATTACGGGCATTGAGGTTGGTCTAGTGGTAATCATGTTTGTTTGTAGACCAATGCACCTGTGTTCGAATCCAAATGCATGCATGATTTTTGAAGAATAAAAAACGAAATTTTAATAAATAAAAAATTCAAATTTATTAAAAATAATTATTTAAAATATACCGATTCAAATATTTTGAAGATGACATATACACACGTAACATAATACACGTTTTCTTACAAACCTGTGATGAAGAAAACACAGAAACATCATTAGATGAGATTGTGAGGGAAAAAGGATTTTAGGGTTTATGAGAAAAAATATAATGAACCGTATAATTTGTTGTAGGATTTTTATAATTATGTTTTGTAGATAAATACATTCCTTTTCAAACTAATCAAAATATTGTAGAGATTTATAAATTTAGTTTTCCAAGTTATAATCAAAAAATGTGTTGGTCTAGTGGTAATCATGTTTGTTTGTAGACTAATGCACCTGTGTTCGAATCCACCGCATGCATGATTTTTGAAGAATAAAAAACGAAATTTTAATAAATAAAAAATTCGAAATTTATTAAAATAATTATTTAAAATACTAAATTTACAAAAAATTATTAAAATCCGAAATTTATATAAAATCTAATTAAATTAAAAAGTGGACCAAAATGCTTATGTGGCATGAAAACAATTATCGGGCATTGAGGTTGGTCTAGTGGTAATCATGTTTGTTTGTAGACTAATGACTGTGTTCGAATCCAATTGCATGCATGATTTTGAAGAATAAAAAATTAATAAATAAAAAATTCAAATTTATTAAAAATAATTATTTAAAATCCAAATTTCATGCAAAACCCATCAATATGATACACCACATGCTTACCAAACACTAGCTACATGTTTATTTAGGTGTTAATTAGACTTAATCCCATCGCTTAGACCAAAAGCCCCAATTTCAACATAGGGTCGAAACCCTAATAATGCGGTTACCTAAAATAGACTCCTAAATTGCCGGTTGTCACGGCCTCCCACCTCGAAGAAACCCATCCCGGTTTCACCCGAGTTGCTTGATGTCATGTAAAGTTTAGGATACTTCCCACGAAAACGCCCTCACGTTCCCAAGTGAACTCCGGTCCATGCCGAGTTCCATCGAACTTGACAATTGAATACGGCTATTCTTCATCGTTTAATCTCACGATCCATGATCTCAATCGGTTCCTCAACAAAATTCAATTCTCATTGATACAAATATCTCTTATGGCACCACTATGTTTTCCTCCGAAAGACATTTCTTAAGATTACTAACATGAAAGACATTGTGTACATCGCTCAATTCGGATGGTAGCTCCAGCGGTATGCTACCGGTCCGATTCTTTCCGTGATTGGAAAGGACCAATATATCGGGATTGAGTTTTCCACGCTTCTAAATCAATCACTCCTTTCCAAGGAGAAACTTTCAACATAACACGATCTCCAACCCGAAATTCTAAAGGTTTACGCCTCTTATCTAAGATAACTCTTTTGTCTATCACGAGCGGTTTGCAAGTGGTTACTTAATCTGAACTATCTTCTCGGTGGTTTCTAGGACAAGTTCGGGACCCGTAGTTAACTCTCGCCAACTTCACCAACAAACAGAGAACGACATTTTCGCCATACAATGCTTCAAATGGAGCTGCCTTAATGCTAGAATGATAACTATTGTTATAAGAGAATTCGCCAAAGGGAGATGTCTCTCCCATCCTTTGCCGAAATCAATAACACAGCTCTAAGCATGTCCTCTAAAGTCCGAATGGTTCTCTCGCTTTGACCATCGGTCTCGAGGATGGAAGCAGTGCTCATATCCAAGTTTGTTCCTAATGTTGTCTCGTAATGATCTCCAAAAGTGGGATGTAAACGGCTATCCCTATCAGAAATTATAGATATCGGTACTCCATGACGCTATACTATATCCTTAAGATACATTCGAGCAAGCTTATCGAGAATATCGGTTTCACTAATGGCTAAGAAGTGAGCAGACTTAGTTAAACGATCAACTATTACCCATATAGCGTCATTGCCGCTAGCTTTTCTCGGTAATTTAGTGATAAAGTCCATGGTGATTCGCTCCTATTTCCACTCTGGGAGTTCGGGTTGAACTAAGAGTCCAGAGGGTTTCTGATGTTTGGCCTTTACCTTAGAACAAGTCAGCACCAACCGACATACATCGAGCTATATCGGCTTTCATATTAGGCCACCAAGAAAGTTTTTAAGGTCCCGATACATCTTATCGGCCCGAGATGAATAGAGTATTTTGATTTATGCGACTCGTGCATAATCAACACACGGATCCCACCATGAAATGGTATCCACTGCTCTTTGAAGCATAAGGTTCCCCTGAACACTTCAAGAAGCCGTTTCACTTTCTACCATTCCATGAAGATTCTCATAGGACTGCTCTTCCGATTGCCTCGTGGGCGGCTAAGATTTGAGACGGTAGGGGCGAAACAATGGTCATTCCTAGGGATCGAACGAGTAGGGGTGGAATGTCCTCCTTACGACTAAGTGCATCACCACAACATTACCCTTACCGTGATGATAACGAATCTCACAGCCATAATCACTACAATTCTAACCAACGATGTTGTCTCATGTTCGGTTCCTTCGATCTAAGATATGCTTCAAGCTCTTATGGTCGGTGAATACTACACACTTGGTTCCATATGATAATGTCTCCGCATCCTAAGAGCAAACAAGACAAAGACCTAACTCAAGGTCATGGGTGGTTTAGTTTTTCTCATGCTTCTTAAGTTGTCGGGATGCATAAGCAATCACCTTCTCCTGTTGCATCAAAACAGCACCTAAGCCTTTATACGAAGTGTCGCAGTACACGATAAAGTCTTCGCCTTCGCATAAAGCTAGATGGGTTGATAACGCCACGCGCCGCTCGGGGTCAAAGGAACTTCCTTTCGTCGAGCAAGTTTTTCAACACCCCAGCAAAGGAACCTAATCGTTGTAGTGTAGTATTAGGGTAAGCCACGGGTATTGATATCGTTTCTAGGGAATAGGAATGCTAGTAAGAAGTTACTACGCTAAGGTTGGGGTTGAGGAAGATTATTTTTATCTTTTTATGTTTTTTAGGAAATTGAAAGGTACGAATCTCGGGTATTGGATTTGGGGGTTGGTATTGCTACCGATTACTCTACTTATCTAATTATCTAATCTAAGGTGTATGTATTCTATGTCTAATTATTGTGTGCTCGTATGATAGTTTAAAGATGTGTTTACTTAGGTTTTACTACTCCTTAATTATCTCCTATTTGTGGTTGAATTGTCACGCCCTTATTCCTAGTTGCGTTGTGTGTCTAAGGTTGTAGGTATGCTTTCTCCCTAACTCTTTGAACTTACCAAAGGGTCTCGTCTACAAAACCCACAAGGATGATAAACTCCTACTCTAAGGCACTCTTTGGATGGTTTAGCTTATAACTACTCAAGGAACCATATTCTAAGGTTCACAAAGATTTAATCAAGCATTAGTACACAATGAATGACCTATCGCATTACTAGATCATTAATCAACTAAGATAAGAAACAACCAATCAATATTCAATAATTAAGTTTCATATTCCTAAGCAAACACACAAGTAAATTAGCGGACATGGAGAACATGCAAGCATACACACAAATAATCAAAGACATAATTGTATTAATGAAGTAAACACTTATCTTGATGTAAGATAGGTTTGGAACCCTAAAATACTCTACAAGATGCCTTTGGTTCGGTTTAGGTTTTACCCAAAAGACTACACTCTAAAACCGAAAAATTCGGATTCTATATATAAGATTACACTTGCGACGGCGCCACCTTATGTTTTGTGACGCCGGATCGCCATCATTAGGGTTTCGCCTTGGCCACGTTAGACTTGGCGACGGCGCCACCTTATGCCCGTGACGCCGTCCTCTTCGACTTCGACGCGCCTCGGATTGCATCTAGGCCGCCCGAGTTGCGACGGCCTACTCTTTTATAACCCCGACGCCGCCGCTTGAAATTGGGAGTTTTGGCTTCGAGCCACAGAATCTCCGACGGCGTCAGTACACACCGACGCCGCTACCTTGTGTTTTCAGCACTTTGAGTGTCTCGATTCGACTTTGACCATTTTCTTCAGATATTCGCGCCTTTTGTCCAAATAAGTGCCATTTCAAAGATTTTGCTTTCAAGAGACCTAAAGAGTGAAAAGGAACGATATTAAGCAATAACGGATACAAAGTGATCAAATAAGGACTTAAACGACCTCAAAAAGGTTCCTTTAAAACCTTATCAAATATCCCTACACTTGGTATTTGCTTGTCCTCAAGCAAATGTGCTTTTAGCCAATTAATTTATAAGTTGGGGTCATGAAGCAATGGTTTAAACGGTCCACAACACATATAAGCCCGCAAAAGTCATAACAAGCACGGAAATTACATACGGCACCTCACATAGGGTGTTTGGATACTCACATCACTCGGGTGTATATGGAATATAACAAATTGAAATGGAAGATAAACACTCATTAACCGGTCCTAGTACATAGATTACCATAGGCTTGAGAATAGATCAAACCTCCATCGCTTACGAAGCACCTATGAAAGACTATCAAAGAGGTCTTTAAAGGGTTGTAACGTTACGCTACGGTAGGGAAACAAGGGTTTGGTGGGATAGGCTTTTAGTAGTGGTAAGTCAAAATCTCTATGTTACAAGCATACGAAGAGTGGCGCTATAAGCCAAGACTCGATACTCTAAACTCTAGCTAACCTAAATAAACAAATATAAATTTAAAGGATAGATGTAGGATGGTAGTCCGTATGGTTTTTTTTTTTTTTTTTTTTTATTTTTTCACTCTATTTTTTTTCTTTTCTTTTCTCTTTTTTTCGATTTTTTTTTTTTTTTACATACACTTTTACTCTACCATCCTCTATGGTAACATCAAAATGATAGGGATTTATAGGCACATCCCTACACTTGAGTTTTATTACTCTAACACTAATTTGACCCAATTGAAAAGATCAAAACACTTGGGGTACATTATTACGCAAACAAAGGAAATTTGAATTTAACGCTCCCTTCCGTCATTTCATAAACTTTAACTTTTCCCATGAATCCCAATCGTCCCAAAATCGTATACAAAGGATATGACTCGACTTAGCAACTCATGCAAGCAACCGATAATTAAACTAAGGGTTTAGGGTGATAACAATAATGCACTAAAAGTGATTGCATATAGGGTAGGCTAAGGCGATTTGGGTGTATATTTGGGGGGTGTAAACAATGTTTTCATTGATATTCCGAAAAACCGAAACATCACGAGAACCGCGAAAAGGATAGGCTCGAGGGTTTAACTAGGGGTATCGTGTACTAAAGATGAGTACAACGCAGGGTGTGGGGAATTACTCAACCGATGTGGAAGAAGTAATTATATTACGGGTATCAAACAAGGGTTATCCTAATGCCTCTTATCATTTAGTTATTCCTAACTACACAAGTGTAGTCTCACTAGCGATCTCGGAGTGCATCACAAAACAAGTTCTAGAATCTAATATACTACCGGTTCACACTCTAAGCATTGAAGATGAATGCTTCAATTCCTACTAATCTAAGGGTGATCCTCACATTTTTGGTGGAATTTAGGTGGTAAAGGGTTTTTGTGCTAGTCATGCAACTTCCTATCCGTGAGACGCTTTTGTTAAAACTAATGGCCCACTCCTATATGTCATGAAAATTTTTAAATTTGGTGCCAAAATTACCCTAACCGACATTTTCTCATGGTTTATTACACAAATACAATTGACAAAGCAAATATTCAAGGATAAGCATAGTTTCAAAGTTCTCGCTTTATTTTCCTCCTACATTTAAACCGAACATTGTCCCCAATGTTCCCCGAAAGTATCAAAGTTATGATAATGGAAGGTAATTAAAAACGAAAGAAACTAGTACTCCCCTGATTAGCTCGGTAGAATCCGTGTGAAGTGGTGGTTAAATCCTTTCCAAGAAGAATTTATGCGTGAAAAGCTCCTTCCAATCTTATGTAACTTCTTCTTAATAAATTAAACCTGCACACTTGAAGAAAACAAACGAAACCTTCGCGTAAAATCGGCGGTAATAATATATATAAGACTCGATTTAAACTAGGATATAATGCTTGTGGAATGGATGTTTACGCATTTCGGAAAATTAAGACCGGAAAATTCCAAAATTTATAAGTGGCTCAAAACGAGAGAAAAGTAACTGCTTTTTTTTACCTTCCCGACGCCGCCGTTGTGATCTTGACGCCAGTTATCCCGACAAAACCGGTCCGTGATTTTCCGAAAAATTCGGAAAATTTACATCTTTAGAATCGGAAAAATTTCAAAAACATCCATTATGACTCGATACAAGCATTTGACTCGAACAAACACATAAATATATCTTTTAGTTAATTGTTATTCTCATGTTTACGTTTCTTTTGAAAACGTGTGTAATCTTCCCTACACTTATCCTTTATGTAAAATACCTTTATATGCAATTAAGACGAGGTTAAAAACAAAATAAAGCATTTTTACAAATTTAAACATGAGGATAAAAAATTAATAAAAGATATATGACACTAACAAGCAAACAATTAAGCATGGGTTGCCTCCCACTAAGCGCTTTTCTTTATTTAAGAGTCTTGTAGCTAGACTCGTAGTCGTGTTCCTACGCTGCTCTAATCTTAGAGGCCCATTCGATCTCCTTAACTCTTCTCTCATTACGAATATATTCGTGGCCTAGTTCAAGACAAGCAAAGTAGTAAACTTTATTCTTCCGCCTACTTGAATGCCTGGAATGTTACCTACATCTAAATTATCCATGCCTTCAAACTTCTTATGGGCATTATATATTTAACACTCTCGGCTTCATTTGAGAACTCGACTATTCCCTTATCCCGATCATAAACCATCTTAGACTCTATAAATGGTCTTCCAAGTATCACATCTCCTAAAACCCATCAATGATGCCCTTAACATTTTCCAAAATCATGAAATCACACCTATATGTGAAGTTACCTATGAAGACATGCAATCCCTTAACTCTCCCCACATAGTTACTTGCTTTCCTAGGCGAAAGGGGTCCCTCATAGGCTCCAAATTTTTGCTCATGATCCAATTGTAATAGAGCCTAGACATTATATTCATGGGTGCCTTATAGTCGATGTGTGTGATCCCTATATAAGTATCCAATCATACATGGTATTTTGATGTTTTTATGGTTTCCTTTCTTATGCGAGGCTCGAATGTGGTCTTGGGAAGTTAACCACATTATAGTGATAAGCGGTTTCTTCCCTTAGGGTATGAATTAACATACTCCCTAAGTTCTTCATCCTCCTTACTACCCGTCATAATTTCTAACACCTTATAATCTCCTCTTCTAGATCATCATCCGAATCACTTGTGGTCGAATCACTATCTAAAGGGTGATCGATTCCTTAAGGGCTTCCTCGAGCGTATTTTCAATTATCCTATTTAATTTCCTAAGCTCCAATTTCACTAATAACACGGGCTCAAGTTGGTTGGTGAGGTCGGGTCAAGCTGGTATTTGTTTGGTGGTAAAGTGTTGTTCGGTGGTTGGTTGATGAGTGGTGGGTGGTTATCACCTTCCATGATGAAAAGTGATGGGATTACTAACAAAGGTCACGAAGAAGGGGATAGACTACGAAAGCTAAAATGAGAAAAATTTACTTGATAGGAATCACAAAGAAACCTAAACGAGGTGGACTACTAACTAGCTATTCTATTCCCGCGGCCGCGCCAAAAACTTGATAACGCCACACACGCCGTCGGGGTCAAAGGAACTTCCTTTTCGTCGAGAAAGTTTTTCAACACCCAGCGGTGAACCTAATCGTTGTAGTGTAGTATTAGGTAAGCCACGGTATTGATATCGCTCTCTGGGAATAGGAATGCTAGTAAGAAGTTACTACGCTAAGGTTGGGGTTGAGGAAGATTATTTTTATCTTTTTATGTTTTTAGGAAATTGAAAGGCACGAATCTCGGGTATTGGATTTGGGGTTGGTATTGCTACCGATTACTCTACTTATCTAATTATCTAATCTAAGGTGTATGTAGTCTATGTCTAATTATTGTGTGCTCGTATGATAGTTTAAAGATGTGTTTACTTAGGTTTTACTACTCCTTAATTATTTCCTATTGGTGGTTGAATTGTCACGTCCTTATTCCTAGTTGCGTTGTGTGTCTAAGGTTGTAGGGTATGCGTTTCTCCCTAACTCTTTGAACTTACCAAAGGGTCTCGTCTACAAAACCCACAAGGGATGATAAACTCCTACTCTAAGGCACTCTTTGGATGATTTAGCTTACAACTACTCAAGGAGTCATATTCTAAGGTTCACAAAGATTTAATCACGCATTAAGTACACAACGAATGACCTATCACATTACTAGATCATTAATCAACTAAGATAAGAAACAACCAATCAATATTCAATAATTAAGTTTCATATTCCTAAGCAAACACACAAGTAAATTAGCTTGGACATGGAGAACATGCAAGCATACACACAAATAATCAAAGACATAATTGTATTAATGAAGTAAACACTTATCTTGATGTAAGATAGGGTTTGAACCCTAAAATACCGTACAAGACAGCCTTGGTCTGGTTTAGGTTTTTACCCAAAAGACTACACTCTAAAACCGAAAAATTCGGATTCTATATATAAGATTGCACTTGCGACGCGCCACCTTATGTTTTGTGACGCCGTCGGATCGCCGCCATTAGGGTTTCGCCTTGGCCATGTTAGACTTATGACGGTGTCACCTTATGCCCGTGACGCCGTCCTCTTCCTTTTCCGACGCCGCCTCGATTGCATCTAGGCCGCCCGAGTTGCGACGGCCTACTCTTTTATAACTGACGTCGCCGCTGAAATTGGGAGTTTTGGCTTCGAGTCCACAGAAATCTCCGACGGCGTCACAGATAACACCGACGCCGCCACCTTGTGTTTCAGCAGATTTGAGTGTCTCGATTCGACTTTGACCATTTTCTTCGATATTCGCGCCTTTTCATCCAAATAAGTGCCATTTAGCATTTTTCCTTCAAAAGACCTAAAAGTGAAAAGGAACGATATTAAGCAATAACGGATACAAAGTGATCAAATAAGGGCTTAAACGACCCTCAAAAGGTACCTTTAAAACCTTATCATGGTGCACTACACAACTTCTCCTTCGAAGTTGGAATGCTTCTTCTTCCTTTTCTCCCCATTCATACTTAACATCCTTCGTCAGGTCGCTTGGTCACGACTTAGCTATCTTGGAAAATCCTCAATGAATCTCCTATAATAGCCTCGCTAACCTAGAAACCGTCGGATTGATGGGTTCTTAGGATCGCCCATTCCTTAATGGCCTTAATCTTATCGGGTCAACATGAACACCTCGACTATCTATCACGTGACCTAAGAATTGAACGGACGGAATCCAAAATTCACACTTATAGAATTTGGCTTCTTCTCTCTCAACAATCCTAAAATGAGCCTCAAATGCTCTTTGTGTCCTCTCTACTCCTCGAGTATATCAAGATGTCATCTATGAATACTATCACAAACTTATCCGTATGGCTTACACACTCGGTTCATGAGATCCATGAAAACACGGCGCGCTGGTCAAACCAAACGACATCACTTGGAATTCATAGAGTCCATAACGAGTCCTAAACGCCGCCATAGGGATATCCTCTTCTCGAACTCTAAGTCGGTGATAACTAGATCGTAAACCGATCTTAGAAAAGACACAAGCTCCTTGGAGTTGGTCGAATAGGTCATCTATTCTAGGTAACGGATATTGGTTCTTCACCACAACTTATTCAACTCCCTATAATCAATACACATCCGAAATGATCCATCCTTCTTCTTCACAACCAACACCGGTGCTCCCCACGGTGACGAACTTGGTCGAATGAATCCTCTCTCGACAATTCGCCAACTATTTATACAGTTCCTCCAATTCTCATGGAGCAAATCAATAAGGTGCCGGGCCACGGTGCCGCACCGGTATCAACTCTATATGGAATTCCACTTGTCGGACAAGTGGAACTCTCGCATCGTCGGAAACACATCCGGAAATTCTCTAACGACGGTACATCATTAAGGTGTCTTTCACCCTTCTCCTCGCTTTTTCGTAAATTGAGCCAAGAAAAGACAACCTCCTCTATCGATGTACTGGCCTTAGTACAAGAGATGATGCTCAACCGGAAGGACTTCACAATGCTCCGATCTCCTTGAATGCTCGTAACTTTTCCGCCATACGGTAACGCATCGATCTTCTCATCACAGATGATGTGCACCGCTCTTCGATAACCAATCCATTCCGATAATGACGTCAAAACTTCCCAAGGTAAGTGGCAATAGGTCTATACTAAATGGGCGGTCTAGGAAACTTAAGGTACAACCTCGAACTACAGTTTCTATCTTCTCCCTATTCCCATTAGCTAATTCCACATCGTAACTAAACCCTAGAGGTGTTTGGGAGATTCCTAGTAATGGCATAAAGTTGGTGGATACGAAACTCATATCCACACCGGTATCAAACAAGATGGAAGCATAGCGATTATCGGTATGAACGCACTCCATAACTACGTTAGGATCCTCACCACTTCCTTCCCAATAGCGTAAACACACTGCTCCCATGTCTCTCACGATTCCTAGCACCATGGTTTCCGGTTCTCCACAAACTCACACTTCATGTGGTTTAGCCATTACTTCCCACACCTCGCTAGCAAATCCTCCTACATTCGGGATTTCCTCTCATCTACGGCCTCGCACTCATTCTTGAAATGTCTTTTCTTTCCACATCCAAAACAGTGACAGTGGCCTTCCAGCCTCGCCTCCTTGTGCGCTTGAGCCGCAACAAGTGGTCGGGACCTCACGCTTTGGCCAAATGTCCTACCTTAGAGCACTTCCTACACACATTCGGGCATAGTCCATGGTGGTGTCGGTTACAACGACCACACATAGGCCTACTACCTTCATAACCTTTCTTTTCTCCATTTCCTATGGCGAACACTCTGGCTGTCTCATGCCGTTTGTTGCCATTCCCTTTGATAACTTCATTCCTCTTCCCTTATCACTCATATCATTCTTACCCTTGTCTCCTACTTCTAACACATAAGAGTCCATCAAACGTGAGCAACAATAATTGCCTCATGCAAATTAAGCTGCTTCGCAATGATGACATCATTTCGAGTAGCTAAAGGCAATCCATAAGTATACCTCTCAATCTTAAGGTCTTCATGCGAACCATGTCGTGGCAAAGCAACGATAACTCTTGGAAACGCATTTAGTATAAGTCGCCATGTCACAGACTTAACCTTATGGTTCCGTAACTCACTTTCTAACTTCATTCCTAGGACAAGAATCTTGATCGTGAGAGTCTTAAATCGAGTCCAAGTCATGCTATAAGCTACATCAATTCCTACCGATCCGTGATAGTTGTTCCACCAGTCAAAGCTTCATCCTTCAAGGTGAATGTTGCATACTTAACCTTACAATCCTCATCACGCTACTAACGGCAAACACAGTATTCGCTTTCTCCAACCACCTAGTTAAGTAACTACTACCCTCGCCTCCGAACTCATGGAACCACGTAATCGGAACTCTTTGTAGGTACAACCTCGAGTTCGATTCAAGATTGGGGTTCCACCGAGGTGTTAGAGATTAGTCTCACTAGCGCTCAATGACATGTTGCGCCACTAATTGGTCAACGTGGGCCGGGTTCATGTGGAGGGTTTTGTGGAACATGACCATTCTCGGCATGGTCGCTCACATTCGGGTTTTCTACAACCGGGTTATCGTGTTCGATTCTCAACAGTGGAGTGGTCGCGTTGGATGACCACCTTGACGAACAGGGGCAACAAAGCAGCAGAGTCGCTCGGTTGGTCCTAAGCGGTTTCGTCTTGTTGCCATCATTCTCAAGGCAAGAATACAGCTTCATAAGTTCACACCACGCCTAAAGATAGAGTTGGGTTCCAAGGATCACCAAATGACGCCGAATACATAATCAAGGTCAACAAGGATAATGCTATACCAAAGCGAAACAATTAGATACCGAATCATAACTAAAGGATGCACGCTCCAATAACCATAACTCATAGGTTTCAAAAGTGGAAATACATGGAAGGATACGAAGAAATCAAAACGATCCTAACAACGATAATAGTAAGACAACTAGGATAATCCTACATCTCGAACCAAGTACTAATTAGTTTCAAGATGGAGCAAAGCTATGAACCTCGTACTATTTAGCCACGATCTTGAATACCACTAATGATCTCCTAACATCGCCAACCCTCTCCACAAAGATGCTAACTCAACACGCCGAGCGTCGCGATCACTTTTAAGATCAACGACCTCTCTCCAACTCACCAATCCTACGCCAAATCGCCTATCTACATCACGAAATGTCACAACCCTCTCAAGCAGACCCCAACCTACTCCTCGAGCTCCGACATACCATCATGCAAAACCATAGTCATCCCGACAACAATACCCATATCGCCTCTCGATCCTCTATACTAGCCCTTGATACTCCAACCAATCGATTCAGAACCTACTAAGCCTAGTACCGTGATGTAATCTCTCCCACATCGTAATCTGCCTCACCATACCCTCGGGCTCAAGCAATCTTTGATGGTATCTCGATCCCAACGGGCTACCTATATAAGGTGAGTAAGGCGAGTCAATGTCTAAAGGTCAGACAGGGAATCAGCTCAGCAAAGGAGAACCTCGGTCCCTGAGAATGTGCAGACTCGCAGAGGAGTACCCCTTCGGGATATCCTCACCCTTCTCCTCCCGAGGATCTTCATCCTCATCTACATACCGCCGTCAATCTCATGCTCCTCCTCGCCTCATCCATGAAGGAGAGTCCATGAGTTAGAGTCTCGCAGTAAACTCGAGGTGGTACAAGAGAGATCTAGGTCTCCTAAGACATGGTGATGCCGGTGGTAATGATGAGAAGAGAGTGGGTCGCTAAACGGATAGGTAATGATGGTGGTCTCACGGACATGCGGGCGACTATGAGCAAGCCTAGAGTTTGGGCTCGTGCTAAGACCGATGTAAAGTGAGTCGCCTAGATGAGCTAGGCGATCCGATGATGATGATGAACTAGTGTTGTAACACCCCAACCCGACACGGGTCGAATGCCACATTATGGTGTCATACAAAGCATACAAGAACGCAAGCGAAGTCTTATCATACAAATAAAATAAAGTCATGAACATCATAACTCCAAAATGATAAATACAACCACAAATCCAAAATAGAAATACAAAAGAAATACAAATCAAACATAAATCCATAATTATGTGAAATATCAAAATAGGATAGGTCTTCTAAGTTCCAACTCTTACTCTTGCCCATAGCTTCTACTAGAACCCACGCCACGTAAAAAGAAAGGCGGCCGAGCTTACAAAGCTCAAGAATGACATGACATAAATCAAAAGCTAAATATAACAAATGTACGAAAAAATCAAAATGAAATAACAAAATCAGAACGAATGAACAGAAGGAATGAGTCAATGAGAAACCCGAGAAAACATCATAACATATATCCACCAAGAACATGATTAAAGGAAGCCATAGCAAACAGTACATCCGCGAATACATACAAGCACGTATAAATATTCAAGCATTCAAAGAATCACATAAATATGAGAGGCATCATCATAATTATACATGTAACAAAATATTGAAAGAGTATATCAAGCAGCGGAACAACTAACAACATGATATTGCAAAACAAACAGGGCACCAAATCAAATACGTATAACTAAACTATACTCTATAAGCATGCAGGAAACAACATAATACAACTCAAGTATGGCAATTACTCCTGACAGATAAATAACAACGACAAGCTGTACGATCATCATACCAAGTAACATCATCAGTAGTAATACTAAGCAAGATTATAACATGGCAACTAAACAGTTCAATAGGTACACACATAAGTCAAATCAATTTCACAAGAATGAATCATGTGCATAAATGTAATCATGGCGCATCAATAATTAGCAGATAGTACATTAAATGATAATTATAACTTAAGAAGTAATTATATAAGGACATCACCAAAAGCCGCTAAGTCACAGATTTACATACAAGCATGGCATCTAGACAAACCACATAAGCACATCTCAACATGGTAACCCGATAATTTCATACTAGCATGGCAATAGATAATTCTGTAATCAAATATCAACATGGAGAATAGGCAAATCACGAGTCATACATCAACATAATAAACAAGAGAATCACTTACTCATGTCATAGCATTATAAACATATGAAGTAAAGTCCGATAACATAAGTTTGGCAACCACATGGAATGAAAACATATTAAATTAAATAACTATAACCCACATAGTTGTTGGATGGACTAGATAAGGAATCGAGTGAACAAAAGGTCAAACGAGTAACCGAATGAAGGCCTACGATCAAATGAGCATAAGATAACAAATCCAAGTGAATGAGAGATCGAAACTATAAAGGATCAGTCATGAAGAGAACATAATGAAACACTAAAGCAAAAGGTGTTCAACATGCCACATGAAGAACACAACGAACATATGAATACATAATCCAATGAAGTATAATGAATCACAAATGAAAGATGCCCACGAGCAATAATCCTATCGCCCAAGATGCCACATGAAGGACACTACTTACAAAAGGGTCCGTGGGAGGGAGACCTCACAAGTACCAAAGTGCGAGAGGGGTGCAAGGCACGACACCCAAACGCCAAATCCATATAAATCATGCCAAATCATATCGAATCAAATCATATCATATCAAATCATAATCCTAGGATGCATCCATACGCCCAGACATAAGGCAATATGTACCCGTTAGCTAGACAGTATACATATGCAAATAAGGCGCCACAAATCACAAATCATATCATATCAAATCATAATGGGACGCTGGGACTAATCACACCGCCTCAGATAGTGTCATGCCATTGGTGCCATCAACGACATGGCCATGGTACCTCCATGGCTAGTTGGCTCGTAACAAAAGGGGCGAACGTATAAATCATAATCATATCCAAAACATACCGAATCATAAGCGCATAAATCATAGAAACTGAATCATATCATAACACATCATACCAAGTCAAAATGGAACGAATCATATCGAAGAATCATAGCAAACAAAGGATCATCATGGGGAATCATAGCAAAGGATCATATCAAAGGATAAGAACACAAAAGTATCCCTACCGAAAAGGGAAAGAATATCTGCACCTCAAAAGCAAATGCTAATAACCGTGAAAGCACACGGAAAATGGAAGCTACTCCTCTTCAAAGAATCTACACGAATTAATGATCACGACATTTATAAGTTCATTTATAAGTTCGCTTAAAGTTATTCAAATTTACATAATTAGTGTTTCTTTCTAATTTTAAACACTTTGCATTTTAGTAACTTTTTGAATTAAGTCTTCATATTTAGTAAATTTTCCCGAATTAGTAACTTAATACCTTAAGGTTACAAATGCAAATTAAAAAAATTCAAAGGTTCAATATAAGTAATATCATAGTTTAGGGTTTATTATGACCACCTATTATAGTTTAGGGTTTATATTGTAACTTAAAATATGAAAGAAGTAATATAGTGAATTAATATATTTTCTCATGCAATGCATTTCACTTTCTTCTCCGTATAACATATTACATAGTCGAGTCGATTCAAGACTCCACCTTACCTCCGCTTATAACCCTGCTTAACGACCACTAGACACTCAAACTCCGCACACCGCTACACCATACGACAACAACTATATTAACCATTTATATGCACAACGAAACCGAAACGACTAAAAATAACCTCATGTACACGCTTTATATTCGTGTTTCTAGTTGAAATGAAAGGTTATACAAATGTTCAAGTAGCCATGATTGTATCCAAAACAGTCAACATGAATGGTTGTTTATTCAAGATTTATATAAGCCTATATATATAAGAGTTATTCGTATTACCGATTGACGAGATGAACACTTAGCACTTGGACAAGGTTATGATCGTATAACATATTTATCTTTAGATTATATGCTTTATGTATGTCGCTTTCATACATGAAAACAAAGAAATCAAAATACCTTGGGACAATATCAAAACGGATCAAAGGATACGAATCAAGCGACACTCGAACCACACCGAAATGAAATAACCCCATCACCACCAAAACCACGGCTTGATTGCCACAAACCGACACCACCAAAATCACCTTCGTTACCTTGATCTTGAAGGAAGTCGAACCGTCTTTAATATATATATATAGTTTTTAGGTTTGATGTGTGAGAGTAAAATGGTATACGAATGGGAATTGAGAAACAAATTCAGGAATATAACATGGGGAGAAGACCGAGTTTATGGGGAGGATAAAGAGACTAGTTCCTCATCTAAATATTTTATCTTGCTATATTTTAAGTAGTGGCATAGTGTACATATTTTAAATAAAATTAGTTCTAGTAGAAATGTAGACGTGTGATGTTCCGTAAAATAAAGGTTGTGCCAACATTTTAATATACTAAGTTAGTTATGTCATACTTGTGATTTAAATTTCATAACTCATAGTTCAAAATTTCAGATTATATTCGTATCCCAAGTTCGAAAGTCGCCTCGTATTTAAGTCATACACATATTAAGGGTTCAAATGTCATAATGAAATTTAGGCTATTATAAGTGTGATGGGCAATCTCATAAGGATCACCCTGCGGAACCGTCATGAGAGTCAATGTTGGCAAACTAGCAACAACAAGGACCTCCTCAGACACATCAAAAGCTAGTGAAGGCATAGTCTGTGACAATGGCATAGGGTAGGTATAAGTGTTCGAAACAACTAGTTTTAATAAGCGCATCAACTTAACCAAAACATATATCACATAATGAAAGCTTAAAAGTAGAGGTACCGCATTACTCAAAATATGCCTTTAAATAGAACACGTAAGTTCGGCCCATCTCATAATACCATATCAAATCAATCGAGTTCAAAATTCAAATCATAATATACCGCTTACTAAAATCAAATTCAGTAGTGTCTCGATAATCACATCTCATTTACCCAAAATCAAGAATCATATCTCCAAATCACAACGTTTCCATAATCGATTCACAATATCCCTAATGATCATCTCATAATTCAAATCGCAATTCATACCATAATCAATTAAGCTTCGCCCCGCAAGCGGGCGTGCATCGGTCGAGGATCAATTTCTTAAAAGTGGTTATAGTTTAGGGTTTATAAAATACCTAATTTTCTATAACCTTGAGCTCGATACCAATCAGAACACCCCAAGTCTCGCATGCAATGGAAGACTTAATCCAAGATTTGGGGCGTTACTATTGGATTGGTATCACACACAAGTATAGCAAAAGATAGTCATTTAATCATTCAAAACCAACCCCAAATTTAAGTATTCAAAACATTTAATCCAAATGTGTAAATATTAGGCCCAAAACATGATTTAATAAAATAGGTCCCCAAAGTTTATCAGAGTCAGAAATGATCCTTGAACCCCGCCTTCTTGCCAAGCTTCCATCGATCACGTATACCAAACTTCTCTCAAATACATGAGAAATCATGCTAAAAGGTCAGCTTACGCTGGTGAGTTCATAGGTTTACATTCAATAAAATCATAGTGGACATGTAGGATTTGATTTGCTATGCAAGACCTAAGATAGATAAACACCGTTTGCACACATCGATCCTACCCTGGATCACCAACCACATCCCGCATCCGTGGATTACTGCCCCGCGACTCTAGTCCAAGACTTTGCGTGGCAAAATCTAGAACAATTGCCAACCCCGGACTAGGTCGATTTGAAGTCTATTTGATGAGTGTAAATACTCATCATTTTTGTTCCTTCTACACCGCAAAAACAATAAAAACACTTTGAAAAGTCTCAAAAGATGAAAAATATTTAGGCCGTATTTTATGCAATAATTGTCAAAATCTAGTCCCCGGTTATTCAAAACATGTAATTTTTCATAAAAGGCCCTCGTGAATTTTTAAGTTGTCAAAATTAGCCTCATAAAGCTCGGCTTTTGCAAAATGGCAACTTTGGTCCCCGAATTTCAAAGATTGACGAATTTACCCCTCGACATTTTAAATTGGAAAATTAACATTTTAGTCCTTTGGTAATTCTAACTTGTCAAAATTGGTCCTTTGATAAATTTTGAAAAGTGCGGTTTCACCTCTAGTTTGGATGAATGGCTAAAATGGTCCTTTAGATTAATACTAACCAACCCTTTTCTATTACCCAACCCAACCCAGCAAACCCGACCCATCCCTTTTCTTTCCCAAATACCTTTCCCTCCTTTCTTTCCTGCTTTACCCAAAACCCAGGAACACTCCATCCTCACCAAAACCCTTTTACCCAGAATCACTCAACCCCAGGTCACTCAACCCTAATCCCAATCTATTACCCAGTCAATCCCAACTCCCAAACCCACTACTCCTCTTCCCATTGCCACTGTGGCAATCCAAGTATAAAAGTCCCCAATGATGGCTCGGATTGTTTCTAATGTACACCTACCAAATGGATGGCTTCGATTGAAGTCATGAAGCACAAGAGAAGGTATTTGGCTGGTTCATCTCACAAAGAAAGCACAAACACAAGAAAGAAGACTGAGAAGACTTTTTTTTTGTATAAATAGGCTGCTAGTGGAAAAAGAAAAAGTTTGTCTAGAATTTTTTAAGTTCTAGTCCTTCCCTTATTTTTCTTGTATTGTTAATTTAATGTATTGACTTAAAGTTTAATTTCAGTTTGGATTCTCGTTATTGCAATTTTCTTTAGTTAATTCAGTTTACTTTGGCTTTCAAATCCGTTGAAATCTTAACTCATGTTCCATGTTGTTTGCAATGTCGTAAGTTAGTTTGATGCTTAGTCAAGTTGCTTGAATGAGATTACAGTTAGTTCATCAAGGTCCTTAGTCTCGAGTTCAAAACAGTTTCTTTTTAGTTACCAGGTCCTTTCCTGTTTCAAAATGTTGTCTGCGCAAAAAGGGTGTTTGGAATAGTACTAGTTTTGGGTCAAAATTCATTTTTTGACCCACTTTGGGTCTCATACCAGTGTCAAATGAAGTTTTATGCTACCCTTGTTCTCAAGTTTTAAGATGTCAAGTTTTTGCGTGTTAAGCGGTTTTTTAAACTGCCTCGGCTCATTGTCTTGAACTCCCTTTTCATCATCACTTTAGAAGCCTCAAATAAGCTCATCTTTAGTTGTCCTTAGTTTTATAGAATCCTATAGTACTAGTCGATCCGATTTGCCTTATTTTGGAGTTCGAGATCAATCGGTGGTTATTTCTGGAGCTTCAAGACTGCTCTTGTAGGTCAAGCTTTCAACAGCAGCAGTAGCTGCTCTTACCTTTGCTAGTTTTCTTTCTTTTAGTGTTCTTTTAAGCTTATTTTAGTCACCTTAGGAGCTTGTTAGCTAGCTTATTTTTAAGCCGAAAAGGTCCCTTGTGGGTCGCTTCAAGAGTTATTCAAAGACAAGCACACAACAAGAGCCTTGTCCTCTTTTTTTTAGCTTAGATTAGTTAGCCTATTGTTAGATCTAGGATTAGTTTTAGTAGTAATCAGCAAGTTAGATGTAAGATTAGTGAATTCCATTGCTTATTTCGCATTTTGGAAGCCAACGTGTGGCTTACTTTTAAGCTTAAACTTGCCTGATTGAGGTCTGTTTGGAGCAGTGCAACAGACCCCAATGCTGTACTGCCCCATCTTCTTTTTTTTTTGTGCTTATTCGTGTTTCAACTTGGCATATTCAGAGCCCTTAGTTTCCATTTAGTGGCTTTAGCTTAGGTGTAGTTCCTTTAGCTAATTTAGTGCTTATTAGGACTTTTAGATAGCTTATTTTCCATTTTTATTAGTTTAGGATTTCCCCTAGTGTAGCTTATTTCCCAACTGTTTTCCCTTTGTGGTTGCTTAATTATAGCTTATCAGTCCTTGTTTTAGCTTAAATGATCATTCGTTTAGTTTATTTACTGCTTGTTTATGCTTATTTATGCTTAAGTACAGCTAAAGGGGTGTTTGGTTTGGAATCTGTCACAAATCTGTGACAAAAAGCTGTTCAAACAGCTTATTCAAAAAGTTTTAGAAGATAATTTTCACAAAAAAGAGTCACTTTGACTGCCCCTTTAATCTTCCAAAGCCAAAATCAAAAAAAAAAAATAGTGAATAAAAGGTGTAGGGGTGGGATTCAGGCCCACGACCTCCGCCCACGACCACAACACACAAAGATCCTAACCAAACGTGCCTTGGGACTTTTATGTCTTAAGGTGCATAAATAATTCATTTATCATGCTTTGTTTCTTTTAAGCTTATTCCTTTATTAGCTTATTTATCGCTTTTTCATAGTAGCTTATTTTCACTTTTTATTTTTCCTAAGTAGAGCATCTCATAAAGTAGTTTTCATGAATTTTGATTTTTCCAAAATCATTTACTATTTTTCATAATTTAATTTAGTTTTAAGTTTATGTAATTCATAATAAATAATTTAAAACTCAAAAAATATTCCGCTTTTTCCTAAAATTATTTTTGGTCATGTAGAACGAGGAAAATTGGTTTTGCACCCGTAGGCCTTAAATTTCATAATTCTCACGCTTTAGGCTCCTGCGTTCTGGGTTTTGCGTTTTTAGTTTGAATGCCCTAGGATGTAATTTAGCTTCGTTTTATTGTTTCTTAGGCTTAGTGATAGTTTATTTAGTATTTTCTTTATGCTTTATTTTCATTTCGTTCTTTATTTTGTAGAATACGTAATCGCAATTCCAAAAATTCGCTTAACCAATTCAAGTCCTTATCACGAAACTCATCAAGCCGCCAATTTCACACCTCGTTGGGACACGACCCGGAAATCACTTTCCGGTATCACTTTTATCACACCCGTGAGGTTTGGCACGTTGACCTTTTCCTAAAGGGTTAATTTGTCGAATTTTACGGTTAATTTGATATATTGATATTGTGTTTGTTTTCACCACCACTTCACAACGAATCAAAATTTTGGCGCCACGGGAGGTGTGTTGCACAATATCGTGAAGTTTTTGCGATTAGTGACTTGAAGATCCTTCCTCGTGAGGTTACCGTTTTTCATAAAATCCAAAAATACAAAAATATTCTTCTCATTCCTCTTATTTGATAATTCTATTTCTCTTACCCTCTTTCACCGTTTGATTCTATTCTTCGTATCCTCTCGATCATTTGATTCTATTTCTTTAACCCTCTATATGTTTAATTCTCATGGCGACGATCGATTATCGTCGTTGTTTTCATTGCAAAGGACGTATGGAAGAGGATCAAGTTTATTGTCTCAATCATGAATGTGTATGTAGCGATGTGGTAGGTGGTGCAAGCAAATATTGCTATTGGTGCGAATTATCCGATAAAAACTCTCTCGATGATTCTCCAAGTTTTTCTGACCACCCGCCACAACCCGAGATTTGTTCTATTGTTTCTGAGCCTAAACCGTCTAGATTTGATCCAAATCTTTCGCGATTTACGGTTAAGGTTAAGAGAAAAGAGCAAGAACCGGAGACCAAAACGGAAATGGTGGAAATTGCTAGCTCTGAGAGCACACCATTTGTCCCACCTCCGGAATCTTCAAAACCTTTTTCGGACGATTTCATGAACATTGTTCAAAATTGCTTAAATGAATTTCACAAATTTCAACTTCGAAATACCGCTTTACCTACCATTTGTGATGTTGTTGAGCCCTCGATTCCTACTCCAGTTCCCTAGATACTTTCGTTCGATCAAGAGTATTGCTACGGTTGCGGAGACGTGTTACCGAAAGGTTTTCGTTGTTTCAAATGTATGTGCGAGTGGTGTGGAAATTATCTTATTGATGGATGTTGTTCGATTTGCGCCGAGAATTCATTCGCTTATGATTCTAATCCAAATTCTTTCAATTATCCTCAAAACAATTTCAACTTCCCTCCACAAAATTCATTCGAGCCACAACCGTACTATCAAGATTTCAATGATTCATCATTTCAAAGTTTCTCTCCCCAATACCCTCATTGTGCTAAGTGTGGGGGTCCTCATGATGATTTTCAATGTCAATCGTGGAATCAAAATTACTATGGACCCGATCCTTGCTATAACACTTCCGGATTTGACCACATCCAACCCCCACAACTTCCATTATTGAGCAATTTCCTCGTATAATTCTTGAGGAACTTTCCGAGGAACAAGTCGTCAGAACGAAGATTTCTAGCCGATGAGCGAAGCGGCTCAAAAGCTTCTCCTATTTAACGAAGTCGCCAACAACATTTTCTATTTAACTAAGCTTGCCGTCTAGATGACGAGGATGAGGAAGATTGGGAGATGACAAAGGACAAAGTGCATATCTCAAGCTCACAAAGTACCGCACATGTCCACTCTCCTCCCTCATATTGCCTATCTACCATAGAACCTTCGGATGACCTTTTAATGGGGGACGAGCATCTTAGCACTATTCCGGAAACGGAACCGTCTTGTGTTGAGAACCTTGTCCCAAACCCAAGTGAATCCGAGGTTATTTCTGGTGATATGTGTGATGACCCTCTCGATGATGATTCTTCTCCCACCCGAAAGAACTCGTTGAGGTGATCTCCGAATCAAAATGACTATATGTCGTTTGATGATTCTTTATCGTATGGAGACATCGAGTATGTTGAGGAGATACCTTCGAGCTCGTCGACCTTGGAAGAAGTGAGATGTTGATCCCGATGATCTTGATATGGACACTGATTTTGAAACGGATGATGAAGATATTCTCGTTGTGTCCGAGAAACCTTTTGCTATGGCGTTCACTAATCCTCTGTTTGACTTTGATTCTGAATTCACTTTAATTTCAGATAATCCCATCTTTGACATTCAGAATGAGGATAGTGACTCTTACATGGAGAACCTCGTTTCATCTCCATCCTTACCCGAAGATAAGAATAGTGGCAATCCCACTTCGACGTTAGACCTTCTCGAGGAGTTCTCCGATGAACTCGCTCTCGTTGATCATTCTCCACCGGGAGATGATGATGTGCACTTCGACTTTGAAGCCGACCTCACTAAATTGGAAAATCTTCTTTACAATTGGTCTTCTGATAATTCGTCAAGTGACACTCTTATAGAAGAGGTCGACTTTCTTTCTCCGGATGACTCGATACCTTCGGGTTTTTAGAGTGACGATTATGGCTTAGGTCCATCATCCACTCGTCCGCCTGCTAAACCGCCAGATGATGGAACCTCTTCTAAGCCTGATACGGATATTTTCATTTCTTCAGTGGTGGATAAGATTTCTGAACATTTCGTTAATGTTCCTCAATCTAATCTTTTACCCACCCATTCCACCCGTTGTCAACTCATTGTCACTTTGCCTTCTCCTCCCATTTCTTCTCCATGTCTTAACTCTTACGGGAGTGAAGATACCATCTTTGATCCCGGCATTTCTCTTTCTTTTGAGTCGGTTATATCTCATCGGAGTGGAACTTTCAGCACATTCAATATCTATCCAAACCATTTGAATGAAAGTCCGATGGAGATTTTCTCTTCCACTTGCTTCCCCAAGGACAAATAAATTGGTCGAGTCAAGCTAGCGACTCGGTTAACAAAACAAGAGTATAACACTGGTTTTCACCCGTGTGTACCACCCAGTGTGGGGAGTTGCCTCACTGTTGTATATAAGTTTTTCTATTAAAAAAAAAAAAAAAAAAAAAAAAAAAATTCAAATAATGGCCGTAGTATTTCCTTTTACGTTCTATGTTTCGCATAATCGCGGTACTTTGAATATTGAGGGCAATATTCATTTCTAGTGGGGGTAATTTCACTAATTTTATCATGTAAATATACCACCCAATTCCCCATTTTGGCCAAAATAATTACTTGAAACTAGTATTAAATGCCCATAATTGGTATATTTCGATAAACGTGTACTCGAAACATTAATTGTTTATTTACTATAAAACATTTCCATTTTAGTCGTTAGTTTCCATTTAAAATAGTGAATAACAAGATAAGTCTTGTTATCGATATTTTTAGTACAAAAGCCCTTTTATTATTTATATTTCATAGTCTATTAGCATATATATATATATATATATATATATATATATATATATATATATATATATATATATATATATATATATATATATATATATATATACTAAAATGAAACCGTCCGATGGACGGGTATGACTTTGATTTTTATTTTTATGGTGTTTTCTCATATAGTAATGCACAAGTTACATGAATCTTAAATGCCCAATCACCTTAGCTATGATATCAACTCTAACATAATCAAGATATCATTAGGGTTTTGAGGAAAGAGACATACCATTGTTTTTTCCTAGCCAAACCACACTAAAAGCGCCCACCATAGTTCTTCAACTACAAAACCAACATAAGATCATTAGGGTTTTGAGAAAAGAGATACTTTGTTTTTGTCCCACTAAACCTCACCAAAAGCCTCCACCATAGTTACGCAAAATAACGAACATAAAATCATGAGGGTTTTGAAAAAAAGACATAATCACCTACTAATATATAGACACTCACAAAATAAAATACTAGATGCATGCATGAAAGCTCACCATGGAATCAATGTATAGAAAGCACACTATGTAGGCTTGTATTAATAGTTACCTTCTGGATGCTCACATGGATTCTTAATAAGAATTTAAACATACATATCTCTAACAACAAAAACACAAATAAATGGACAAAAAAATAGCAAACTTCTATTAATTACTATTTTATATATTGTAACATAAACCAAAAGATGATGAAGCACATGTGGTTAGGGTGTTGGAATTTAGGAAGAAATGAATGGTGTAGGAATGATCTTCCCCGATATATCACTAAACTTTAATAAAAATGTATCGTAAAACCTTGTTTTTTTTTATACACATAAATCCTAACATCAATCATATACATTTTTTAGTGAATGCATTACTATTGTCCACAATAGCTATTATAAATCTGCAACCATGAATTAATCACATATAAATCATATCCTATCCTATCGTCATCACCGTATATTTTTTCATTATTGTCTTTACACGTAAATTGTAACACAATTACACAAATTGATTTAACTATAAGATGAAGTATGTTTGTCGGGGTTACCTCAGGACCGACTTGATGTTTCTCATTTGTTGTTTAGTTATATTTGATGTTTATTAGAAATTGGAATCTTTGTTGCACTTTATCCAGCAGGGGGCGATGATACATTTTACGTGACAACATATGATGAGAATGGATATGAGGAGGGTGGGTATCCTGGAGCAATGAAACGTCCGCAAAGGCTTGTTACTCTTTTATAATTTTTTTGATGGCTGATTTTATATATATTATTTGTTTTGAGGCGTGTACAAGTTTGTAACTATGTCTTCTATTTCAGGCTTTCCCTACTGATTGTGTGCCTCTTTTGGGTTATAACTCGAGAATAAGGATCATTGCCAACCAACAGCAGTTCATTGTCCGCCTGAACTATGGTAAGATAGAAGGGCAATATAAGTATCAATTGAGGGCTGAAGATTGGGATGCAATGGTTGGTGAACTGGGGCTTGAATCAGGCCAGGTTGTTGTATTCACCAAAGAACGAAACGATAGTTTTGGTTTGATGGCTTTTAATACTGATGGGACTCAAGTAACGATCCTTGTAATTTATGGGTTGACTAATTTTAAAAAAAGGCAGCGTGATTTGGGATTTTGGGAAGAAGGTATTATCTAAGAGTATGGAGGAAATTCATGTTTAGTAATTATAGCATGATTAATTGCAGTTGATGATAGAATGAAGCACATTTGTTTATGGCCCGGTCACGAGGAACATTTTGGTGAGGTGAATGATACTTTCTATAAGGCATACTCATCAACGGTTGATAAGCAAAGGCTTTTAAGTTTGTTTTTAAAGTTAATTGTACATTTGTCTTAAACAACTGTATTCTTGTATTTATTAGTTTGTATTTTTCATTTAATAAATTTCAGGCCATTCCAGCGCTGTTTCAGAAAAAACATCCTATGCATACTCATCGACGTGTTCTGTTTGAACATCAAGATGTTGAATTTGAAATGCCATTGAGAATGGATCGTCAGTCTGAAAATCCAGGGAGGACAAATCATGTCAATGCAATTGGTCAGTGTGGCAGGCGGGCATGACTTATAAATATTATTGACATATTTTTGTATAGCGCAAAAAGGGTTGTAAAGAATGGCTAGATACTCGGACATGTGGAAAATTGGCCCGCCCGATGGGCTAGCTAGACTTATGAATATTGTTGAATAAAATTAAGTTAACGAAAAATAAGATATAAAGGTACCAATTTTTATATTGAATGCATTAGGCGGCCATTACTTATGAAAATCGTTGTCATATTTTTCTTTAGATTATGAAAATCGTTGTCATATTTTTCTTTAGAGAAATAAGGATGTTAAGTAATCGTTATAAACATTAAAAATCATATAAGAATTATAAGTTACAAAGTTGTTCACTTGAAAATATTGTATGATTTGAAATAACGCTTGTTTGTTATTTGTTGATTCATATTAACAAATTATTTAAATTGGGTTGCTAGTTTCTAAAGGCAAATAGCTTAAATACAAGTGATCATACAAAATAAATCTTATATATATATATATTTGGTTATTTTATTCCTTCTTGTCATTCCAAACCTCTTTTTCCGAAATCACGCCTCTCAATTGAGTATCGTTTCTTGATCAAAAGATTGCGATTGACGTTTTCACGGCTTCACCAGATTCTCGAATTGCATGTTGTTAATCGAGAGATAACACGCACTCGAGCCGAGATGAAGAGTTAAATCCTGTAAGTTAGAGACACCCATCACCATCCATAAGAAATCTGACGTTAATGAAGTCCTTAAGTTTGTGGGAATGAAGTCCTCTCCAATAATAGACACCACCTATGGATAAAAGGCCATAATTACAAAATGTACTTGGACTACGTTAGGTTTGGTGACCACACAAACAGCAAAGACGATCACATTTGCCACGAAGGTTTAGGCGAATAAAACATTATACACTTCTTACTTTAATAAATAAGATAACATTCACATTTTTATATCCAAATAAACGAAGATGTGATTGTGGGTCTGATACATATGACGCGAAATGAGATGAGGTTATGAGGGACTCCCAACAAAGAGTAAGTTACATTTTTAACACATATAAACTGAGTGGGTCTGGGAGGAGTTGGATAAAGTGTGTGAAAGAAGTATGGGTCACACAACGGGCAATATGTTAGCAAAAGTCAAAAAGCGTCGAGCCAGGTTAGGTTGGTCAGGTAGCACTTCTTAATTCAGTTTTTATGACATTGACACATGATTAATTTATCACAACAGCTATATCATTAAAACAATATCTAATTTGTTTATATGTGCCAACTTAAGAAGTTGAAAACAATTTAAAACCATATAGGCTACTTTAAACCATCTTGACATGCAAGTCTTATCCAACCGAATTCATATCATATTTTCACTTGCATAGCTATGAAGATTTAAAGCCACAATCGACCGACACGGTAAGATAGACAAAATAATGAAGATATATGCAAGGTCGTACATAACTTTGTGGGAAGATGTACCCAAATCGCCTCTTTGGAAGATTATTGTCAATCCGTGAAAATTGCGTAAATTTTTATTTTTGAAAAAGTCATGTCAAAGACTCCTATTAGCCAATGTTATCATTAAAACAAAATAGTTATGGTAAAAGTTTCGCTCATAAAAGACGCCATGTGTCCTTGTTGAAGGGTACTTGAAGAAATGTTTGACCATCATCATATAAAGGTACTTAGACAACCGATCGAGTCTTCAAGCTACATGTCAAGTAAAACTTTGCATGTTTCACATGATACTTAGATCAATCCAATAGCAAGGTTCCCAAATGATTCGTGTTCCCACCCCATGTATGCAATAGTGTATAAAAACTTACAATATCGAAATTCACTCTAACTAAATGAAATAACCAAATAAGCGTTACCTTGACGGGATAGTAATTGGTTCCCACTCCACATTGTTAAGTCTTTTAACATGCAACCTTAAATGTTATTTAGTCAACTACATTCACCACAATGTTTATACCACAACATTCAAGCTTTTTGAAGTATCCATTTTGAAGTATCCACACTTTTCGAGCTGAAGTATCCATTTTTGAAGTGGGACAAATGGGTACCAATATTCAAGCTTTTGATCTTCGATGCACTTGATCAAGGCTTTTAGTTCAGACAGTTCTCTCTCACTCACATCATTCTAAAATTCAAAAATATGAACATGTAAATATAAGAAGCACTAATCATGAGTTTATTCATAATTAGTTGAACTATAAGTTATACGTAACAGATCAAATAACTAAACTTATAAACTTGGTTCATTATAAAACATGCCAAACCAGTTGAGTGGGTCGCATTGAGCTCAAGTGTGATACTTGGTTTACTTAACTGTGTGATTTATAAAAGTGTTCAAATTTTTTTATAAATAAGTTCACAATTTAATAAAACTTTGTAGGCGTTATATAAGTTATAAAGAGTTTGCATATTTCACCATTTTCAAATATTTTCTGGCTCCACTACTTCTCTCCATTTAAAGGAAAACATAGAAGTAACTTTTTGTTTTGCACTTGGAGGGGCTTGAGCATTGTGTCTTACTAAAAATTGGTTAAAAGCTGCGTCGCCATCAAGTTTTCCATCTTTTTTCCTGAAATGACAGACATGGTTAACTACACCATTTAGACCATGGTTTGAATCTTCAAATCTTGCGGCACAAAAGATATGTTTTTGAAAGTGATCAGTGTCCTAAGATAAAAAAAAAAGAGTACAAACATATATTACAACAAAATATGGTTCCAAAGTTTCAGCTGAGTGTATTCTAAGCAATAAGCTATGTGTTCTAGTACAAACGGGTAAGTTTTAGTATATAGTTTGGGTTGACCCAAAATGCTTTTGTCTACAGACTTTATAAATTTTTTTTATAAACAACTCACGTCAGATATCACTCCAAGTCGTATGTATCGATAATGTGTAAGTCATAAGTAACTTCTACTTCCAACAATTTTTAGTACTTTCTGAAACTAATATATCGACAATCAAATCAAAATGTAGCTACATAATTTTCTTACTTTGGACGATTGCACTTATTTCATGGAAGAAACGCACTTGGTACAAATATGCATCAGGTTTCAATTAGATTGCTGCAAAGAATGCCTACCACTTTGTAGTCATTTTTAAAGTTTATCAAGACGAATACTCGATTGACTATGTAAACTCAGGAACATTAGATAATGAGCATCCGAAGTGTGGCTGTAAAGTATGATAAATCATCAGATTAAAGCGATACACTGGGCATATGTTTGATGAATTTTTATGACAGCTACCTGACCAAAAGCAATGGAGATGAAAATTTTGTTAGGTTTTAAATTAAAACCATATGAACATTTTGAAGCTTTGCCATTCCCTTGTTAACAGCATCTGTCACGGGTTACCTACAATCAACTAAGGTATTTGCTTAGATACAGTAATTAAGTGAATCTTAACGAAAACTTGTGTTGTGGTTATTCAACATCAATAAGATCAATAATAAATACTTAAATTAATATTGAAGTAGGGGTTTTTGAATGATGAAATAAGTTACCTGTGAAGAGCCTCCATTCGATACATACACACCCGAACTCCCACCACCTCACTTTGCTGGCTTGTGCACAGAAGGAGCTACATGGTTTGTAACTATAGCAGGATTCACATTCTTCATAGTTTTCGGTCTATGTAATAAAGGATACGAATTTCGAATCACCTATGGCATAAAAACAAATATAAACGCATTTTTAAAGAACCACGTGAAAGATTGTTTGAAAAGCAATAGATACATATATGAGTTTTAGAATCGCCTTGATTGCAACTAATTCCTAAATATCACCATAAACAATGATACCTTTTACGACTTGTATAAAAACTCCTCATAAGTCTTATCCCTTTCCAATATTGCATTTGCACCTTTACCATTTTACCAACCGAAGCTGTCCATTTTATGAACATGAAAATAACTAAAGGTTCAAATATGGTCATTTACAATACCTATACCACATGAATCAAACATTCTTCAAGCATTTAGAATACCTCAAAGGTTAAAGAGGTCATCAAGGCTAAGGCTCAAACAATTAGTTTATCGTCGATCCCTCTTTGGTATTTCAGAGATATGCATCTTTTCATGCCAAACATTGATTTCTATTTTCCACTTGGTCTCTAGCCCAACGAAAATATTTAATCTTCTTTTATTGATGAGCCTTGCAACTGTAAGGATTAGATCATAATCAATTAGTCAACTGACATTTAGTTGGGTTATGGGATCCAACCCATATCCGACCTATTGACACGACTACATGATCCATATGCAGCAGTTTCATAAATGTTTCTGTTTGTAAAACATGGTAGTCTTAATTAGGTAATTCGCCCTACATAATGGTTGTGAAAATGATGATTGTGGATAATATTATGAAGGGAATAAAAAAGTTAACTAACCTTTCCATATGACACTCCAGATACTTACGCTTATGAACTTTTACACCAAGCTCACAAAAGACATAGAAACTCACCATCTCAAAAACTAAAAACAATAAAACCAAAATCATACCGCACCAAGATATAACCTATTTAGAAAGGCATAACATAAATAGAACTATACATGAAAACTGAAAATAATTTTTGGTCAGCATCATTTTATGATACCTCTGGAGCTGCATAATCTGGATTCCCACAACTTGTCTTCAGAAGATGACCATCACGCATGACTCAAACCAAAATCTGCAAGTTTGACATTACATTTGGCATCCAACAGCAAATACTAAGGTTTAAGATCTCTGTGAACCACCATATTTCGGTGGCAATACTCCACAACAGAAATTATCTGATTAAATACATTAGTGTAAGTTTGTATTACCAATGAAAATACCTTTTTTATGAAAATAACCAAAAACAATTGTAAAGTATCAAATTGGTTGGTATGGTTTCACCTACTGAAAAAAGTTGCCAGCCTCATCCTCGTGCAACCTTCCCTTCTCCACAATTTAATCAGAAAACTTACCTAACTTGACATACTCCATAACAACATAGATATTTGATGGTGTTTCTACAACCTCATAGAGACGGATAATATGTGGATGCATAAACAACCTCCTCAAGATCTGAATCTCTCTTCTAACTGTAAAGCACAAAAGCAACATACATTAAGAAAGTTGTGGTATTGATATCATTGTAAAACAATCCATACCTTTTTTTTTTCATCTCCATGTTTTTTTATCTTGCGACAGTTAAGGATTTTTATCGCAACTTTGTGCTCTGTCAAAGTATGTTCTGCAATTTTCACCTTCCCAAATGAGCCAATATCAAGTGTTTTCCCGAGCTTATAGTTGCTTGGAAACATTTCCACACTATTCCTACCATGCCATGATCCTTCCATAGCTTACCCGTGACTGAATGAATCAATGACTATTGATCACTAAAATTATACACCACAAGCTTTCATAAGTTGCTTCTGTGGAATAAGTTGATTGAAAACATTGATGTAAGAGAGATTAAGATGCCAAGCCTACAAAATGAATAACTTTCTATAGCTTTTCATCAAACAAAATGGCCGTAGTAAACCTCATCCGGATGTCGAGGAGGAGGTCGCAGCTGGTATCCCTAGCTCCAAAGGGGTCCCATGAGTTTCTCCTTAGCTTTCATAATATTATCCTCTTGAATCATATCAACCCTCTTTATCGGCTAGCATGTCCTTTGGTGTGAGATCCTTATCAGAACCTTCATCCTCCATTAGAGACCTCTATTGAAAGAAGAACAAGTTAATTTTTCTAGAAATCAATAACTTGTGTAATAATAAGAACCAATTTTTGAGCAATCTATGAAGACATTTGAATCATCCTCGAGATTAGTCTCGAGCAAAGATCATATTCTCACGGTTCTTCGTCATCCGATTCCCCAAATCACGAATCTCGTGGGTGTCTCCGATATGTGAGCTTCGTCCTTCTTCTTCTTCGGTGACCTACTGTCAAATTCATGATTCATAATTCAAAAGATGCATGAGAATGATAGAATATGACATCTCAATAGTATGCAAAACATCTATTCATTCCCAAAGCATACTTGCCAACATTTAAACATCTAATATATTTTTTTCTTACATTGTATCACTCTTAAAACTAACTACTTATAAAACAATTGATACAATCTAATTGTTATAGTTTATTGCAAAATATTGTGGACCGAGTAAAAATATGTGCACAAACATCAAGTTTTCATGCAATCTGCTGCGTGTGGCTTATCTTATCCGCTTGTTGTATCACCATTGCTACTATCAATGCAAAAACAAACATTAGCATAATCACATAGACGTAAAAACAAAACACTATTAGTTAATTCAGTGAACTTCAAAATTTTTAGGTTTTCGTAAAAAGAGAGAGTGACTTGTGGAACACAATGATATCTGCTAACACTGTAAAAGCAATATACTTAAAAAAGAGAGATGTAAAAGCAATATATGATATCTGATAACACTATAAAACTAAAAAAACTACAAAACTTGTTAGATAAGTCGATAATAAAAACCTGATAAATCGATAAAAAAGATTAGAGATTATTAACCAGTAAAACTAATAAGTCGATAAAACTTTTTAGGGATTCTTATGTTTAGGAATAATATAATAGGGTGTATTTATACACAAAAAAAAAATAGGTTAAAAATATATATAGTATAATTATCTTGTAAGTAATATATATCATAATTTTTTTTTAATTGTTATCTTCATAATATACATTCCTAAAATACAAATTGCAGGATTTTTTTTATCATCTCCTTATTTGTATTGATTTGAAAGATATAAATCAAAAAACAATTTACTCTAGTGGTAAGTTGTTTACAAAACTCATGAATGACCCAAGTTCAACTCCAACATATGTCTTCTTTTTAATAAAAGAATTTTAAAATTAAAAAATGACCAAAAAAAAAACGAATTTTAAAATTTTAAAAAATAAAATTATACATATATTTAATAAAATGCCACATGTCATTAAAAAAACTAAAAAAAAATGCCACGTAAATTCAATGATGACATGGAAATATGACATGGCATTATGGGATGCCAAGTGGCATTTTATGTGGCATGCCTCCTCTTATATATAATGTACTAGCAGGTACCGGCGTTGCAGTGGGCAGTACCACTCGTGATTGAAGTTTTGACGAACAATATTTTGCTATTCTATGATATGACTAATGTTGCCCTTCTCTTCATTCACCAGCCACTTTGTCCTTCACGGTTTTACAGACAAATGTACAACATGTATCCGTAGTTCAAACTCGATACTTCATCCCAATTCGAACGAACTCGATACTTCATCCCAATTCGAAGTTGCAGTTCAAAATATCAACCCAATATTTATCCGTAGTTCAAACTTGATTCAGCCCAAAATATCTTCACAAATACAACCCAACTTCAAAAACTTTGGTAGGATTTTCGGCCCTTTTTAGCTGAGATGAGTAAAGTTGCACCCGCCGCGTTGCGGCGGCCTACTTTGTTTTTGATGGTTAGATTTTTTTTAACTATTTTTTTTTGGTTTCTATTTTCAGGTTCGATCACGGTTTTGTGGTTTTGTAATTTATTACGGATGCTTTCTTACTTTTAAGTTGTTATATTTTTTATATAAGTATTTTGGTTATCTTTAAGTTGTTAAATTTGTTTTATATAAGTATTTTCAGGTTATTTTTTAAGTTGTTATTTGGTCATGTAAACATCTGGTTAGCTTTTTTAAGATGTATGTAATAGAATAGTTGAATTTGGTCATGTAAACGTCATTTATTGCGGGTTTTGTTGTTTGCCATAAATTGATATCTTTTTTTTCCGACAATTTTTGTTATTATTTTTAGGGCAAAAATGCATATATATCCCTCCCAAAGTGAATAATTGATATATATATCCTTTGTACAACTTTTTTATGCACATAATACAATGGTTTTATGCATGCTTTGGATATATATGCAATTTTGCATTGTTGAATATACTTTTTTGCATTGTCATTTTTGCATGGTCTTCCATCCTAGAGCCCCTCAAATTATCATTTCTTTTCCCAACTATTGTGCATTACTCAACTCTTTGGTTTGCTTGTTTATTAATTTGCTTCATCCTTAGAATTTATCTCTTTCATATTTTTACCTAACAAAAAGTCTAGAGATCTTATGGCTTTGTGATAGTCTGTTTCGAAAAACGTCCAAAAAAAGCCAACGGGCCCAACATAAACAACCCAGCAAAGGATTTTTCAACCCATGGCAAGTAATGTATAACATTCGGCCCACACATCAAAAATTGATAACCAATCCATGTTAACCTAAAATGATATCAAACCTACTATATACAGACTACTATATACTGAGTAATACTAATAGCCTTGTTGCCCTAGCATCTCATACACATTTCATACGCCTCCTTTTCACAAATCAGCCACCACACATCATTTCATTACTTAACTAAAAACTAACACCAAAATACCAAATACTCTTAATTTCTTCTTGCTAAATCCGAATCACAAACACCCTATCTTTCTTTCTTCTCAAAACAACACTATCCAAACCAAGAGATAATCACGAAACCCATTTTCCTTAATCCAAACCAGAACACAAACATGTCTCTTGTGGTTCTCGTTAGTTGACTATTTTGGCTTCAAGATTTTGTGAAATGAGTTCTGGTAAGTTGTTTTCTTTCTTTTTAGCCGCACCACACAAATCTAGGACACAAGCCTTGAACCTGGTTTGTTGTTATGGTTTTGTTGGTTCTTGGTTTCAACAGATCGATGATGGGTTGTGTTGGATCATTAAAGATCAACGATTATTTCAAAAATTAAACCCGAGGTCTATTTATTTAAAATTATTTGTTTTCGTTTAAAATCTTGAGGAGGATTCGGTTTTTGTTGTGGTTTGTTGTATATGAGGAGATGGACCGTGATATTGTTGTAGCTATTTTTGTATCCGGATATGGTGAGGACATAATATGCTTTGCCTTTGTGTTTGTAGGGAGGATGGATAATAGTTTTATGAAGGGCACGGTTTAATAGAAAATGGAGTGTAGTGTGTGTTTTATAGAAACCCATTACTAATCGATGTTATGAATGGTGTAATGGGTTGTTGCAAGTTATTTTTTTTTTAAATGAGTTGTTACATACTCATTTAAGTTTTAGAAATGAGCAGCTACAAGACTTATTGACCATTTTGTATTTTGGTATTAATCAAATCATAAAGTCTCATAAAATGCAAGAAACGATTAGGCCATTTTGTATTTTGTATTAATGATATCATAAAGTCATTAACATCTATTAAATGTAGACCATTTTGTATTGTATTGAACAACATTTACTAAAAAAGAAATGTTTTTGGTCTTAAAATTTTAAGACTACTTTATTTAGAAAGTTCCAAACCTTTTATAAAATAGTATAGATAGATATGATATATATATATATATATATATATATATATATATATATATATATATATATATATATATATATATATATATATCTATACATTATATATAAGAGAGATGCCACATAAATGCCACTTGGCATCCCATAATGCCAAGTCATATTTCCATGTCATCATTATATTTATGTGGCATTTTTTTATTTTCTTAAATGACATGTGGCATTTTAATTAATATATGTACAATTTTTTTTAAAATAAATTGTAGGAGGCATGCCACGTTATAATGCCATGTCATCATTGAATACATGTGGCTTGATAAAATCCGGATTTTATTTTTCCAAAAATTGCATAATGTTGGATTCGAACATTGGTTGTGAATATCTTAAGATTATCACATCTGATAACCATTAGACCACACCTTCTTTTGATTATATTTTGCAATGCCAAATGTATAAACCTTTCGATCAATTATTTATGCTACCACATATATCTAATTAAAATTATCAGTTTATCACCCTCTCTAAAAAACCCTATTGCGTTTCAATTCGTAGCCTCTCCAGAAAACCCTAATGTCCTTCTGTTTCATTCATGCACCCTTCATTCCCTTCTATATTCCTAATCTTTTTCTCATATGATCGTAAGTTCATTACACCGTTGTCTCCATTTTTGCTTTTTCCGCTTTCTATAAGTTTACAATTTATTACGAATTTTAATTTTAATACAGGTTAAACTTATTTTAGTTTTTTCCCTGTTTTAGCAGTTTCACATGTCAATCCATAAGGAAGACATAAAGAGATCGAATTTTTTGTTGATAAAGGTATTTGTGGTTCTTTGTTACGTTATATCAAAAGCTTCTCATTGTAGGTGAGTTTAACAGGTGTGTCATTATCTATAAATTATCTTACATGTCCACAACCATATGAATGCTAAACACGTAATTATTATTTGAACTATTATCTTACATGTCCACAACCATTGATGGTGTTTTGGTGTTAACCAGTAGGGTTCCTAAAAAAATGGCTTACGAATAAACTCGAATGGATATCAAGGAATCAGGATCATCATCATAATTTCGATGGAACTCGGTTGAAGTTATATTGATCTAACACAAGGTATGTTATGCCTACTTTAACTACATTAGCATGAACTCTTATTTGTATAACTGTATGTTTATGCAATATATGGTATAATTGAGCTTGATGTTACACGTTTGGTATAATGTCGCTATGGCATATAAAGCGCATAGATGGTTAAGTATGGGACAAAAGGGCATTGAAAAGATTGGAATATGTATCGAATACCCTTTTAGGAATTTAAATTTCGGGACACTATGGCAAGTGAAGTTTAAAACCTATGAAAATGTTTCCTGTGGCATTATTATGGGTGCAATTGAGCTTGATCAAACCCAATGGGATTCGGGTTACATGGTTAAAGATATTTCTCAACATCGGTCGGCTTCTCTCATCTATAGGTTTATACTTAATTTAGTAATTTAGCAAATCAAAACACTTAATTTACCCTTAATTCAGCTTATTATGGGTGGTATGGTTAGTTATCTGAAGATGTTGAGCTAGCTGAGATTACCCTTGAAGAGATTGAAAGCCGACTAGGATCTCTCATATTCAAGAAGATACTATTACCCAGTTGAAGAGTGTTGCTTGGAAATAGCGGCTTGAAGCAATTACCTCACTCAAAGAACAAGTTATTGCACTCCAAGAACTCGACCAGTTGGTTGAGATTCTAATCCGCTTACTCTGCACCATTCTCGGCCGAGTGAGAAAATGTGCAGTCCAAGAATAAGTCATCGGTTGTTAGCCATATAGCTTCAAGCGCAACAAAGTTCCCTAAGAAATGTGTTGTAGTATGCATAGCGGTATTTGTGAAAGGGTTGTCGATATTAAGACCCGTGCCTAAGCTATGAAATGCCTAACCACTTTCTCTCAAGTAGTGGGCACAAGTTTTATATTTGAAAGAATGTCCAAGATAATTAAAGAGCATAAAACATTAAACTTACTCGGTGTTCATGCATTACACAAATTTGTACCATTAAACTAGTCCCGATATCAAAGCATTCCTGTCGGATGTCAAGCCCGCCTTCTTAGTGCGAAGAGAGGCCGAGTGTGAAAAAATCCTTTCGAGGGTGCAATGCGCACCAAAGAAGAGTGTCAAGGCATCTGATTTGGTATCATCTGTCTCTGGTGGTGGGCTGGATCGTTTGCCACGTGAGGATATTAGTGGAAAGATAACACCAGCGCTCTTGAAAGGATTGGATAGTTCTGATTGGAAGATGCGTTTGGAATCTATTGAGCCAGTTAATAAAATCATTGAAGAAGCTAACAAGCGTATTCATCCTACTGGAACTGTGGAATTGTTTGGGCTCTTAGAAATCGGTTATATGACAGCAACAAAAATTTAATCATGGCTCCAACACCACCACAAAAAAAAAAAAAATAAAAAAAAAAAAAGACAAATTTCAAAACCCATAATCAACATATCATTCACACTAAAAATAATTCACGTCATAGGTTATTGTAGAATGTCTTTTTGTCACTGTTTAATATTAGTGAGATGTAGATTGACGTAGTTTTGTATTATATGCAGGTGATTCACTTCGCCTTGATTCTTCGAGTGCCGATGACATCGAGAAGCTTGCCATTAATGAACTTTTTGAGGTGAGACGAGCTATTTATTTAAAATTTACATTTGTTTTCTTTTGGCTACTTTGACACAACCTCTATTATAGAATATGAAGTCGTTTCCTCTTAATGGGTCAATATCTGATTACTTGAAATTAACCTTTAATGTGTAGGTGGATATTTAATACATTTGGATGACCTAGAACCCATTTGATCACTTGCAATCAGTTTCCTTCTAACTACTTTTTGAAAATTTCTAATTTTTTGATTCATTTGGGATGAAAATTTAATCTGATGTGACCCGTTCAGAAGGAATTGGGTCGAAACTGACAACGCATGCAGGTTAACTGATTTATTAGTGTAGAGTTTATGTTATTGCAGGTTCATTCTTGAACTTCAACATGCTCTATCTCTTCTATCAAACAATTCACGGGATTAAAACGAGTCAGATTTTGGTGGCTTTGACTATACCATGCATACAAATGGTCCCAACATGGCTCAACCAAGGATGCATTCGGCTAGACACAAAGTTGCCACTTCACACCTCGGCACCGACACTAACGATTAGTTGATCCCACATTTAGTGCATCCATTCCCAATAATCTCACATCCTAGAAGCATGGTATGGAATTCAATATGTCAATTTAATGGATGAAATCATGTAGCCTTCTTTAGATTATCATTGCACTCATGTTCTATTGTATAGTTTCAAGCTGGTGAGGTCGAAGTGATTGCACTTAAATGTGATAATTCTTTTGTATGCGAGTTCTTAGACGAATCTAATAAATGACCACATGTCTGAGCCTGATGCATCAACTCTCTAGATAATGCTTTTGGAATATAAATATTATATATACCTTTTCCAAAGAATTAATTGATGGTAAAAAGTTTTATGACACTAACGTTTATATCCTTAAGTTTTTATATGTCACATGGATTACTTATGTAATTTGCTCTAATATAAAAAAATCAGCGGTTAAACTACCAGTTTTACCCACCATAGAACTCACCATTTTCAACCTAAACTCATACATAAGCTTTACTCATCTTGCCAGACCAACTCATTCTTTAACCGCTACATGTTTATTTTGATTGTATAATGTATTCACTACTGCCTAACGACCTGCTCATTTGGTTGTCTGCTGTAGCCTCAACTTCTTGGTAATAAATGGACAAAAACTGAAATATCAGTTGTAGCAGGAGAGTTGTCTTTAGTAGCAGGATTAATTGTGTGGGCGACAATGTTTCCTAGAATAAGACAAAAGATGTTTGAAGCTGAAAAAATTGAAAACGTATACATAGTAATTAACTTATGTTTTCATCATGCTGTTTCATCCCTCAAAACAATATCAAAATGCAAGAGCATGTTAAATACCAATGTTCGTGTTCTGTGTATCGAAGAGAATACTGATTCGATTAGGATTTTGATGATATGAGATTAATTCTAAGAAGAGGGTCTGAACTCAGGATGAAGACATCAGATGGCAAATGGATTTTGATTGTTCGTATTCATTTTTAAATCTTTTTTTCTTTTTGTGAGTATAGCTAATCTTGATTGTAGACTTGTGTGCTAATTCCTTCCATTTTTTACAGGATAATACTTGATTAGATCGGTTTATGTAGTTCTTGATCATGAAGCCAAGGTACAACCAAGGTTCTACATATTAACTCATTAGGCGATATAACCAAGGTACTACAGATTACGTCTCTTGCCCTCCTTTTAGGCACGTTTATCTACGTGTATGTACATATGTTTCCATTGAAAGTCTTAATGGCATTACATTATCTGAATCGGTTTGAATTTTATTGTTACAGGTCCCAATAGTGAGACTACCTCTCAGTTACGTATGAAGGCCCCTACTTAACAGATTTCAACATTGCTACATACAGAAATATAGTTGTTTCAATGGAGGTAATATATATATATAATGATGAATCGATCACTCAAATGGCGATCACCGTGAAAAAATAGTCTAACAAATCTCAGAAAATGCCAGCACCAGGCTTCGTTCGGGTAAGGCTAACCAAAGATCATGTGTGGTTTCGTATTTATGCAGTCATTAATAGTTCTAGCTGCTATCATGCAATTTAGAAACTCTGTTGTACAATACACCTATTCAAGGTCTATTATTATTAAAAATTATTATTTGAAGTAGTTTACGTTTCCTATTTTTTTTATAAATAAGGGATGAGCATGGGAACCATGATCATGAATCGTATTATGGAGACCGGAATACTGTAAGCTTGGTTCAGGTAAGAACACTGATGTTATTATTCTCAATAATTGTACATATAAGAAAACTAGATAATTGTGTATTTTATTTTGAAGTATTTGTAATTAGTAACAGTTTTAACCTACAGGCAATGGAACACTTGGTTACACCAAATGATTCGAGTCCGAAAATTGTCTTTAAATGATAAATAAGGACGTACCAAGTCATTTGAAAAAGACCCGCACCACGTGAAGTTGGATGTAGAATTGAAGGTTTTGTAAGAGTAAAGAAGATAATGCCTTACATTATAGTAAAAGATCATCCTAGTATGATGATCTCCTCTTTCTTACCAAAATGTGTTTAAATATAGGCTAATCGAATTAGAAAAGAAAAGAAAACAACGTCAGTCAAATTTCTGGTTTCCCATAACCAACTATTTTTATGCTAGGAAAAACCATCAAAGTTTCAAAAAGTTGGATCAAGGTAAATTGACCGCGTTATGTAAAAATTGATGCAGAATGTTTCAGTAACTTTGACCATGTTGATCATAAATGAGGTATGTTTGGATCAGAAAATTGCAAAATTGGAGTAGACCAGGTAACCGATGAAACGAACAGACTAAAGGGCGAATGGGTATATCGGGTATTCATTTTTATCTGACTGTATATGAAAGGTACTATTTTCACATATTAGTTATAGTAACGTTACATTTTCACATATTAGTTATAGTAACGTTACATTTTTCATGGTTTGGTTTTAAATATTTTTTGTGCTGTTTTTATTCTCGCTATTTCACATATGTTGCAAGCAGTAGGCACGACGCGAATGGTGGCAAGGCACTTGATGCTAACGTTCATGTCATGGATATTGTCAGTGTTACTTTGGTCATAAGTGCAGATGCCTGCTCTTCTTATTCGAAAAGTAACGAATGCAAGTCAATTGAAATCTCAAATACAGCTCGTCCAGGTTCGCAAAGCTTGAGGAGAAATGGCTGCAGCTTTTTCCAAGAGTCATTGAAGAGGTAAATTTTTAGTCCAAGACTCAATAGCTTTACCATCTAATTCTCTACTATAGATGTGTAGATTCTTTGGCGGCCGTGTAAAGAGACATATGTATATCGCTTTGCGTTTGCTGATGCAACCTGTTTAGTCCATTATTCTTTACTATGAATTTACGATCAATATTTTCTGCAATTGAAGTGTTGAGCATGTTAGATTCTTTTTTTGTATGTGAAAAAAGTCTACGTATGGTGGCTCTCCTACCACGACTATAGTGTAGTTAAAAGTGTTGGACTTAAATATCCTTGTGAAACGAAGTGCAGGTATTTCTAAAATAGCAACGTTCAACATTACATTATCGTTTTATCTTTGTTGGTAACCTTGCTTCCTGATCTATCACTAACTAATTTCTTAATTAAATATTAGTGTTGACATCGATGGTTACAAGTCAGTTGATGACATGCTTTACAACCCAAAGCTTAAAATTTATGGGAAACAAGTTTGGAGTTTCGGTACCCAAGCAAAACCAATCGGATGACCTAATCCTTGAACCCACTAAAATTTCTTTATGAAGCTTAGCCAAAAGAGAAATGAGGAATATATCTCACTAGAATGCTACTTGAATCAATTAGAAAATAGAGTGGCACACCGGTGGCGGTATGTCTACTATGTTTTAAGCACATATATTTCTTTTGTATCCTATAAAATTGTAAGGTTGGTGCAATCTTATTGTTACACTTCTAAAGGCTGCTATCAACTAAATACCTCTATCAAACAAAAGCAGAATGCAAGCATGGGGTTGACGAATTTGGTGGCCCCGTTGACAAAATGGTCCGTAGGTGATCAGACTTTCAATGGCTTTTCCAGCATGATATTCAATGTTCCACAAGTATCGCCATTCCTACTTTTTTAGTGAAAGCTATCAATTTTCTACAAAAAAGTCATTTGTACCACATAATTGAATTCAGGGTCTTTTGATTTGTATCCAGGACACTATTCAAATTAACAACTATTTTCTTCTATGTTAATATTTGCAGCGCTTTAAAGTAATGATCATGAGTTACATGAACTGCTCAGGATGGTGATAAGAAACCAGAAAGGGATCATAGATCATCTGAAGCTTAACATATTAAACAAGCTTATTTGATTCTCAAGGCAACACTAAATTCTAAAAGAAATGAAAACATCATACCAAATAATAACAAGCTGTGAGGATTTCAACTTAAAATATCTTCTAGATTTTGTATGTTGCATTTTATAAACTAACCAATTGTTATTTCATGTAATTTTATTATGAATCAGTTTTAGAAACTAATATTTAACAATTACTGTCTAATAGCAATGTTGCTTCTTGTCTCAAAGGAAAAACTTAAATTCTTGTTTCATTGTTTATATAAATGTCGATATTGTACTATATTAATTGCATTTCATGATATGGACTAACAAGTTAGAAGCTTATTGAAAATTTACTAAGCTCTGTTTTGTGGCCTTAAGAGCTTATGGGCTTGAGGTATAAAGTTTTTAGGGTCAAGTGAAAAAGCTCATAACCTATAAAAGTGAACTTATGAGCTTATAAAACTCTTAATAAGCTTATAAGCATAATAAATAAGCTTATGGAAACATTCGATTAAACATGAACATAAGTTCATAAAGTGGTTATGATATATAACCCGAGTCAGATAACTTAATAGGCATATACATAAGGGCTTAAATAAACACCCTTTGTGTATAATGCATCATGTTCGTAGTAGTCATTAGAGATATACTTTATAACTAATTGTATCTTTATGATACATTGGCTTATTCATTCTTGGGAACTTTTATAGTCAGATTTCAAGAGCTCTTGCTCCAATGCCTATCATTATCGTGTTGCGTGTAAGTTCAAGTTTGGAACACCATATGAAAAGATTGGGTACAACAAGGTAAGAATTTTTTTATATGTGTTTATCGGGCTGATAGTTATGCGCCATTAGTATCTTTATATTAGAATTATGAGCATTAGTATCTTTATATTAGAATTATGAGTGTTTCGTTTTCAGGTCTTTGCTGTGTAGACCTTCGCCAGTGGATATTGGAAGGTGTAGTTGTGCTATTGTGAAAGAAAAGTCTTTAGATAGGCTAACCGGGCAGAGTCTTTACACTCTTTACACCAAATCATATACAACCGTATGCAAGTTATGTTATATGTTTTTTATTATATAGGTCGAAACCCTTTCTCTTTTAGATATTCCGCGAAAGTGTAATGAAATATGTTATGTTGATTTCAGTTTGAAGTTATATATTTGTTCATTTTTTACAAACAAAAGTGTGTCTTATGATTTTTATAAACAGCTTATTGTTTACGTGTTGATAAACCTTTTAGGTGGTATAGCAAATATGCCTATATATATATATATATATATATATATATATATATATATATATATATATATATATATATATATATATATATATATATATATATATATATATATATATATATATATATATATATATATATATATATATATATATGCACTAATGTCTCGATCGTAAAAGCCAAAGAAAAGAAAAATATTTTGGAAAAGGTTAAGAAGTGTATAAACACATGTTATACACGTTATTATAATTGTTTGAAACATTCTATGTTGTCATACAAATTTATTAGCTTCGGTCCCTTACAATCTAATATCTAATTTGGGTATGGTAAATACACATATTCAACGACATACGTTGTGTATAAAGAAGCTTTATTTCGAAATTGAACTAAAAGCATATACTTTGTAATGGCGGATAATTTATTAAGTTTCATTTCCTCTAATCGGATTACCATTAATTTCTTTTTGTTCTTTATTCATTGTATAGTTCGTAAATCATTAACAGTTACTTAATTTATTCCTTGGACACTTTTCCAGCCATTTTTTTACCCACATCCTTTCGCAGTAGTAAAATATGTCAACGATATTCATAAGTCATACCCGCCCATCACTCATTAACTTTTATTTTCTCATATTGGATGAAAATTTATTTCTTTTCGTTCTTAATACATTCGAGGTATGTTTTGACACGTTTTCTATCGTGCTGATATGGCCACCTAATAAAACTTACGAATTTCTGTAGGTTTGTGTTGGGTCAGTTAGAAGCGGAAAAAATGGTATAGTTGCTACGAACCTTCATTGGGAATCTACTTATTAGTGTTCGGATTGATAATAGACATCCTTAAGGACATCATGGAGATTAGGTTGATATGGAAAGATATGTTCCCACTGTATCGGCACAATTAACATAAACACATTGTAGATTTTCTTTAATAAAAACACAAAATTAATAACAAAAATGAAAACTTATATTATCCTATTATGAATATAATTGTATTGTCGAACAGTAAAATAAACTACAAGAATCAAATTCATATTTATATATCTTTATATTCGTAAAGTAATACATTCAAAGAAAAATCACAAGTCATACCCGTCCATCGGACGGGTTTTGGGTTATATATATATATATATATATATATATATATATATATATATATATATATATATATTAATTTATATCGTTATTCGCTTTGAGTCCACAAGCACGAGTCATGACTCGGCTTTTAATCAAAAAACCATCAATATGATACACACATGCTTACCAAACACTAGCTACATGTTTATTTAGATGTTAATTAGACTTAATCCCACGTTTAAACCAAAAGCCCCAAATTTCAACATAGGGTGAAACCTAATAAGCCAATCCAAACACGAATTACAAAACCCACTTGAAACCCTAAAGATCCGATTCTTGATTCAAAGATTTGAAGGTGTTATGGAGGTCCAAATGGAGCGTGTAATATATGGTTGGAAAGAGGGGGAAGAGAGCTTCAATATGGTGGTGGTGGTGGGTGGTCACGCCTCGTCGTGTGGCGGTGGTGGCCGAAAAAGGTGGCGGCGGTGGGTGGTGTTTAGGGTTAGGGTTTATATTAATTTGGGGAGAGAGATTGTAGAGAGAGAAAATGTGTTTTGTGTGTGTTTTTAGTGAGAGAAACAACTAGCACAAATGAGGGCATGGGAGGCCTTTTATACTTGGACAAAAAGGACTAAAAAATAAATAAAGATGGGTGGAGGGGGCGCCGGCCATGGGAAAGGTGGGGGGTCGGAGTTGTAATTTTTCGTAACTATCCTGTTTACCCATCCCCGAGCTCATATATTGTCCCCCGAGTGTCCCACGACGTTCATTCGACTTTCTAACATCGTTATTTATGTTTTTTCACGAGTTTTGACTATTTATTTGTCAATTTTCGAGTTACGGTCTAAAAGTTGCGTTATTTCTCGTTTTAGGCTTTTCTAGTGCCGAATCGAATAGTGCCTACCAAACAGAGTTAAAACTCATACGATAACTCATTCAATAATAAAATAACCCGTAAAAACCAATAGACGATATAAAATCAAGTCATGGTTTATAAAAATAGTGATAAAGGCAAAAGCTCGGTTTAGTTTAACGTAATGCGGTTACCTAAAATAGACTCCCTAAATTGCCAGTTGTCACAGAAATAATAATGTTTTATACGGGGATTTAATCCGAATTTGATGAATGGTTATGTGATTCGATGCAAGTAAGAATTCAGATTTATGGTTTGGAGATTGTGAGTAATAAGTTGGGTTTAAGGAATTTTAAGATGTATATGTGATTGTGAATTGGGGTAAAATAGTCGTTTGTTTCATGCCACACTTTGTATAATTTGGTATAATTATAAGATTGTGACACGCTGACCTTAAACTCTTAAACTCTTATATGTTTAGAATCGAAATAATAATTTTAAGATTGTGAGAAAAAAACTTTTGTACCATGATATTGTCATCTTTTTAAGATACAAAAAGGTGCATAACTTGTGTAGTGTTCAGAAAATGTTGTAGCTTGTTTTAAGTATAAAATCAGAGTTTGTGCGTACTGGTGAAAATTGTGTTGTAAAGATATTGTGTTATGCATAATGAATTTTGTCAAACAAGTATAATGTTATAGATTTCTAACTATAATTATGCTAAAAATTGCAGGCTTTCCAATTCAAGAGTAACATCGTGCGGTTTCTTGGCTTTGTGTGGCCTGAAAATGAGGAAAAAAGTCCCTCTTTAAGCTTATGCACTTCAGATGTTTTTGGTTTTATTTTCTATCTGAATCAATGTTTTTGTTTATAAAGTTTATTTTTCATAGTTCTAATATATTCGGATATTACACATTAGCATTAAATTTATTGCCAAATACTAATAAGGTGATGAGAAAAAAAAAACATATAACAATAGGATAGGCCCAAAATCTTGCAATGAATTTTGCTTATTTTAGGCCAGAATCTCGCAATGTATTTTGGTTAATTTAGGTCAGGATTGGTTTCATGTTTATTAGTCGAAATAACACTAATTTTATTCTTTATATCCCATTCTTCAATTTCATAACATAAAACCTAATTAGATGTGTTCCAAGCGCTAGAGCTATAGGAAAATAGTAATCATATTTATTGAATTAAGAGATTGAGCACACAACATTGGATAGACCATGATACTCATATCAAAGTTAACAAAATTCTAACACAAAGTGTTGGCTAGACCATGACCCTCATATCTAAGTTCTAAAAATTCTGACCGACACCATTGGCACAATTCTTTATTTCCTTATTAGTACTTATTTTGAGTGAAGTTCCTTATTAAGCGTGCTCTTTAGGATCTTTATCAACCGGGACTTTTTTTAAACAACAACTTCCTTTATGTCTGAATCTTCTTCAATGTACCTTCCAGTTAGTGTGAAAATAAGAATGTTATCGTTTATAAGACTTATTATCATTCAGTGTGAAAATTTATTTTTGTGTTTGTAGTTTAACCTTTTCCTTTTATACGTAATAAATATGTGCTTATGTGATGACATCAAATAACAACATATTATTAGCATCATTTATCCTATGTATATTACTCAATTTATACTATTTTATATGAGATTTGCTACTTAATCATTTACTTTTGTAAATCTCATTAATATTGGACATTGGAGAAAGTTATGGAAAAAGACGTGTTTTGGAGCAAAATGATGATATTGAAGAAACCCCACGATCGGACACTCAATACGGTATCAATGCTAATTAGATAC
>CM040242.1:104068691-104095249 GCA_022545495.1 Chrysanthemum lavandulifolium | reverse complement strand
AAAATGAGAAAAATTTAAAATTTTGTAAGCTTTTGTTAAGTCTTTTTGATTGAAAAGTTTTGCTAGTCTCTTAGACAAGAAGCTATAAAATGCTAATTCTATCTCACAAGGCCAAGATTTTGCAAGTTTCCTAAGTGATTTAATATGTGCTAAGCTTTGACAAGAATTTGCTAGTTTCTAATAAATGACTTTAAAATGCGAGACTTGAGATTATTTCTGAAGCAATTGCTAAGTTAATATATGTTTTGACACCTTGTTGACTTTCCATTGGTGAGAGTAGGAATGGAATTCGACTTGACCAAGCGTGTTGAGCCTAGCTTGTTCCCTTAACCATAGATAATCTAAAAATTATCGGCTAAGCATCCGCGGATCTCATTATTCGGGATTTTAAATTTGCGGAGATCGAGAAATGATAGAGTTACTTATGAGTTTAGATGCTAAGCGTGGAGTAGTTGGTTCTCTTTAGAGCCCATCAAGGTACTTATGGCTTTTGTTCCCACAAAATTGTTTCACCCATATTTGTCTAATAATAATTAGAGATGTTGAGTTTTTGGCGATAGTTAGTTCTTTATCTTCTTAAAAGAATCTTTGTTTTAAAAATTGGGTACACATCAAGGATCCGTAATAAATAAAGCAATATGTGATAAGTGAAAAGTAATAAGTAAAGTTATGAGTGCGGTGTCGAGATCGGACCCTTGGATCTTTAGCCTGGATTGAGTGAGGTCTTAGCCTAGCCAATGGGATCCTCATTTCATGAAGCCTATAGTCTTGGAATTACCCGTGAAGCTCCGTAGTTCATAGCTCATATAAATAAAAAGTATAAGTGCAAAAAAAAAAAAAAAAAAATGATGTATGAAAATGAGAAAAGTCAAAAGTATGAGTGAATAAAAATTCCTTGATGTGGACCTCATTTTTGGGACAATGGTTCTTGAGAGAAGATGGATAACTAATTATCGACTTAGCTTTGTATCTTTATCGGAATAAAAATTATCGAAACGAGAAATTTGAAGAAATTCATTTCTCACAAAAAAAAAAAATCTAGAGGAAAATAGGAAAATGGGAGCAAAAGGTAATTACACAAGTAACTTCCATGGGTAGTGTTAGCATCTAAAATCATATTCAACAATGATTTCGATTTTACGCTTAGTTTGGGACTTGTGAAAAATCGTGACGATGTATTCTATCCGTATGGTCACTTCATCACCGTGTTGTGTTTCCTATTCGTGATCCTAACGTGTCGTTTGAAAAATGTTGGAGTTATTGATCGACATGAAAGTTCAACAAACCGTCACTCATAATCGGAATGTGCTTAATCGTAATATCTACACATGTGAATAAAAAGGTAAGCAGGCGTTTTTAGAGTTAAGGGTTTTAATCTCTTTGAGGAATCTTTGCTACTTCTTCATAGGTTTAGTAGAAAGAGATTGAAATCCTTGGTTTTAGAAGCGTGAGTTGATTGCATTGCGTGAGGACACGACAATGGTCTCGTTCTGGGTATTTTGATATGTGCTAAAACACATATCATTTCTTTACAAATATAGACCCAAAATAACCAAGAAAGAGCCGTTTATTGCTAATAATTGTGGTTTTCTTGAGTTTGTGCTTGTGCAGTGCGGATATGTAAAACACACAAAAAGGAGCCAAATCAGACGTAAATCCGAGCACGAGAGATTAAGAGAGTTTGAGCTGAGCCGGAAGGTCGAGATTGTGCATTTATGAAGATTTTATTCTCTGAGGATGATTTTTGAAAGCTATAATCAAGTTTGAAGAATTGTCAAGATTAGTCCCTCATCTTTGAGCATTTGGCAAAAGTGATCCCTCAAGTTTCTGGAAGGACAAGTTTAGCCCTTGAAAGAGATTTTCAGAAAATACAGTTTTGGTCCCTGAAGTTTCAACTTATACACATTTGGTCCTTAAAATATACTTTGGATCACTATACTAGTTTTAAGTCCAAAATCCAAATTACAATCCAAGGCCCAAAACCAAGATCCGGTCCATTATCCTTACCCAATACCACGTTTTAATATTAACCCGTTACCCGGTTTTATATCCAACCCGTCCACACAAAACCCGGTCAAAGGGTCAAAGAAAACCAAACAATTATAAAAAAACCCACCCCGCGCTATTTTTACCCCCAAACCTGGTAAACGCATGAACCCTAAATTACTATTCGGTCAATTGGTCAAAATTACCACAATTAAGGGTACATTCGTACTTTACTCGACACCCACGACATATGCAAGACCGCTGTGTCACTATCCGTGTGCAACATTCCAATCCCTCTCCTTTGATTGGTCGAAACAGCGTGGCTTTTGTAATCCAAGGGTTGTGATGATAGATTGATAGCTGGGATTTGATCAGAGGGTTGATATTCACTCAAAGAAGCACAAAGTGGGATTTCTAGATCCTTCCAAGAGCCTCAAGACCTCAAGCTCACCTATATAAGGCCCTTCATTCGTTCACAATGCATCATCTCTTATCTTCATTTTCAGTAGCATAGTTCTTAGTTTTAATGTCATTTTAATATTGTTAAGCTTTTGTAATTCACTTGTTGTAATCAAATTTCCTATATTAATAAAATTTAGCTTTTAATTTTCAAGTAATGGTTTAATTGTTTATGTTTTAAATCTGCTTATTCTCCTTGTCTATTGCTTATTTCATTAATCTAAATCTATTTTTTAGCTTATTTCTTCATTAACTCAAAAATACAAAAAATCGGATAAAACAATTGAAAATAAAAACATATCAAATCTGCTTTGTGGATTGATCCACACTCACTCTTCGTTCTATTTTAGCTCATTTAAGCTTTTGATAGCTTATAGTGAGCTTATCTTCAATTCAATCTCATTTTACTTCAAATCCAAAAACAGTCAACAAAAGTCAATCAGATAAGCTGAAGCGGATATGATCCGATTTCTTGGTTTGATCATGGATATGGGTTGATTCGAGTTGTGTTATGGGTCGAGATCGATTAGGATAGTGGTACTATGATCTCGGTGGCAAGCCATTAATGGCTAGGACTTTTGTAAGTGCTAATTTCAATTGCTATTTCACAACTGTTTTATTGCATAATTAGAATAGTATAGTATCTGTTAGTATTATTTGATTGTTGTTAGATCATATTCACATGCTGTCATTAGAGTAAGTTAGTATAGATTGCATATTAGTTCTATAACTAGTGTTTGGATCATTGTATTAATCTGAGCTAGAGATTAGTGTATTGTTCAAATATAATTGCTATAGGTTCATTTAGGTCTGTCATAGTCATTTTAGCTTTAATATTGCATCCACATATTTTCTAAGTCAAAATTTAATGTAAACCGATCTAGTTCTTGTATCTGTTGAATTCAGTGGTTGGATTTTCACATAAAGCTTTAAATAAGTAGATCCACTTTTGTCATCATCATTAGTCTAATAACATCAAAATCGGTTCACTACTTTGGATCAAAACTCACGAAGTCAAAGTTTCATTTACTTTTCAAAAGTCAACAGTTGAAAAATCGGTTTTGTACCAAACTTTGAGGTTCCTCCATGATTCAATTCGAGTTAAAGTGTTTGAAGTTTTGGTTAATCACAATTTCAATTGGTCTAGTGTTGAAATCGCTTTTGTCAAGTCTTATCAAGTCTTTTCAAGTTCCAAATCAATTTGTTCAAATCACCTTGATACATCTGCTCACACTCAAAGAAAACCGAGTGTGAATCGTGCCAACTTGCAACCTTTGCATTTGATTCATTTCAATGAGTTAGAGCCTGTTAATTGGCTCATTTGTAGCTTACTTGGTGGTCTTGAGGACTGCACTTTTGTTTATTAGTTTGGCTTATTGAATAAGCACGTGGTTAACTCAAACTTAGGGGTAATTCTTGTTTTGCTTAAGTAGGCGCTTGCTTAAATCAATAGAAAGAGCTTGTAGCTTGTTAGGATTAGGTGTAATTAGTTGATATTAGCTTATTTTAGCATAACTTAGCTTGACCACCGTTTTGGTAGCTTATTTCACTTGTTTAGCTTATTTTCCTTAGCTTATTCATAATCGGTTTGTACTACGACTCTTATATCTTACACATAAGCTATAGATTTTATAATTTTCATTGAATTAGAATATGATTTTAGAATTTACCTGAGTTTTTCATAATTTTTGGTAGCTCGTTTTGCTATTTTCTCAATTTAAAATGGTATTTAGTCACTTTTAAATAGCTTTTATTGCAAATAATTAAGAAAAGTTCCAAAAATAATTTTTCAATTTTCATAGATTAAGATAAATATAAAAATCAAAAAATAATTTTTCTAGATTTTTCCTAGTTTATTATGTAATTTTTAGCCAATTAATTAGATTTAAATAGTTTTAAATTGTAGAAAATAGAAAAATAATCGAAAAATAAAAATTAGTTTTGAAAATTCTCTTAGGTTATTTTAGATTTTATAAAAATAGTTTCATATTTTTCCTTTGATTTTCATAATTTTTAGTATTTTAACTTAGTTTTAAAAGTTAATAATTAGTTTTAATTTGAATAAAATCTAAAAATCCTAAAAATAGTTTTAATTCTTAAATAGTTTTCAAATTGCATTTCTAGAGTAGAAGTAATTTTAGGCATTTTTCGGATATAATTTAGACGTAGTTGCATTTTATTTACGTTTCGTTTATTACTTTTTAGTTAATATCGCATTTAGGATTTCCCGTAAAATAGATTCCCTTAATTACTTTCCCTTCTCCCATAGTTTAATAAAATCAAAATCATTAATTCAAAACATCGAGCATTAAATTCCAAACCAAAAACGACGTTGGCAATTCACGCCTCGTTGGGAAACGATTCGGGTTGACTAATCCGTATCAACGATCACACACGGATTTGATTTATTATTCTTTTCCTAAAGGAATTTTGAATCTATCTTCGTGATTATTTTTGATATCAATATTGAGGTTTTATCCATACACACATACCCCAAGCCTACGATATTGAGCAGATCACCACTTTATTCTAATCATCTCGATAAAAACATGAATCGAACATGATTCAAAGGATACCTCAGAATCTGAAGAGCTTGAGGTTGAAGAATGCACCATGAGAGCATAGTCAATGGGGCCTTCTGCAGCTTGATCACTCAAGTCATAGCCACCAAGCCCATCACATGACACCAAGGCAGTTGTTGAAGTCTCCTGAACTGGAATGGTCCTTTTTTCCACCTCCATTGTCATGTTCTCCTGAGACCTTGGGAATCTGCATTCCCTTGCAAACTGACATTTCTTTTTGTAGTTATAGCACTCCACTTTGGACTTGTCAAAGCCCACCTTATCAGAACCAGTCATTTGCAGACTCTTTCCAGTCCTCTGGAGAAACCTTTTTGCCCTCATAGTAAGCATGGACATTCGCCACCTAAGATCCATCTCTTCAGCATCATCAGGATGGATCTGTTGAATGTCCTCATTTGACAGTTGAGTAACAGAACTTTGACTAGCAAACAAGGAGCACACTGCAGCATCATTCAAATTCTCACTTCCAGCAGCACTTCCTTCCTTAGTAGTAGGGACATCAACCAATGTGCTGCTAATGCTATTGGATGAAACAAATGTCAAGTTATATGAACATGTGCTTGAACTTGACTTTTGTTTTATTTCAGCCTCATAGACCTTCAGGTTGTTGTGAAGATTGATAACATCAAATAGTCCTGAATATTAAGTGTCAATTTCCCCGGATATTGCTCGTTATTTATATCATTTATATGGATTTACGCTTGTTTTCCATTGTTTTCCACTTTTAGGTAAATTACGAGCATTGGAGCTAAAGAGACGCGGAAATGGAAACATTATTAAAGATTTATCACAGTATGCCTATTTTGAAGAAGTTCTCGCGTAACTCCTCTCACATTACGCCGTAACTATTCGTGACCACGAATACCAACTTATCAGAGGTTACAACAGAACTCTTCCCAAGGGTTCTGACGTAACTCCATTAGGTCAAAAGAGGTTCCACGCTCTAACATTATTTACGCCGTAACATCGCCTCACTTACGACGTAACCGAGTTTATTGAAGACTACGGCGTAACCACTTATTTGGTTATGTCGTAACTAGCGTATCTAGTGCATTCTGAAGAAATAGAAGGTTACGGCATAACTCCTTTATTGGTAGCAGTAACCCGACCTAGCCTATAAATACCCCACGAATTCTAGCATTTCTAAGCATCCCATTCCACACACTCACCGAGAACGTGGGAAATAGCTCAAGGCGGTCTAGGGGAGCATCTGTCGTTTCCAGGGAGAAGTCACTCCATTACGATAAGCTTTAGCGTTTTATATTTCTTTACTTTCAATTCATGTATTTCGTACCTTTGAATATTGAATTGATTTGCATGATTAATATGAGCTGCTAAGCACCCTTTGGTGCTAGCCTAGTTATGATTCATAATTGTTTTGTTTGCGTTTACCTTTACTTCCGTACAATTATTTCTAAGTGTATGCATGCATAGTTCTTTGGTAGTCACCCTTGATTCGGTAGTTTTGAATGGCGGTGAGGCCAATTGCCTAGGAGATATGACCAACCGACCCTAGGTGAGTGGATCGAGACGGGAAGGGTAAGATATGACCAACCGACGACCTTTTCTACTTGTGTGATTTGACCAACTGATCACCTATCGTTTGGTTAAACTTAAGAATTGGGGGTGTAGTGTCTAAGCTCTAATGGCCTGGACACTCACTATTTAGAATCTAGCATGTAGCGGTACTTAATGACTTGGCAGGGACCAGAACAATAGGACTTATGACGGTGCTACCGATTTCTCCTGTGGTGGCATCTTTCTTTGAAAGGTTAGGGCAAATTGACCAAATGTTGTCCTCTCGAATTTGACCCCACACAAGTAATTGGAAGTAGGTGAGCGTAGACATAACTAGCTAGGAGGATTGACTAGGTTAGCACCACTATTCCTCTATTGATTTCCCTTTACCCATTTATCTGCTTTTATTTTATTCTGCATTAGTAGTTTAATTAATTAAATCCCTATAGAAACCAATATTATTATGTGACAATTAGACTTAGTAATAATCTAACACACATAGCTCTTGGGACGACCTCGGCTTTATAATTTACTACACTTTACGCGATCGGGTACACTGCCGGTTAGTGCATTAGGGTAGACCATAGGTATAGCAAGACACTATAAATATTAAGACACAGTCAAGAAAATCGCATCAAGTTTTTGGCGCCACTGGGAGAACTATTTTAGGATTTCATATTAAGTCTGCTTTAATTTTCTTTACGATAATGTCGATACAAGACGCTGACTCGAGGCCCTTTACGGCTACCTATTTGCTGACCGGGAGAAGCAATTTCGAAAAAGGAAAATCTATTCTCGGTTCATATTCACAACATCTTCTCATTTTACGAGTCGGACCGACGTTAGAACCGGAGGTCATCAATGAATATAATATCGATGACCTAACTATGGAGCGATATTAGAGCGACCGAATGAGAACTGCAAGTGAAGCTTTACTCAAGATTCTCACATCGAAAAATACTCTATTCCAGATCATATTATTCGAGAGTTACATGAACTTGAGTTTTCTGGAAATGAAGATGAGGACGCTCAGAACCACGTAGAAGAAGTTCTCCACTTGTCCTCTCTTTTCAACGTCAGAGGTACTCCAAGATATTCTGTCACTGCAAGGCTTTTTCCTATGACTCTTTCTGGGACAGCGAAAAGATGGTACAAGAAACTCCCTCACGATTATAAAGGAGCATGGGATAAACTTAGAAAAGAATTCGTCTTGCAATTTTGCCCTCCTTCAAAGATGGCCAAGCTTCTTGGGAAAATCTATCAATTCATTCAGGTTGGAGAAGAAATGCTTGACCAAGCATGGGAAAGATTTAATGAGCTTCTCTATCGATGCCCTACTCATGATTTAAACAAACATCAGATCGTATACGTCTTCTATCGTGGGATTAATGCGCGAACACGAGAACTTCTCGATTCACCAAGACCTATTCCTAGCATGACTCCTGATCAGGCCTTGGAATGTATTTAGAGGATTTCTGAACATTGCTACAAGTGGCACATAGATACAGTGCATGCATCGAGAGATAATTTCGATCATAAGGTAATGAAGGCGATAACGAAGCAAGAATACAATTCCGGAAATTTTGAAAGATGAAGGTTGGAAAGAAAGTGAAGCATGCAAGGTTGAAAAGGTTAAGAGCGTGTTTGGAACCAAAACCGGGAGCGATCTTGAAAGAAAAATTCTAACCACATCGGATAATCTAGAGAACGAGATGATAGGATTGAAAAATTGATGAAGACATTCGTAGATAATACAATCTCTTATCTCAAAATGCACGATGAGAGGATTAAAATATTGGAAAAGAGTGTTAGTTCATGTTCGTAAGCTATCTCGATTATTTAGCGACCAAGGAGGAGGAAGTTGTCCACACTATCGAAACTATCCTCGAAGAACCTTTGACTTTTTAGGAAAAAGTTAGCGGCGAATCGACATGGAGAGAAAATCACTACGGACCAAACTTTCTTGGTAAACCCTCTTACTAATGATTACGATAATACTAATCGTCATGATATTGTGCAGAATTAAGTTATGATGAGACTATTCGCCTCAATGAAAGATGCAAAGCGGTTTTGAGGAACGAGCTACCACAAAGGAAAAGATCCAGGATGCTTTACTCTCCTTGCTATATCGGGAGTCTAAACATGTGTAATGCCCCGGCGAGATCTTGGAGCTAGTATTAGCATAATGCCTCATTCAATGTTTTTGCTATGGAATTGGTAACTTAAAGCCGGCCAAGATGAAAATTGAAATGGCTGATCGATCAATGCAATCGCCATTAGGAATTGTTGAAAATGTGTTGGTGAAGATTAAGAGATTCCTTTTCCCAGTAGATTTTGTGATTCTTGACATTCCGGAAGACAACAGGATACCTGTCATTTTGGAAAGACCAAAGCTTGCCACTGCTCACACTAAAGTGGATGTCTTTGCCGGAAAATTGACTCTTGAAGCTAATGGAGAAATCTCCACATTCGGACCTAATGAACATTTGTCTACCCCGAAGAAGGTATGTGCAATTGACCCAGTAGGCAATTTTGGTGAAGCTTTAGAAAAATTTCTTAGCGACCCCCCAGATCCTGGAGAGGTTGACTCGGGGAAAGAGATGTTTTCATGAATTTTGAGGAAGAGGATAACTTAGGATTAAGTACTGAAGACCTCTCGGGTGATGTCGAGATGACCCATTGGCAAGATAACTCGGAAAAAACATTCTTGCAATCGGACCAACCATAGTTTTATGAGATGGGGGCACGAATCCATCATAGGAATCCCTATTATCTGAAAATCTCATGCAAAATTGGGTTCATTGATTTTCACCCATTTATCGACACAGATTCCCCAGTTAACATTATCTCTAAGGAATGCTACAACCAGGTTATGGAAAAGGAGCTTGATTACAAAGGAAACAACTTCCTCGGGATTGCAAAAAACATATGTGTTTTTGTAGGAACTCACTCGTTTCTAGTCAACTTTGTGGTTTTGGATGATGTTAGCTAGTTCGTGTCAAATGGGTACGACTGGGTGATTTTAAAAACCCTTTATAGAAATATCCGGGCTTGATAAAAGCGAGAATGAAGGACCGGTTTGGTTAAAGATTGGCGATGATAAAACTATTTTCAAAATGCCAAGGACCGCCAAGAATTTTAAAATTGGACTAAAAAGCAGTTAAGTTATGCTCGGCCGCTGGTATTAGTGACGAAGATAAGGCCAAAGGTTTTGATCACCCTACCAAAAGATCAATTTTTTTACTTAGGGTGTCTAGAACTTGGAGAAGGGTACAAACGGGATGAGAATTTGATCGGTGGCTTCAACATGGAGATTGCCAAGTCCACTAGATGACGAACAAGCACCGGTAGCCCACCTCTCGAGTCTAACTTAAAGACTCGTTAATAAAGAAAAGTACTCTTCGGGAGACAACCCGAATTATCCCTTTCTTTGTTTTATTTCCTTTCTGTTGGGTTTTGTGTTTTCTAACCATTTTGCAGAAACGAGGAACTAATTCTTCTTCTGCGATTCTTGATCTCGAATGAGTTATGGTGTAACTCATCTTGGTGATTACGCCGTAATCAACATTTTAGCGAGAATTCTTGACGCGTTACCAATTACGGCCTAATACCATCTCTCGTGGTTACGCCGTAACTACTTGCTTGACTCATACCGGTTTTGCCGATTCTGGCATAACTCTCTCATAGTAATTACGACGTAACTTTCCTCTGCTTTAACTCTTTCATTTTAAAACACAAGAACCTTGTATTAGTTTTAAATGAACCAAGTGGTTTAAAAGGCTTGTTGAATTCGCTAAATGCAACCGTGATTCCCTGAAAGTGAGTTAGGTTTGTTTCTCATTTTATTTTTCTTTTAGAATTATGCTTGTCGGTATTGTGATTTCGGGGATTGAAGTTTGTTCATGGCGCTTAAATGAAGGCACGTTTCTTTTAAGTGGGCCTTCTTCTTTTTGGAGCAAATTTCGGGAAGTTCTCGCTCTAATTCTACCTTTCTCTTCACCTTTTTTTAATGCCTAGTACAAAAGGGACTTTGTACAATTCAAGTGGGAGGGACGGGGTAGAATTATCTCTTGAACTTTATTTAGCCCTCATTTTTCTAGTTTATTTTGAAAAATTATGCCATTTTAAAATTTTGACATGTTTTTCCGAACCTAACTAGATTAGACCTTAGCCAAGCACATACAACCCTTGACATTACATGGTGAGATTAGCCTTATCCGTTTCGATATTTTACCCCAAATCCACCAAATTATGAGTGTCTTGGGTAGCTTGTAAACTTTAGAACTTGGCCTTTGCATCATTTCGAGACCATAGGCGAGGTATGTTGAGTTAGCTCGATGTATTTGGACTTTTCATTTTTAGAAGGCAATATTATAGGATTATCACCCAAACAAATTACCATTGTGAGTCTATCGATTAGTCACCTCAACTTTTTGACCCCATGTGAAACCCTTTTGTTGCACTCCCATTTAGTGCAAGATACCCTAGATACACCCTTCTAAGCCATTCCTTTCATTTTGTCAACCCAATATATTGTTTCAGTTACACCTATACACCTTAGCCTACCACAGTCTTTATTTTTGATTGGGGTCATTATTTGCCTAAGTTCAAGGTTCGAGTGGAAAGGTTTGGAAATCACGCTTTCATCGGCGACATTTATGAAGATCATTGAAGACCCCAATTCCATTGTTCATCTCAAGTGGGGGATGTTATGTTGAAAAAAATATAGTTAATTGAGTTATGATATTGTAAAGTGCGATGTTATAAGCACCGTAGTATGAGCTTTATTGATTAGTATCGAGGAGGCCACCTCGGTCACATTTGAAGATTGGGTTGGTAGTTTTGCCAATGAAGAAGAAAAGGTAGTGTGCCCATCACGGCGTCCTCTAATGACACATCTACCTTGCATTTCATGATCCGTCTTTAGACTTCTAAGCTTGAACTTTGGGCGCACGGTAAGTGGTGATGACTTGGTTATAGATTTAGACTACATGCTTGTTTTCATTTTACACCAATTATATATCCCATGTCTTATCCTACCCTTTAGTCATGAAGCGTGTCTAGGTGATGCAATGAGCAATCTTTGGTGTCTTGGCCATGGATTTGGTCATGTATCATTGATTTTGTCCACTTCGCCGTGACATGTTAGTAATGACGAGTCACCCTTAACTTTTGTCGTGTCTACCCATATTGCCTTCGAGAATTGTTTAGCCCTTAACTCTAGCGGTGGAGATTTGTGTAACCGCCAAGCTTATGATAGAATACATGCTATGATCATGCGATTGGTGATCACCCGAAATTGACACTTAGAATAGTTGAGAGATTTGAGTGTTTGTTCCCCTTTAGTGAGGTGTTCGGCTTTGTTTTATTCTAGCATAGCGATTTTAAACTCATATTTTCCGGGTTTTAGGAGATATCTTTTAGGAATCTATCTAACATAGTATACTTGAGGGCAAGTAGAGTTTAAGTGGGGGATATTTGATAACATCAAATAGTCACGAATATTAAGTGTCAATTTCCCAGATAATGCTCGTTATTTATATCATTTATATGGATTTACGCTTGTTTTCCATTGTTTTCACTTCGGGTAAATTACGAGCATTGGAGCTAAAGAGACGTGAAAATGGAAACATTATTAAAGATTTATCACGGTATGCCTATTTTGTAGAAGTTCGGCGTAACTCCTCTCTCACATTACGCCGTAACTATTGCGTGACCACGAATACCAACTTATCAAGAGGTTACGGCGAACTCTTTCCAAAGGTTACTGACGTAACTCCATTAGGTCAAAAGAGGTTCCACGCTTGTTATTTACTGTTGTAACTCGCCTCACTACGGCGTAACCGAGTTTATTGAAGACTACGGTGTAACCACGTATTTGTTCTGTTGTAACTAGCGATCTAGTGCATTTACAAAGAAATAGAAGGTTCTGGCGTAACTCCTTTATTGGTTACGCCGTAACCCGGACACAACCTATAAATACCCCACAATTCCGGCATTTCTAAGCATCCCATTCCATACACAACACTCGAGAACGTGGGAAATAGCTCAAGGCGGTCTAGGGGAGCATACTGGAGTGTTTCCAAGGGATAAGTCACTCCATTCGATAAGCTTTAGTGTTTTATATTTCTTTTACTTTCAATTCATGTATCTCGTACCTTTGAATATTGAATTGATTTGCATGATTAATATGAGCGACTAAGCACCCTTTGGTGCTAGCCTAGTTATGATTCCTTAATTGTTTTGTTTGCGTTTACCTTTACTTCCGTACAATTATTTCTAAGTGTATGCATGCATAGTTCTTTGGTAGTCACCCTTGATTCAAGAGTTTTGAATGGCGGCAGGGCTAATTGCCTAGGAGATATGACCAACCGACCTTAGGTGAGCGGATCGAGACGGGAAGGGTAAGATATGACCAATGACGACCCTTTCAACTTGTGCGATTTGACCAAATGATCACCTATCGTTTGGATGAACTTAAGAATTGGGGGTGTAGTGTCTAAGTTCCTAACGTAGGGCACTCACTATTTAGAATCTAGCATGTAGCGGTACTTAATGACTTGGCTTAGGGGACCAGGAACAACATGACTTATGACGGTGCTTTGATTTCTCCTGTGGTGGCATCTTTGCGATAGGTTAGGGCGAATTGACCAAATCTTGGCCTCTCAAATTTGACCCCACACAGTAATTAGAAGTAGGTAGAGCGTAGACATAACTAGCTAGGAGGATTGACTAGGTTAACACTACTATTCCTCTATTGATTTCCCTTTACCCATTTATCCTTTTATTTTTTCTCGCATTATTAGTTTAATTAATTAAATCCCTATCGAAACCATTATTATTCGTGACAATTAGACTTAGTAATAATCCAACACAAATAGCTCTTGGGACGACCTCGACTTTACCATTTACTACACTACACGCCGACCGATTTTCGCCCATTAGTGCATTAGGGTAGACCATAGGTATAGCGAGACACTATAAATAGTAAAGCCTGGTTAGTAAAACCTGCATCAAAGATCATCCAAGCTTGACTTCTCCAATTCTGGCTTGTTCCTCCACACAATAGCATGTGTGTCCATTCTGATGGAAGACTTGCCAACAACTTTTGGTTTAAGTCTTCTTGTTCAGTCACTACTCCCACAAGCTAATTGGCTAACAAGCTTTTGCAGTCTGTTGCTGATAAGAGATTCAGTGCTAGAGGCAGAAAAATTGGCATATTGATGCTTCAGAAGATTCTTCTTTGTAGCTTCATTTCCTCCAAACTTCTTTTCTAAAGCCTCCATTAAAAGCTTAACATCTTTAATGGAGTTGAAGGATAATCGGTACTCATCTGGAATGGCCGTCATGAGAATAGTTCTGGCCTTCATCTCCAATATTCTTTTGGCTATGTCCTCTATGGCAGTAAGAGGGATAATCTTTCCATCTTTTCCTGCTTTAATCGGAACAGTGTTGCCAGTTTCTATGATCTCCAAGAGACCAATATCTATCATTTGAATGTGTTGTTCTATCCTCTCTTCCACATCTCATAATCATTTGGTTTGAGCATGGGAACCCTGTTATGAGTCACAGTCACAGCGTTTGCAGAGTCCATCTTTCACAGTTGTTGGTAGTATTCTTCTTGTTGTAACATCTTATTGATCACACAAGCTCTGATACCATTTGTTGATCCCAGTTCACCTTGTAAATATAGATCTTTGATAACTTCTATATAAGAAACTATTTGATCCTATAAGTATCACGCGGAATATAACACTTATAGAATAAGAAGAACATAAATGAATAACAATCAAAAGCTTCAATATTGTTAGAATAATAATACGCGTGATCTTGATATCACTAGGGTTTACAACCTTGAAGCCGCCTTAAACAAATGACCTAGGATCTCCTTTTATATGCTAAGGAGTCCTACTAGGTTACAATCACTTCCTATACAATCGTATCTTTTCTATACTTATCTAATACTACATAATAGGAACACGTCATTCGATAAATACAAAACAGACTCTAAGACTCCAGCAGTAGCTTGACATAACTAGCAATAGGTACATATACTACGGAAGTACTTGAGTCTTGACATAATCTTTACTTTAGCGATGGTTTCTCCAAGTCCAAAGCTAGCTACCACTTAGTGTATTCCTTTGACTCTTTCCAAAGAACACCTAGCGATGGGTAGAATACACCGGCGCAGCAGCCAAGAATACCACCAGAAGATTAACACTTAGACCATTTCTTCAAGAACCCTATAACCGATTGATTCTCCCAAAAGTAGTAGTGTCCATAAAACCCAACATTATAATTAATTTTGGGTTGGTTGACTGGCAACTAATTCTGCCCACTCTTTCAAAACCCGAGATTTTTACTTGCTTTCTATAAAAATATAAAAACATAAAAAGAATCATCCCTCTCCTCTAGACCTATCTCGACATACACTTCGACCTTTCCACAACTATTACGAGACTATTCCCTTAGAGAACGATTGATCCCCGAGACTTACCAATACTACACTACAACGATTAGGTACCTTTGCCTGAGGGTTGTAAAATTCCTTTGAGAGGTTCGCGTCCTCACATCGCCACCAATTTACTTTTCTTGTTATTAGTTTAATTTAGTTTAATTGTAGTTTTGGTTTAGTTAATTAGTAACTAAATTCGCCCACTCTCCAAACCCCTAGATTTTTAATTTCATTCTAAAACATATAAAAATACAAAAAGAATCATCCATCACCTTTAGACCTATCTCGACATATACTTTGGCCTAACGACACTATTCCCCTAGAGAACGGTCAATCCACCAAGTCTTACCTATACTAAACTACAACGATTAGGTACACTGCCTAGGAGGATTGTAAAACTCGTTGAGGGTTAGAATAATCCGCATTAGGTGTCACAATGCCAACGTGATGTCGTCACTTGCAAATCGAAGAGAAGAATCTGCATAAATTTTACAAGTGACGGTTCAGAATTTTGTGACGGTATAGAGCTGACGGCGTCACTACCAGAAGAAATAGTAGCTGATGGCTTCACAACTTATAAAGTGACGCCGTCACAACGGCGACACAGCTAAAGACGAAACCCTAATGACGGCTGGCTGACGGCGTCACAACCATAAAGTGACGCCGTCACATTTGTACAGCTATGTATATTTTCGAAGACCCTTTGAATAAAGAAAATATTGTAAACTCAGATAGAGAAGTCGAGGTATTTTATAGTGTGTGTTAGGTATTGGGTCAAAACATGAATAAGTCTTTGCCATGGCGGTGTTCGAAGTGCATCATATGTGTCTTATCAACATATAGTTGTAGGTTTAAGTCCCTATTGAGACTACATTTATGTTTAGTTCGGTCGCTCCGGAGTTTGATATGGGTCGTTCTAGCGTTCAAAGACTTGTCAGAGATTAAAGATCATCAATTAACATTGGACATTAATAAATAGGTTGAAATTACAAATAAAGCAACAACTATAATCTTTTATGGTAATTTGTTCTTAGAATTTTGTGGACAACTTCTATGAACTATATATGCCCACCAAGAATTTTCTATGCATCAAATGCAAATTGTTGGTAATTCGTCACAAAACAAACAAACAAATCCAAACAAACGAAGCGGAAGCTTAATTTAAATTATCAAACTAAATCCAAAGGTACCAACACAAAAACTAATTCAAAAGGTACAAAGAAAACTAATGTCATTGACCTCTATTTATAGACAACCAATTACCTAAATGTTGGGTTCTGAAAATACCCAAACCCCTTAATCTAGGATTTGAATAGAAAATATCGTAAGTGTTTAATCCGTTAAACACTATTAGGTCATTGAGTGCATAGTCTCTCGTGAGCCATCTTCGAGATACTCGATGCGAGGCGAAGAAGAAGCCTCTCCACTCGACAAGCGGAACTTAATGGGTGAAGACTTAGTCAAGAAGAAGATGGTGGATTCGGTGGTGATGACAATAACTCACTGAATCCCTAAGACTCCTCTCGACACTTAAACACCGAAGACAAGCGATGGAAGATCTTGAAGGATCTAAAGACGAAGAATGAGTGGACTAGGCGGAAAGTTTTACCCGGATAAAACTAAGTCCCTCAAGTGTTTATCTAGTCCATACAGTCTCAATCTATCAAGATCATATCTTCCCATTTATAAGCGGCGATTCCAGTTAAGGAAAGAAGACTCGCCGCGACTACTAATAGCAAAGTGCAGATGTCGAATACTTCTATATTCGTGATTCTTTGTGATCGAGATTTTGTCTTCTAGGTTAAAGTTAAATATCATACTTGTATAAATAGCATAAGAGAATTGAGTGAAATGTTTGAGCTTGTGAATTGTAAAACACACACACACATGCCAACTTTCACTCCTCCAACTACAACTTTATCCTTGAGCTAGCTCGGTGGGTTCTAAGAGTTGTGCTCGGACTTAGCTTTGAGCTTAGAGGAGTCACCCAAACTTTGTCATTTCAATCCCAGTACTATTCCGCAGTACTTGGGTAGCGTATTCTTTTGAATTATTTCTAATAAGAATATGGCGTTGAAAATTACTTTGTGTGTTTACTTACTTTACTTTAGGTCATTACTCCTTTGTTAAAATTGTTTAAGTACTTAATTGTTTTAAGCGATAGTGAGTAGGGAACAACAAGTGGTATCGAGCAAGTGATTATAAAACATTTTTTTCGCCCGCTCTAAAAGCGTTTTTAAATCGAGATTCCATGGTGAAATTGATGTACCCCAACTAGTCGATAAAAGGGTGGAGCTTATTCACTTGTTGCCCTAGACTTGAAGTTGGCAAATTCAACAAATGGAAAAAGCGTGTGCTTTGCTATTTGATTGGGATGGAACCTTATTATATCAAATGTATTAATGAGGTCCATTTGTCCCAAAGACTTCGAAGGTTTGCCTAAACACGAAGCTCGATGAACTTCGAGATGAAAGGAGAGTGGTCAACGGGACCAAAGACTCAAAAGTATCATCATATCATGTCTCCCGATGATATAATGGAGTCGATCATTAGGCATGTCTTGCTAAGCAAACACAGGATGACTGGTCCATAACCATGAAGGTCCTTCAGATACCAAGGAAAGCAGGATAATGGACACGAAACTTGAGTATAATACCTTGAGCCGGGGACTCAAACTCTCTCTCAAACTTACACCGTTACAAAACTCTTTTAAATGAACTCGGCTAATAGCGGTGTTAAGTTATCCAAGCATGAGATAAATGTTGGTTTTGTTAATTGTCTCCACGAGAAATGGAATGCAAATCACATTCAAAATCTTGAACTCCACGAAATTTATGGAAATTGTCTATGAGGAAAACCTCATCAATAGGCGTTACCACGACTTAAAGAAGTCTCGAAAGTCAAGAAGTCACGACCATCACCTCACCTATATCAAGCGCCTTCTTTTCTAACAATGTGGTTCAAGATTTCGATGATGAGCACGATGAGAGATCAAGTGAGGAGTACTGAATGACACGAACGTTGAATTTCGTGAAAGGGCACTCCTTGCAAACTCTCGAAGGTTTATTAAGAGAAATAAAGGTTTTCAACTGCTAAAGCTAACGAGGACACTAAATGTTTCAAGTGTCACAAAAGAGGTCATTTTGCAAAAGCATTTTTCTAAAACAATTTGAACCTCTTACGAGACCATCGAGGTCAAGTCGGTCCTTAGATTTAGCAAATTTCAACCTAAAATCTATCGGTCTCATCAAAACTTTCGAGAATAAATCGGCCGAACAAAAGCAGTTGATTTTGAAGCAAAGTATAGGAAAATCAAAGCCAAGCTTGCCTTACTTGAGGCCGTCCCTCGTAACCAAAAAGTGTTCAATCGTGCAAGGTAAAAACAAAGGTCTTGTTCTTGAAACTTTTGGTCGGGATGAAGAGCCGGTCTCATCGGATGATGAAATGGTGCATGTCGGTATACGATGGCTCTCTCAAAGGAAGATAAACTTCTTTGTTGGAAAGAATCATGCGAAATGGAGAATGGGTTAACATCACAATGAAGAAGGTAAATATTCTACTTTCTATGGATGATGACTCGATTGGCGATCCTATATGAACTATATCAATGTAGATCTTAAGTTTGTAGAAGAGCAAAGACTCAATCTTTTTTCTAAGTACAACAAGTTAAGTTTTGAATTGAATAAGTGTAGGGATGAGTTACTTGTGTTAAAACAAAACAAGCTTGAGGCTATCACCTTACAAATTCAAAACACTGAGTTAGTTAAAAGAAATCAGGCTCTTCAAGACGAACTTAAGAAAGAAAAAGAAATCATTAATAGTTGGACCACCAAAAATCCAAGGGTCTTTGATGTTGTGGGTGCTCCCAGTAGCAAAAAGAGTCATAGGTGAACATCATCTCACTGACTCTCACAACAAAGACCAGAGTCCTAAACCATTTGTGTCTGGTGGCATGATTACCAATATGTTGTCAGTTCCCAAGCCCAATGATTGGATTGAAGGCTTAATCACGATAGTAAGCTTCCTAACTTTGACTGGAAGAATTCTAGAGCACGAGAGTCAAGCTCGAAGAGCATTCTTGGACTTCGGATGTGCCCGATGTCGAACACATCTCCGAGTGCGAAGATGAATCTCAAGCACCACTTCCACCTCTGGAACCTCTTCAAGGTCTTGATCCTAGCTCGAGCTTACTCCACTTCAATACAATCCACACTCTCCTAAAGAAAGGTCGGACTTGGTAGAACCATTTGAAGAGACCAACAAAACCAACTCAAGAAGAATCCACCCCACCGAAACTTCCACATCCTCTGTCTCCACTTGGGCGATCAGATTCAAGAATTGATGAACTTGTGAGGAAGCTAACCGACAAAATGGAATCCATTGAAAAGTCCACAAGTAATCAAGGAGACAAAGTCGCTTCTCTAGTTCCTCAAAGTCAAAATCCTCCACCAAAAACAAGCGAAGTGTGATCTGTGCCACTATACCGGTCATACCAATCGACAAGCGTTATAGAATCCTTTTTGTATGATCCGCAAAAGGATGATCCGCGTAACTAGCGACCACTTGCAATATGTGAGTTCTCTCGATCAAGAAAACTACACCAAAGTTGGTCATCGCGACACTTCTTCATCCAAGTCACTCAAAAGTTGAGAGCTAAACCTTTTCTCCTTGCCCTCATTGTGGCTTTAATGATCATCATACGATGATTGTCTTATGAACATTCTTTGTGATATTTGCGGTAACACGGCTCATAAGACATCTCGGCATGACAATGTCATTCATGCAAGGAGAAGTTCAAAGCAACCCAAATCCATCGAGTCATCCTCGGTCTCCAAATGCAAAACACGTGGTAGCACGGTGCATTTCTGGCCCGACCATGAATCGATTGCTCAATTCAAAGAGACCATGAGACCCAAGCCCACTAGTAAGTGGGTCACGAAGAAACTAATTAGGTTTACTACTTGTGCGAGGCATGCCGTGAGCCTATCGGCATCTAGGCGATGGATGCTCAAGAAGCATGACCGGTGTGAAGGAATATCGCACAAGTATGTAAAGGAACCAGGCCCAAGGTAGTATTTGGTGATAACTCATCATGTCCCATTGAAGGTTATGGTTCAATGGCGCAATGGAATAGTTTTCTCTAGGATTGCTTATGTCAATGGTCTCAAATACAATCTCATCGATGTCGATCGGTTATGTGATGCTAAGTACATTGTACAATTCAATGACAAGCAAGGTACCATTTTAATGCCAACAAGGAAGTTGTGTTGATTGCTCCTAGGAGAGATGATGTCTATGTCCTTGACATGTCAACTCTCTCTAAAGATGGAACTGTCTCTTTGCCAAAGCCACCGAAACTATCAACCGGGCGTGGCATAAGAGACTCTCACACTTGAACTTCAAAACATCAACAATCGGCTAAACAAAACAAGGTCCTTGGCTTACCATCACTAGTTTTGCTAAAGATAAACCATGCTCACTTTGTGAAAAAGGCAAACATAAAAGAGCATCTTTCAAAACCAAACAAAACTTCCTGTCAAAAGTCGCCACTTTCTTGCATATGGATCTCTTTGGACGGTCGGTCCTAGATCAATCCGACATGAAAAGTATACACTTGTCATTGTTGACGAAGTTTTCAAGATACACTTGGTATACTTTCTTTCAAAAAGTCGAATGATACTATAATGTCATTCATCGTGAACATTGAAAACCGAATGACGTTACAATAAAACAAATCGAACCGACAATGGTCTTGAATTTAGAAATCTTGAGCTTGAGAGTTTCTATGATGAGAGGGAATCTCCCAAAATTTCTCATCTCCTTATACCCTGAACAAAATGGGGTGGTGAAAGGAAAACAGAACTCTCATTGAGGTGCAAGAACCATGTTAAATGGCTCGACCCTCTCCAAGCATTTACGGATGAAGCGATCAAAACGACTGTTATACTCAAAACAGTCAATCATTGTCAAAAGACATAATAAAACCCTTATGAGATATTCAAGGAAGACTTCGATGATGAGTGTGTAAATACTCATCATTTTTGTACAAAATAAACTGCAAAATCATCGAAAACACTCGAAACACATCAAAATGATCAAAATATCACAAATCGGTGTTTTATGTGTTTTAAATGCAAAAATATCAAAATCGGATGAAAAACATATCAAATTTGCAAAATTGCGCTTTAGTCCCCAAGTTTCAAAATTGTCAAAATAGTCCACGAGCCAAAATTTCAAAGAAAAATCACCAAAGGTCTTTTTAAAATCATAAATTGTCATATTTAGTCCTTTGGTGGAAAATCTAAAAGTTTTGAGAAAATTACGCTTTGGTCCCGAGTTTTTAAATTGGTCAAAATTAGTCCTTGGGAATTTCAAAAGCGTCAAAATTAACCCTTGGATTATTAAACTTGGCAAGACCAACCCTTTTGACTACTCTTCATAATTTACTGATTGGGTCCTCATCTTTCAAAGAATTACAATTTTGGTCCTTAGTGTTATTTATTCCACTTAAAACCAACCTGACCTAATTGTTAACCCAAGCCCAAAACTAATCCCCTTGGCCCATTTACTTTACCGGTCCAATCCTATGACCCGACAACCCAACCCAATATTTAAACATAAAATGCACCGCCCTTCCCTGCCTCCCGACATCCTTGTGCTGCCCCACCTCCGACCACCTAAAGCCACCTAAAACTACCCTACACCACCCTTTGTCTCCCCCTCCTCACCAACCTCTCAATGCATTTAATGCAAAGCATTTACTGTCTCGATATCAAAACAAGAATTGGCGCCAAAACCATCAAACGCCATGATTGCTCAAAATCCATCCAATGGCTTAGAATTATCTTTGGAATTGTCCAGAGGAGAGAGACAAGCACTTTGGAGCATAAAAGAGACAAGAGGAGGCAAGAACAAATAGTTAGTTTTAGTTTTCAATTATGTATGTCGTTTCTTAAATTAGTATGTCTTAATTAGTTCTTAATCGTATTTTCCACTCAATTTGTATCAAACAAAGTTACCCAGTGTATTACAACTTAATTTCAAGATCAATTCAAGCCTAAGTTCCATTTCCATATTTTATCTCATTCGTTGAATTTCTCATTCTCAAAGTCCTATGTTACATCTCATTAGCGACTTAGTTTTAAGCTCATACAAGCTTTAATAAAATGGCTAAAGCTTTATATAAGCTTACATTTACATTTCATGCAACTTTGGAAATTGGTCAACGAAAGTCAATGTGCGACTCAATTTGGTTCAAGCGGTTAGGAAATGAAAATGGGTGATGCGCGAGTTGTTATTGGGTTGAATCGAGCTAGATTGGAGTAGGATTAGGGTATAATTAGGTTAGAGTTCTTTTGTTTCATCATAAGCAAGCCATAGTGGCTAAGGAACCTTGTAAGTTTCATTTCGTTTTAATCATTTGAATCATTGATTGCATCCGCTATTTAGTGGTTATTAGAATTGTTTGATCTAAGTTTGATGTTTGTTTAGTGTAATTTGGTCATAATCTGTTATTTAGTTCTATAACAATGAGTTAAACTAGTGTTTGGTTTTGGTTATAAATCGTGTTATAGATCGCTTAGTCGGTAGAAGTTTTGATACTTGTTCATGAAGGATTTGTGAGTCATATCGGGACTTTAATATAGCGGTTTCACTTAAAAGTCAAAATCAACTTATAATTGATCTAGAATCAATCACAACATCGGTAGGTAGAAATAGTTTGCATATTAGCTTAAATCTAGTAGATCTAGCTTTCCTTAATCATCATTAGCCTTTAAACATCTTAATCGTTAATTACTTTAGATTAAATCTCAATAAAGTCAAACTTAGAAGCCGCTCTTGAAAGTCAAAACACGATCGCACTAGATTTTCACGTAACTTGCGACTATAGCATTAGGTTCAATTTAGAGAGTTAGAAGCTTATATTTTGGTTAGTTGTAGTGGTCGTGGTGTATAAGACCTGCCTTTGCTTGATTTTGGTTTAGCTTATTCTATAGTGGTGCATAAGCCCAACAAAGTAGGGTGATTCACTGATTTGATAATATAAGCAGTTGATTTAGAACTTGGTTCTGAGCTTATAACTTGTTAGGAGTAGTTAGAACTAGTTGCTTTTAGCTTATTTGATCACTCATTAGCTTAAGTCACTGTTTGGTTGCATAATTAGCTTATTTTCTTAATTTGATAGCTTATTTCATAATCAGTTTGCACTATATCTTTCATATTCTACACATAAGCTGCCTTTTTCTTATTTTTCATAGATTCATATTCTCATTTTAGAATTTTCCTGAGAATTTCATAATTTTTGATCAACTTTTGCTATTTTTCTCATTTTAAAGTAGTTTTAAGCACTTTTTAAATAGCATTTATTACAAAAAAATTCAGAAAAGGGTCATAAAAATAATTTTTCAATTTTCTTAGGTTTAGATAAATATAAAAAGTGAAAAAAGTAATTTTCCAGATTTTTCATAGTCTATTTGGTAATTTTTAGTAATTTAATTAGTTTTTAATAGTTTAAAATTCATAGAAAATAGAAAAATAATCAGAAAAATACAAAAATAGTTTTGAAAATTCTAGTTTGATATTTTAGACTTTTCCATTTCATAATTTTATTTTTCTAGCTTAATTTCATATTTTCTTGTATTTTAGGTAATTATTAAATAGTTAAAAATAGTTTTTAATTAACAATAATTAGATAATTAGTTATAAAAATAATTTTCTTTTTCTAAAAAGTTTATTTTATCATTAGGATTGTAAAAATGTGTTTTTCATATTTTTAGGACTTTTATTTCTTAGATTTCACTTTTTATTTTGTACGTTTACGTTATTTTTATTTAAACGTAAGTTTTTAGTTTTAAGTTTTAAACGTTCATCATTTTAAATATAGTGATAGCGTTTATTTAATAGATTTTATCTTTTTAATTTCCTTTTAATTTGCATTTTAGCTCTTGTAGTTTATGTCCTTCTCCTTAGTTATAATCACATTCACAAATATCCTTTTCCATTCAAATCTCGCGATCACTATACGTTTGATAATCCATTGCATAGCTCGCTGGGACATAACGACCGGGAGACCCTATACTCCTCGGATCTTCATTGATTTCGTGCTTAAGCAGTTTAAGTGGTTACGGTCCGCCATTCACAAGTGGCGGGCTTGTGTGATTTAGCTTGACCTGTTTGCACGCATCAAATTTTGGCGCCACGCCGGGAGTCAGGTTGATTATCTTACGTCTAGCGATTAGTGATTTGGATATTCATTCTTTGTTCATACCATCCATCTCAGATATGTTTATATTTTCTTATCCAAAAATCCAAAATATTCTTCTCATTCCTCTTATTCGTTGATTCTATTTCTCTTACCCTCTTTGCTGTTTAATTCTATTCTTCGTATCCTCTCAACCATTTGATTCTCTTCTTAATCCTCTATATGTTTAATTCTTATGTCGACATTCGTCAACTTCATCGTCGAAATGTGTGTGGCGGTGTGGAGGGCCTAGTTCAAGCGAATTTTGCGCTTCGTGCGAATTATCCATCAAAATTCTTTTCAAAGTTATTTCGACCACCCGCCACAACCTGAAATACATTCTAATCTTGACAAACCAGTTCAAACGTCGGAGCTACCCCAAGCACCCAACGAGGATTACGAGGACACTTTCTTTGAAGATAGAGCCCGTAATCTAATCGAACAAAGTCAAGCCGATGAAAAAGGTCGAAATTAGAATTGATTACGATGAACCCGTTCAAACACCGGTGACCAAAGAAGAATGACTTGCCTAATCTTCACGTTTCTCAAGAACCGTAACCGGAGACCATAACGGAAGTGGTGGAAATTGCTAGCTCTCGAGCACACCACTTGTCCCACCTCCCCAGAGTTTTACAATGTTCTTCGAGACTTGATAGTCATTCGGATCACCATGTTGGTTTTGTTGATTCTTTGAATAAACCGATTCCTCTTCATAACTCTCAAATGCAATCGCTTATTCCTTGTGTCGGTTGTGGTGAGCCTCTCTATGCTTCACCACATCGTTGGTGTGCGTGTGTACAATGTGGTAATGATATTCATAACGGAGTTGTTTGTTTTGTGGTTCGAGGAATTCATTTGATTATGATCCTAATCGTAACTCATTTAACGACTCCTCAAACTTTTCCATTACCCACCACCCGACTATTCTTCATATAATCAACATACCTACTGTGAATTTTGTGGAGGTCCTCACCAAGGATTTGAGTGTCAATCCGGAAACACGCTTTGTCTATGAACGCTTTTCCAGTGATGCTCGAGTTTTGGTTATGACCAAAATCCATATGATTCACCATTCCGCACTCAACAGATTTCTTGTTGTGACTACCGGAGGTCCCCATTTCACCGATTGTCAAATAGGAACCCGCCCTTGTAACAATCATGACTCTCACATATTTGAAAATTTCCAACCTCCACAATTATACGGTTCAAACTCCACGAGCCGTTGTCTCATGAAATCTCCCAAGATCTTGAAACCGCAATGAAAACACTTGAGGATATGATGAGTAATTTTAAGAATCAAGTGAGTGGTGAAAAGACCATAGGAGAATTGCTTGTCAAGCGAGAGGCCCGCAAATCTAGGGAAGAATTATTAGCCCTAGAGCATGCGGCTCTAGGCGTTCCCAATTTCTTAAGGCAGCTATATGATGATGACGAGGAGGGTTTTATCCTTTAAAAGTAATATTTCTCAACCCCTCGATCGGTTGATATTCCAAAGTAGCTGAGATTCCATCTCAAACAAGCGCTATCACTCCCGAGATTCCCACTCACTCTCTTATTATGGGGGACGAGCATCTTGACACTGTTCCTGAAAAGGAATCGGACGAATTCATAAAGTCTAGTGTTGAGGACCTTGTCCCAATCCCAAGAGAGTCACAGGGAATTCTCGAGCATTTGTGTGATATCCCTCCTCCTCTTGTCTTCCAAAAAGATCATGTTGAGATGTTTTCCAATTCTAATGATGATGATTCGTTATCTTATGGAGACATCATTTATGTGGAAGATTCACCTTCTGAGCTTGTTAGCTTAGAAGAAGAGAATGATGAAGTTCTTGACATCGAAATCAAAGATGAAGCTCTTGAGCAACATTCTTGAATGTCGGTCTTCTCATTTCTAAAATCGAGGCTTTCAAAGAGAAACCTATTTCATCTCCTATCCCCATTAAGGATAGTGACATTCTTTCCGATGATTCGATTCGGAAATGAAAGCCTTGTTTTGATACTATGGGAGAGAGATTAGTGGCGGTACCACTTCTCATTCTCATAATTCTCTCCCGATTATGAATCATTTACGATGGAGGAGTTCGCCAATGGACTCACTCATATCAATTCGAATATGATTCATTCACTTTTGAGGAGTTCTCCGTGAACTCACTCATATCATATCTCCGCGGAGTATGATAATTTCTACTGATCTAGACACGCCCATAATATGTCTTGATCAGCGAGCTTAACTTGATGAGATTCATGCAACTATGAATTCTCCTATTGAGGATGAAGAGTTAGTCATGATTTCTATCATGATTTTCTTCCTTTTCTTC